>CM060841.1:54235000-54780000 GCA_030762175.1 Metallyticus violacea
TACCAGTTCATAACCCCCCCCCCTCTTTCTCTCTCTGCTCTGCTCTGAGCAATTCAAAGTATACTGATGCTATATTTAAGGAAAAAAAAATATTTTTTTTTGCAAATACCACCGCCAGATTACTACTAAAATTTCCATTGATATAAAAACCTTTCTATATTCATAATAATTGATCCAATTTCCACAATAGTTTTAAAAATCGCTTATATTCCAACAGTTTGAAAAGAGCTTTGGTTTTTAGTCAGCAAATAACGGAAAATAAAGGTGTCAAAGTTATGTGTTTTCTCAAGTTTTTGCGGTCGTAGTCATTTTCTTAGCTTCCGGACAGTCGTTCAGTTTTGAGGAAGCACAACAGATAGGAGCGAAACCCGTAATGTGAGAAGAGATACCCAAAATTGTTATGTACCCAGTTATAATTTTGGAAAACTGTTGTGGGTAAGATATATAACTGAACAAGGAGCCAGTTGCAAAACCCTTATCATCTCTAACCAGAATTAAATGAAAGCAACAATATAATGGACGGAGGTAATCATTTTAAATATAAAAACTTGCAGATTATATTTTATTAACCCCAGGCCTCCCGCTCACGAGTCCGTGCCTTAACGACCTCGGCTACCCGTATTGTGGTTGGATTACTGGTTTTGAACACAAGTAACTGCGTTTTTTTTTTTTTTTTTAAATTTTCAATTTGTGGAAATAATTCGTATTATAGTACGGGACTAATCTTGATGACCTTTTTACCCTGGGACTGAGATTACAGCAATCTACGTGTGGAATGTGATATAACAGAGTTCGCACAAGAAATCAATGTTGTCATGTTTCTGGAATGTCTTTAAATGCTGTTCAGTGTAGAAGTGAAATAAAATATTTATTCCTTTTATTAATGAATGCACCCTCAGATATTCCTAATAATGTGAGAAATGGAAATATGCATAGTTCTGTTCAATCTTTGATGTACAAAGGAAACAGCAACAACAGGGAAGATCGAGAATTAAACTCCACCCTCATATTACTTAAGAGAGGAACACATTTAAAATTCCATGGAGGCAGGTGTAGGAACACTTTAATTCTTAAACAGAACCGTCAATGAATGGAATGTCTTACCTGCAGTAATCGTTAAGGGCTGTCCTCCAACAATTAAAACATTAAACAGAAATTTAAATAAATACTATAATTCATAAATACTTGCTTTTGCAGTTGACATGCATTTATTTAGGTTGAAATGTATTAATTACATTAAAATGCTTTTAATTATTTTGAAATGTATTTCATTGAATTAAAATCGTCTAATTAGTTTGAAAGTGTTTAATGAGGTTAAAGTTTATTTAAACATGCTGAAGGAAATTTAATTAGGTTAAAATGTATTTCATTACTTATCATGTATTGATTATATTGACGTGTTTTAATTATGTTGACAAACATTTAATTGCGTTGATATGCATTTATTTAGGTAGTAATGATTTTAATTATGTTGAAATGAATTTATTTGGCCTGACATGTATTTAATTAGGTTGACATACATTTAATTACGTTGACATGGAGTTAATTAGTTTGACTTGTTTTAAATTATGTTGACGGGAATTTAATTACGTTGACTTTGGTGGTAATGTTTTTAATTATAATGCAGTGCATTTATTTGGTTTGACATGCTTTTAATTAGCTCCACGTGTATTTCATTGGGTCGACATGTATTTAATTACGTTGACATGGATTTAATTAGGTCGAAATGTATTTAATTAGGTTGACATGTATTTAATTTAGTTGAAATGTAATTAATTATGTTGAACGTATTTTATGTATTTAATTAGGGTGAAATTAATTATGCTGACATGTATATTTGTAACCACAAGCTGTTAATATTATAATTTACCTACTCCTGTACTACGGCCGGTGTAAGTCCAATTACACATTCAGTAAATACAAACCAGTGTTGGAGAATTACCAGATATCTCATGGCAACAAATTCGTATCAAGTTTATTCAATATTATTGTAATTGTGGATACAGATGTCAGTAATGGGTTGAAGAACTCCATTGCACAAGCTGTGCAGATATTCAAGGACACGAACTAAGAGCTGACATATTGAAGAGAATTTGTTACTTGTACCAGAACAAAATGGGAGAAACATACAAAATCTAGGAAAAAGTTATGATAATGGGTAGTGATGGAAAAATCACATTTCCTGTGCTAATGCTACAATTTTAAAGATTTTGTAGAAAACGAAGAAAATATTAGACCATTTGAAGTTACCTTTTTGTTTTGAAAAACACAATATTGTATTTGGTTTATGATTTTCCCATTACTATTACGTTTAGGAACTCTATCAAGTATAAGGTTAAAATTAACCATTTATTTATTCCATTTTATATCTGTGAGAATAGTTTTCAATTACCATCTGAACTAAGGTACAACCCTCATATTTTCATATCGAAGTTGTGCCTTTAGTGGAACACCTCCGGGAGGAAGGGATGTGGTGAGAGATACACCGTGCGGCTACAGTCCTGGGGGGTGTGAGGCGCATATTAACGGGATCTCTAATTATATTTCCAGACAGACATCGGTGCCCGCCCCTCAATCCAAGAAGTTTGAGCTTCTGAGAAGGGCTGCTTCCATACCAGGCCCGGGGCAGACATCTTGCTAAAGTGCAAACCACCGCCGCACCTCATGCAACACCTGCCCATTTCGCCGGGCACTTTCGAACAACGGAAGGATTTTTTGTTGATTTGTTTTATTTACGGACGCTCTTTAAGATCTCTGGTCATCAGCGTCCCATTCAATTCAGAGCGTGAAACGGCCGACAAATTTTACTCAGATGCCTCTTTTTTCAGACTTGAGGTTCTTTATCGTGCAATAAATCTACGACAACGGATCCACGACTTTATTTCCTTCCGAAGGAAGCCATACTTAGGATGTTTACCCCACCCCCTAAAATAAATACATCGACCCTGTCCGGGATCTTGAGTCTATGAGGCAAGTATGGTTACCACTACACACCAGAATGAACTAACGGAAAGAAATGAGATGAGATGGGAGAGCGGTAATTCACGGAAAGGAAAGGTTTGTCCCTGTTTTCTACAGAGATTGTTTCATATTTCAATATAGAATATAAATAAATTACCTGTATAGTTTTTTACATTTTTAAATGAGTTAAACTTGCAATTATCTACGAGTTTTTTGCAGTTCAATAATTTAGTAACCGATGTTATTTTACTACATCTATTAAATTCATTAAACATCGTTTGTTAAAATTAACAACCAGTTTTCTTGAAAAAAATTCTCACATTTCTTACCTAACTTAAGCTGACCTCCATGTAAATCTTCTGTATCTAACAATAACCAGTTAACGCATTTGTGTGTCCTTGAAGCCCACCGCACATCGACACGTGCGAATTCTGCACCTGGACCTAAAGAAATATTCAGCTCCTCTGGCAGCTATCTTAATGTGGTTCGTTTATCTTCACAATTATAAAATAACAGCTCCCTAAGCCTACCTTCCATCTTTGGATTTTGTACTGCTGCTTTATGGTTTGTATCATAAAATAAAACCTCAGACAGAGCTCTCAAGGTAATGTAAACATATTGCGATCATCGATAGTTGATCAATCATCGTATTATAGTGTTTCACTCCTCACTAGTCGGTCGTGGTGGTGTAGTGGTTACTATACTTGGCCTCCTAAACCCAAGATCGCGGGTTCGAACCCGGCCAGGACCGATGGATTTTTTCGGGGCGTAAAAATCCTAAGTATGGCTTCCTTCGGAAGGGAAGTAAAGTCGTGGGTCCCGTGTCGTACATTTACGGCACGAAAAAGAACCTCAAGCCTGAAAGAGAGACCTCTGAGCAAAATTTGTCGGCCGTTTCACGCCTTGAGTTGAATGGGACGCTGATGACCTGAGCTGTTGAAGAGCGTCCATAAATAAATCATTCAAAAAAAAAAAAACTCCTCACTAGGCCAGCGGCGCCCGTACTTTCTTGTTATTCCCTTGAACATCACTTTCTAAATGTGTTCCCTGCCGGTCTCACAGTAGTATACATTTATTCGCAGAGATGGTCAGATAGTTGACTCTAGAGCAGTGATACTCACCGGAAATTACAGGGGGGGGGGGGCGGAAAAATTTAAGAAACCGTTTTTGAATGAGAGTCGCACCAAATCTCACAGTACAAAGTGTTAGTAATATGCAAACGTATAGATTTATTTTTTATCCATTTATTATTATTATTATTATTATTATTATTATTATTTATTTTATATTAATAATAATTACCACTACCACCAGTACCACTACTGCAGCCATGTCAGCAATTGGGGAAGGGGGCAGTTATTTCTACAACAACAAAAATTAAATAACTTATTATATAGACTACTGCTGTTAATTTGAAGTTGAAAGTCGGGCTCTGTTGCACAATATGAGTTGATTTATTTGAAACAGGTTGCGTCGGGTTTACTAAGCCCTGGGTCCAGGGGTGTACACAGAGGTCTGTGCCACTCCGTGGGTTTTTGCATTAGGACGGTACCTTGTTTCCTAAACCGACCCGCCATTCGGCTGCAGCCGATTGCGTCGCCCAGGCGCGCTAAGTTCCCTTAGCTTTCAGATTCTCACTGGTGGATAGGTCAGCTTAGACCTACTCGTATTTAAGAGGTGAGTCACCCCAACATTAAGGTAGCCACCACCCTCCCTATAAACAACGGCGATTCCGGCGCACCGGCCCCAGGGTACACGCCTTAGGCACTCCCCCGGGACACGCCGCCATCGTAGGTCCTCAATTCCCCGTGAGTGACGGGTCCACTGCTAAGCCGAGTCCAACCCAATCCGGACAACTCCCTTCCGGGAGGGGCTCGAATCAAGTCCGGCCCGGCTCCCTCTAGTACGTCAGAGGTACCACGGGCACTCAGGGTCCGCAGAAGGTTGCCCTCAATGAACTTTATCTTGTTGAAATATACGTTGATCTAAAAAGACATGCACACATATTTACATGCCATCAACTTTTCGAATAGTTTTTCTGGGAGTATATTCCAAAACTCTAAGACTGAATTAGTTTTTCGTTTCTCTTGAAAAACACCTAGTTCTCAATCCTGCTGCAGACCAATAAGTTAATTTTTAGATTTATAATATTTGGTCCGAACATTTACTATCCGATTATATATGTTGTTGTTACAAGTTTTTTCGACCAATCGAAAAGGGCTTCAAACCTTTCGAAAATCATTGAATCTCACGTTGAAATCTGCTTAAATACATTGAGAAATTCTATGAAGAATTTCAAGAACATTTATTCCTCTGAGTTTCCTTGAATAAGATGTTTAAAGCATAGGAAACTAGTAAAATAGTTATATATTTATATATTTTAATTTTGTCAGCTGAGTAATACATTCTTTTTTATCTTATAAACGGATTTGAATGTAATTCAATTCTTGTTATATCAGCAAGAAGGCAACATGAACAAGAGTGTAGTTCAGTATTCTTTGTCTCGTTCACATAAATATAGTTTTATTTCATGGCGAGGATTCCAAAAATCTTTCCTTAATTAACCACCATAGCATCACCATACTGTGAATTAAGTTCTTTAAGAAACTCTATGAATTGCCTGTTATTATCAAATGTTAACTAATTTCTTCATTACAGATCTGAAAGTTTCATCAAATTTAGAAGCAAGAGTTTCTTGATAAAAATGCAATAATATATTAATAACCGGCCTCTATATAAATATTTTTTTTTAAACAGGAAATAAATCCTATATAGGAACCTACCATTAGGAGGCAAACATCAGTACACAGATATTCGTTTATTCAAGTCAATTTTGTATTTATCGAAAAATTATTTAACTACTTTAAAAAGATCTATTTCCCATGTCTGACCTGACATAGGCATTCTTCCTTTATAATCCATATTTTATCACGAAGTTTGACCAAAATCAGCCGAGAGATGGAATTAATATCTATGGACGAATCAAGAGCAAGACTGGAATACTTGTAGTCACATTACAGAGTGCAAAGCAGCATATCTCCCGACATTTCGTTTACTCTGTTAATACAAATAGAGTTCGAAAGTTGCGGCATTGGTATGTCGCTTTTTATCTGATTTGCATTTAGATATTTAGAAAATAATGTGGCATGGTTGGAAAACACATTGCACCTGTTAGTTGTTTCATTTTACGTGCTAAATTTTCTGCTACTTGATACGGTGTTTTTGTTGTCAATTCATTTTGATTTACGGTGGTATACATGCCGTATATACGCAAATCTAATGCGTGATCGAATGTAATGCGCACCCTAAAATCATAAGAAATGATTTTTGTATATTGTTGTTCGGTGCCTTAGAGATAAAGCCCGTCCGCTTCATAAAACGATTAGAACATAGAATTTATAAGTGGACTGTTGTTACATATTGCAGCACGTAGGACAAAATCCACCACTCGTGCTGTTGTCAGGATAGTTGGCAAAGGTCAAAGAAGAAAAACTTATTTCTTATGGTGTCACTAGTCACAGGTTTCCGTTCTTCCTCCTTTCATGTACGAATTTCAAAACGTTTTCTTCATCAGGATGTTTTCCTTTGCGAGGACCAATGAATGTCTTCCTACTGGCTTTAGTTGCAAATAATGTCACTTTCTGTTGCAGCCAAAAGATAACGTTGCTCTCAGCTACATTGAACTCTCTTCCTGTCTTTCTGTTAACATTTCTTTCAGCATAAAGATTTTCTTTACGCCTGAAAGTAGCGACATAAGATGTTTTTCTCTGTTTGCCCTCCATTTCGTGACTACTTACTATGCAAACGTTCTGTACAACAATAGACCAACAATAAATGTAAGAAGTCGAAAATTGTAGTAATGCATTATCACGTAATAAATGATAATTTTGAATGAAGTTATCGGCGAACTACGGAACGGATTTGCACCCGAATCCAATACGTCATCAAATCTAATGCAAACTACAATTATTAATACATTTGGACAAAAAAGGTGAGCATCAGATTCGCATAAATACGATAATTTTTTCAGTTATTATTGACATTTTTAATGTTTTTAGTATTTATGCTTTCAAATTCAAATTTTTTGGATACATGTTGTCAAAATTTGAATGCACAGTACTGTAATGCCTATTAGGGCTAAAAGGTTTATAACCTTGTTCTATATCACGACATAATAATCACTGCCTTACTTTTTTGCAGGTATGAAGGAAAAAGTTTCCCAAACGTTTTGAAAGACTCTTCCTTCTTCCAATTTTTTAAAATGTTTCCAATAAAAAAACTCCAGCCATTAATAAACACTTCAACAAACCTAACTCGTGAATCAACTCTTCAAATTGAAGTAAACAGAGCAATATGTTGAAATCAGTCGCGTGTTCGTTGTTATAAAAGAAATACTAAGTTTCGATTTTACAGCTTTAGACGACATTGAATAAATTAAAATGTCTACCAAATAATAGTATACCTCATTGTTGAACACGTGCGCTACTTCTAGATATGATACAGGAATTTCCAATATTCCTAGAATTTCACATATGACAAATTAAATTTAAAAAAAGTAAAAATGCTTCAAGAGATTTATGCGGCGGCATATTCTTGCATGTGCTTTGGTTCTAGTTGCCTTAAACGATGCCCCACATTTCTTCAGAACTTCAAGTTCTCTTGTAGTGGAAATTTCCAGCAATGTTTCAAATTTTCAAGTGCGCTTATCTCATAAACTACTGCAGATACGGAAGCCATTTTTCTATTAATAGAAAGAGGCTGTTTTTTAAATGTTAAACTAATTGATATGGCATTATAATAATTTGTTTAATTTATAAAAATCTTAAAAATGCTTCTTATAATTAGAGGCAAATTCATGAATTTTTTTCATTTGCTGGCTTGAAATAAATAGCAACAAGAAACATTTAATGTAATAGGTAAAAATTCTATTTAGATATTGCAAACATTTTTTGAGACGAGCGCACTTGAAATTTTGAATTTAACATGCTAGGATACAGGTTTCCTTTAATAGTCTTTGTAATAGACACTGAAGATGTTTCTGTTCTCATTGAAAAGGAGGAAATACTGACCTTAAAGAAACGGGAAAACATTAAACTTTTCCGGGTGTACACTAGAGACGTGCCTTCTCAGTGTTTTATTGTACTCATTTTCCCTCCCACATTCCAGACATACGAACTGTTCTGATGCAGTCTTTATTAACAAAAAAAAAAAAAAAAAAAAAAAAAAAAAAAATAGAGCACAATAATAACTAATGTACACAACACACTTTATCTCCATGCCACTCTACAATAAACACGAAAAATAGAACAGCGCAAGACCCATAGCATTCATACTTCCAACACTTGTCCAACACTAAGGAGGCAAAGTTCAAGCGTTCTGTTTTCTCCGCTGCCGATCGTGAATGAAGGCGTGATTTGTACCAGGCATAATTATCCGTGTAACGTTTAGTCACAGCTCTAGAGCAACGTTTTAAATACAAATCGCCTCGCTCTGTGTGTGTGCGTGTGCGCGCGAAATTTATTCAGAACTTTCCAATCAATAGACTTCTTCCTGAACTGCAATACATGATATTGTGCTCAAATTTGAGTCTTCTGGTTTAGTGCGAAACACTGCACTTTTAACGAAGAAAAAACTAGATGAAATTAGGACAAATCTTGACCGTCCGTGAACAAATTAACTCCAGAAATGTATTCCATCGAGGGTTTCGAAATGTTAACAATGAAAACAAAAATATTACGGTGACCAAACTTGTCGCGTCAATCAGAATGTATGTTTAGCCAAGGAAAGAAATTAATTCCATCATCCTCTATAAGATACGTGTAAAATCTTACAAACTGTGTACACGTTTTAGGAAACTGAGTTGAAAAATGGGAGCCACATTGTAGGTCAGAATAAAACTCCTTGAGTGGACAATGTTTATAACTAAAACCTGGTACTATGAGCCCAGGCCATCTTATGTTCATAGAGAATTCTGGTGGTACTAAGTGTGTTTAAAAGCACTTTATTATACAGATTTGATCTTCTCCAATTAGTCCTTCTTTTAGTTTTGTTTGTTTATATTTTAGGTACTTTCTCAAAGATTTTAAGCTAAGGAACTAAACTTTTCTTAAGGGAGAAGAGGTATTTATTCCTCCTTGGCAATTTCTATTTATGTTGCATATGAAAATTCGAAGCACACACTAGAGAGAGAAGAGGAATTGGAGATTTGTGCTAATTGTTTAGAGAGGGTGTCAATTTTAAAGTATATACTAAACTTAAGCGGTACGGTATATTTTTGAAGGCAACTTTTGTACTCTATGAGATTTCCAGTAAATTATTAATAGGGAAGAAAAAAGCCCTGTGTTTTTACGGGAATTTGGCACAATGAAGACACCATTCATTGTAAAATTAGAACAATTAAGTTCTCGTTACGCATAATAAAAGGGATCTTACAACTCAATGGTTGTATGCTACTAACATCAGATTAGTAAATAAGATCAAAGATACTGGACATCGAAAATTAAAAGAAATTTAGAGAGCCCTGGGACGAGATGGAATGGGTATGGTGGAATGGAGCAAGGAATCGTAATTATGTGTAGAGGAAGGTACAAATCAACAATGAATGAATGAATGAATGAATGTTGTTTAACGCCCGTTTTTGCTACTGAGGCACCACAGGCGATGGATACTAATGATACATGAGATGATATATTGGGAAAGGATTTAGTTTTATGGAAGGAATCGTTCCAGGCCTAAGTTTAGGGTACCTTCCCGGCATTTGCCATTTATGAAGACTGAGGAAAACCTGGAAAAAACCTCATTCAGGAAGGACGGTCCTGACGGTATTCGAACCCAGACCTCCCGCTCACGAGTCCGAGACTTAACGACCTCGGCCACCCGTGACGGTAAATTAATCAACAGAATATAGAAGTAGAATGAAGAAAAAACATTATCTTAGTTTAGCCAACGAACTCAAAATCAAAGGTGGCAGAGAGATGTTATACATATAATTCATGAAATTTCAAAATGGATCGGATAGAGTGAATAAGATTGGGGTATGCAAAGCAATTACAATAACAGACGAGATTGGGTAGAAAATATGTCCTTTTTGTGGGGACAGTGAAAATTGGCATCACATTCTAATAGACTGCCCAGTGGAAGTTGACTGCGCTTGGAGCTAAGTTTGCTAAGTCGATAGGGGTAGGTTAGCATGTTGGGATCCATTTGAACCAAAGCTTGGTTCTTTTTTATGCCATTAGGTGCGTTTTGTTGGAGTAGACGCGCTCTTTGAGTCTGAATGTGTATGTGTGTGCACGTGTTTTGTGCTTTAACTGATAATAATTGCAAATTTATTTGGTCAACTTGAACAAGTATAACTGCTTCGCATATTTGCCTCTAAATTAACTACAGCACTTTTATCAAGTGCTTTATTTGAATGATGAAAATAATGGAATACCTCAGGACTGAAGTTTTTGATTATTGATTGATTTATTTATGGACGCTCTTTAACAGCTCAGGTCATCAGCGTCCCATTCAACTCAGGGCGTGAAACGGCCGACAAATTTTGCTCAGAGGCCTCTCTTTCAGGCTTGAGGTTCTTTTTCGTGCCGTAAATGTACGACACGGGACCCACGGCTTTACTTCCCTTCCGAAAGAAGCCCAGGACTGAAGAGAACTCATAAAGGAAGTAATAAAAATAACTAGGTATATATTTATAAATGTTGATAATTATTGTTTTTTCTTACAAACATATCGCATTACAACAATAGAAGCATTGCTTATGTACAGTCTTTTTATTTATAAATACATTCTCCATAATTTACCACAAACACTTTCAAACCTTTCAAGTCCTTGAATGGTGATGCAGTGATACCCAGTCGTGTACATTTTTAAAAGAATACAATACACAGAAAGCATTGTTATCGAGGAATTTGCATATTTCTTTCTGTTCACTAGATGTCCGCATCACCAATCCCCAGCTTCAAATAAATGAAATAACATCTTCTTTGTAAGTTAAGTTCAGTCTTTACAGAGTTCCAGTACAGCACACTAAAGGTTTGTATTATCCTAGTTATGAAGTATTGGATGATTTACTAGTATTAACAGTATAGGCGTTACGGAAAGATTTAACAAAGCATTTATCATTTGTATGGTTGCAATAATCGTTCACATACAACAACCACAAACGATACCACTCTCGTATGCGTATCATTCTGAAGGGAATCTCACCTAGTTTGTTTTGCAATACCTCTTGATTGATTTGTTTATGGACGCTCTTTAACAGCTCAAGTCATCAGCGTCCCATTCAACTCAGGGCGTGAAATGGCCGACAAATTTTGCTCAGAGGCCTCTCTTTCAGGCTTGAGGTTCTTTATCGTGCCGTAAATGTACGACACGGGACCCACGGCTTTACTTCCCTTCCGAAGGAAGACATACTTAGGATTTTTACGCCCGAAAAAATTCATCGGTCCTGGCCGGGATCGAACCCACGATCTTGGGTTTAGGAACAATACCTATAAGCATGTGGTTTCGTAAATTGCAAGGCTTTATTTTCAAAGATGGCGACTTTGAAAAAAAAAGTCCATGGCAGTAGGTGGCCACGGATGTTGGATGGAAACTTTGTAAACAAACACCAAGCAGGAAGTCAATATACCAATGACATGCGAAATTTGTAAGTATGAGTTATTTGCGCTCTCAGCAGAGAAGTGGCAGTCCTGGCGTCAGTGACGAGAATGTGGGATGAGTGAAAGGACATTTACAACAAGTTCGAAGAAATCTGTGAGTAGATCGTTCCATGAGCTCCAAGTGCCGGTAATGACGGTATGGAAAGCTCTGGATAGGAATGACTTTGAAACAATGCATTAGGTAAGAAACTGATAGAAAAAAGCGCTTCCTTGTTGTCAGGTAGAAGAGTATAGGACTTCATGAATGGATTAATTTTCAGTGATGAAGCTGCACTTCACACAAATGGCATCATAAACAAATGTTTGCCTAAGGTTCAGTGCCATGCCGAAAACTTTATGGCCCTTTCGCTGAAGTCTGCATGACTGAACTGTTACAGCTAGCTAATGCCTCAAATGCAGGAAGATTCTGCTTTTTATCTCTTCCAGTATTGTGGGGATTCAACCCATTTCCATAATGGCCTTCGTGTATAACTGAACACAAAGATGCTTCTGCACTAATCGAGCTTGCTGAAGCAGGGTGTAGTTGTTTGATGCAACAGTCACCAAGGTCTCCCGACTTGACGATGTGTGACGTCCGTCATGTGGAAGAATTCAAACAAAATGACTTTCAAGTTCAAGAAGATTTGGAAAGGTTATCGTGCGAACGTGTGTCGAATCACACAAGATGTCCACATTGTGCACCTTCTCTTTAGAGTGCTTATACCTATGAGAGATGTTTAATGGTGTTTAACGCCCGTTTTACTGCTGAGGCATCACACGCAGTGAACACTGGTGATATTGAGATGGAATGAAAAATTGGAAAATGTTTTTTTTTTTTTTAAGGAAGGAAACCTTTCAGGTCTAAGTTTTAGTGTACCTTCCCAGCATTTGTTGCTATTTATGGGGACTGAGAAAAACCTGAGAAAAAAAGTTTTTCAGAGAGGACGATTCTGGCAGGAATCGAACACCATTCGCGCCACTTGTGACGGTCTTACGAGAGTGATATCAATTTGTATAGTTGAAGATTGAAAGTGTTGTCATTCTTTATGAAGGTAAGCCTGCCTATACTAGGCTGATATACCTTGAGTTGGAAAGAGCAAGAGGGGTAAACAAGGGAGGCGGAACTTGTAAGTACACCGTACGCGAAAGTACTCTATTTCAGGATGGGGAAGGAGAATACATGCTTTGGTCCTAGAGAAGGGGAAGATATAAACTATTCCAGTGCGTTTACGTTGCGCCTATTCTGTCTCCTTTCGCATAGAGCATTTCAAAGCTCAGTTTAGGCAATACCAGTCAGATGAGCATAAAATTCCAAGTCAGCTGAAAAGAGCAAGCTCGCAAATGCATACTTCGGCTGAGTAGCTATGTAGAACTATTGTTTTTACAGACATTTTATTTGAATGTTATAACGTTTTTCAGCGTTAAAATTCTTATTTACTTGTGTTAAAATCTCCTACTAATTGGAAGACGACGTATATGTGGGCAGTTATCTGCTTCTCTTTCGAGGTATTTGGCCACATTATGAGAATAGTTTTAGCTGTTCCCATCCATTGCAATTGTTAACAACTTAACACCCTTCATTTATTCCCTGCAAATGCCTCCTTGAATGCAGTACGATTTCAAATGTGACAGAACTATATGTGGCCAGAGAAGCAAGGAGCCATTTTTTTTATTGATTTATTTATGGACGCTCTTTAACATCTCAGGTCATCAACTCAGGGCGTGAAACGGCCGACAAATGTTTCCTCAGAGGCCTCTCTTTCAGGCTTGAGGTTCTTTTTCGTGCCGTAAATGTACGACACGGGACCCACGGCTTTACTTCCCTTCTGAAGGAAGCCATACTTAGGATTTTTACGCTCGAAAAAATCCATCGGTCCTGGCTGGGTTCGAACCCGCGATCTTGGGTTTAGGAGGCAATTATGGTAACCACTACACCACCAGGACCGACTTGCATAGCATGAAATCACGAAACTTCTCACAATGGTATCATTAATACTGTCAAATCACGGACCTCAAGCCACACTGCCTCATGGTTATTCGTCTTTTTCGTTTATCATCAATTTTATTTTTTCATGTTTTGTAATAAATAAATTGTTTAATTTCATTATGCTTTTATTGAAGTTTTCTTCCTTATCGGAACAGCCGGTACATAATGATTATTCCCAGATGATACATAATCCAACTATTTACATACCAGGGGAAGCTCTTGGGGGGGCTTCATTTGCTTCCCTTATTTCTTATACTTTAAAATTTTACTTTACTAATGTGTAACATTTGTTTACAATTTAATTAATGTTATTACATAATTCCGATTCTCTCGCGTTAAGATATTATTTGCACAATGATTTTGTGATTGTAGGCAAATGAGACCACCAGGAATTTACTTCGTGCTGAAGACGAGTTTAGACTTGTGACTCGTGGTTAAAGTGGCGGTCATTTGCTCATTTAGAGTTTGTGAAGTTGGTTCGTGAGCCCGTGAAAGCGCATTGCAAAAAGTAAGAGTTTTCATTACGGAAACTATAATCGTTTTTCTAGGTAGATTAAAAGTAAAATAGGGTCAACACATTAAAACACTCTTGACCGTTCCACTCTGTGTTTCACTGTATTGATTCCTACATTCATCATTAATTATAATCGTTTTTATTTAAAAACAATGGATTTATGGTAATTTCAACCATATGTGTAAGTTTTAATAGTTTTTAACATCCGTTTTTACTACTGAGGCACCAGGAGCAGTGAACACTGATGATACATGAAATGAAATGATTAAATAGAAAGGATTTTTTTAAGGAAGGAAGTATTTCAGGGCTAAATTTAAGCTCCCCCCCAGTATTTGCCATTATGAGGACTGAGGAAAATCTGTAAAAAAATCTCAATCAGTGAGGACGGTTCTAATGGGATTCGAATCCTAAACCTCCTGCTCACGAGTCTTTGCCATAACGACGTAAAAATCCTAAGTATGGCTTCCTTTGGAAGGGAAGTAAAGCTGTGGGTCCCGTGTCGTACATTTACGGCACGATAAAGAACCTCAAGCCTGAAAGAAGAGACCTCTGAGCAAAATTTACCAACCGTTTCACGCCCTGAACTGAATGGGACGCTGATGACCTGAGATGTTAAAGAGCGTCCGTAAATAAACCAGATCAAACGGTCGGGAGATTTTAAAAAATATTAATTTATGTTCTAATGAGTTATGCTACAAAGAGCTTGTCATTACGGGGCACTTGGAATCAGATGATTTAAATAATACTGGTAAGTTCAAATCTCAATTTAGTTTTATACTAAATAGAAAAGAAGAGCTAAAAGAATGCGAGAAATCCGGCTATTTCACGGTAGGTTTGGAAACAATTCAGAAAGAGCAAATCGAATATTCAAGAGAAAGTAAAGTGTTGCGAAAATTATTGACATTTCCTTTTCCACTTTCATTATGGATAAAACTCCAGATATAATGGAAAATTTTGAAAGTGCATTTTTGTTAGGCTTGTAGATACTTTAGGAGGTATTCAAGAATTTTTTTTTAAATCTAATGAGGTTCAATTTATTATTTTATTTTCTTACGTAGAGAGTTAATAGAAATAATAAATGAAATGTTAAAATGAGTGTAGTCATGTAAGTTAATAGCAAATTGTAGCACTAGTATTGTACACTTTTCCTTCCGCCCTGGCCTCCCCACAATACAAATTCACAAGTCGCCACTCTTATATATACCGAGAGTGCCAAAAAATGCATACACACTTTCACAGTAGACAACTATGTAATATATTTCAAAGTTGGACCGAAAAACAACAGTAATACGTAGTATGATGTTCTATAAGCAGATGAGACTTACATATATTGTGATAGCGTTGCTACGTGACAGGTAAATCAGCAATGAACAAATGAAGCCAAGACTATCGTAAATCAAGAATGAACAAATGAAGCCAAGATTATCGTATGATGTTCTGTAAACAGATGTGACTAACATTACGTTATGCTACCGTTGCTGTAACAAAATGGAGTCAGGATTATCGTTTGAACAGCGGAAAGCAATTGGTATTGGAAAACCGAGAATGTTGTTGAAGTTCAAAGGCAATGGAGACGTGTGTACGGAACAGAACCGCCGCTGGACTTCTACCTATGGAGAACTCTTAAGGATGTTGTATACCGTAGAAAACCAGCTACATTGGCAGCGGTTTAGGAAGAAATTGAAACGGCATGTGCTGCAATCGCTGAGTACACTTTCGCAAACGTTGCTCAATCAGTAGTTCAACGAATTCAGAAGTGTATCGACGTCGATGATGGACATTTTGAGCAATTGTTGTAATTGTAAAAATCTCAGATGATTAGTGCTCATCATTTTCTGTTTGTGTGAATTCAGTTTTGTTATGTTAACACAGTTTTTTCTTTGCTTGAAGTGTGTATACATTTTTGGCACCCTCTGTATATGTAGTGTTTATAGGGCATAAGTTGTAATTGGCACTAATCTTCCTCCTAATGTTTAATTAGCTCCATAATTATTTTGATAAATATCGAGTTTCAGTGATTTGGGAATTTTATTGTACACGAACAGAATGCATTTGCCGGCAAACCTTTATTCATTCATTTGTTTTCTTTTGACAGTTCGTTGACAATCTAGCAGCACGTTGCTGTCCTAAGCTCCCAAACTTCGAAGGTCACCCGCATGCATCATAAAAATGCCTGCAGTGTAAAAAAAAAAACACTTCATTTGAGTGTATGCCACATGGAGATCACGCGTCGTGGACTCTGCATGACAGCGTACCAGTGATCACGTTGTTTTTTCCCGGCCACGTGACAACCAAGGGCTACCTTACCCAGGCACCTGTCCTTCGTCCTCTCTCCTTGCTCTCGATTACATAGAAGCACCAAAAATGTTGCATTTTCCAACTGAGAAGGGGTCAAGTCAAATGTAAGCGTTTCATTGAATTCGGGGTTTTCAGTGCCTTGCTTGAAGGCTGTTTTTTTCCTCTTCACTGATCGACATGTTGATCCAATTAGATGGAAGACCCGGACATACGGTCCTGCAACAGATTTATGCAAAAACGTTATTATTTATAACACTGATCTACACAATTTTTGCTGAATGGAAACTGTTTACATTTTCTGATTCCTTATCACATGGAATCTCTCAAACCAGTCTTAGTCTTGTCTCATCGGGCTGAAGTTTTTCAGGAATTGGTATTATAGAAAATAACAGTTTTTATAATTCGTTCATTGTTACGATTCCGAATGAGGTTAGTGATTGTTTCAACTTTATTGTTACAAAGTCCCACAGAAAACTGAAGCTAAGATAGCAGCAGGTGTTTTCAATGGGCATCAAATTCGTGAGCTTATGCAGGATGAAATCTTTCCTCAGTCGATGTCAGAGTTAGAGAAGTCAGCATGGTTGGCATACAAAAAAGTGACAGAAAACTTTCTTCGCAAAAAGAAATCTGAGAATTATAAAGAAATTGTGGAGGAAATGTTACAACATTTTAGAACTCTAGGGTGTAGAATGAGTGTTAAAGTGCATTAAAACAATGGAAACCTGCTATCAGGGTCATTGGAATGTCAATATTTTTTTTTTTTTTGCATGGTGTTTAACGCCCGTTTTTACTACTGAGGCACCACAGGCGGCGATATCCAAGATGGCTGATTACTGCTGGTGTTTGAAAAGATATATAGTGAAGGACATTTCACAGCATCGGAAAAAAAAAGTTTTCTTCTCCCTAACAGTGAAAAAAGTGTAAAATTTCATAATTATTGACATATAGCTCTTTTTTTACCTTCAATATAATAATTAATATTTAAGTTAAAATGAAAATTATAAAAACAGTTTTGTCTTAGCTATATGTCTTAAAACTTAATATTATTTATTCAAAAATGTTAGTACATTATTACAATTGATGTGCTTTTGTTTAAAAACCTAGCCCGATAAAGTAGAAAGTGAAAACATTTGAATTCGGAGCATTCATATTGCATATATGCAGGAGGAAAAATAAAAAAGCAAGAAAAATTTTTTGTACACCAGTGTAAAGTATAACTTCTGCTTATACTTTACTCGGAAGAATTGAGGATGAAATCTGTAAGAAGGGTTTGCAATTACCTATTGTTGTCTGACTTTTTTAACCGAACCTTTTTTGCTAGGTTATTCTGCTTTCGACCAATAAAATGTAAACAAACAATTTTGATCAATCACAGTCACTTATCGGTATACTTTCTTCCTTTTACTTTTATAGTTAGAATTGCCCTTCTTGTTCATTTAGGTAAGCTATGAGCACTGTTTAATAAGTAATTTGGTTCGCATACTAATAGAGGACAAAAGCAACATCTGTATATGCTGTCATAAAGTTTCCTTTTAAGTATTATTATTCCGTGGCCACAAGTCAATGGCAGTTTTTAAAACACAAGGATTTTATCCATAGGACTGGATTTCGGGTGTGATTCAATTCTTTTTTCTGGAAAGGAAAATAGCAAGGGCATTTATGAGACTGCCTACATTGGGTGACGTACATCTTTCCTATGAAACGGTTCGAATCTAGGTAAATCATCGATCAAGCCCAGATATTGTTTCGGTTAAAATACGAGAGAAACTGCGAGTTAGCAGTGGCTACGGGTATCAACTAAGCATAATCAGGACAGAATAGACTTACCAGACCCCAATACATAAAAAAATGGCGGCCGAAGTCCCCTAGTACTGTCAACAGAATATACGAAACTTTTACGCAGTACTACGTTTACAAAATGACATTATTTATCTCTAGAAAATATTTCGATTGATTTTAAGAATCTGAAATTATTTATAAACAGTATTTTCCACATATAAACAGTATAAAATAATATGAATTATAAACTTATCCACAAATATTTATAACATACTTTAACTAACAAATTACTGGATGCCTTAAAACTAATCCACATAGATAGTGCAGCATCACATTTATCATCACCTGTTTTAATGAATAGGTAATATTTGTAAATGGGTGTGCCTGTCTTGTCTTAGACTCACTTTGCAAAGGATCCAAACATAACACCCCGCTCACACCATTCATTAAAACTTTTCATCCAGCTCTACAACACCGCCACGGGTGGCCGAGGTCGTTAAGGCACGGACTCATGAGCGGGAGGTCTGGGGTTTGAATCACGCCAGGACCGTCCTCCCTGAATGAGGGTTTTTCCAGGTTTTCCTCAGTCCTCATAAATGGCAAATGCCGGAGAGGAGCCCTAAACTTAGGCCTGGAACGTTTCCTTTCTTAAAAATAAATCCTTTCCCAATATATTATTTCATTTCATGTATCATCAGTGTCCATCTCCTATGGTGCCTCAGTAGTAAAAACGGGCGTTAAACACTATTCATTCGCTCTACAACCCGTTTCATACGTTCTTCCGGATCATTTAATTCACTGTTAACCCTCGCTATCACAGAAGATGGTCCATTAGAATAAATTGCATAAAGAAAATGTCCTCCCTAACCATAATTTTAGTATAAAATGCCTAATAAACATTGCAGCTTCTGCACTAACTTCAAAAGTTGCATGGCGTATACTATTTATCCACTACTCCTTTAATTACTGCTATTTAGGAAATATAAACGCGGTATTATGCGTGCATTGCCATAATTAAGACATACAAGAGCATTCCATGCTGTACTAACATTTTCTATTAAATAAGTTCCTGGTGTTATTTCACTAAATCAATATTAACTTAATAAAAAACAAAAGAAGTAATACACTGCTATTTATTTACTACCAACTATAAACCACTGTTATAAACCAGATAAGCAAATGAACAAAACAACGAGTTAATAGCAACAAAATGACCTCACTTGCAAACGAATCGAAACATGTTTTAACATCACTTTCACACCATTCATTAAAACTTACCTTATCTCGATTCAAACCCTGCTTCATAAGTTCTTTGGATTTTTCTTTTTGCCAACTCACGCCATCACAGACGACGGTAGATTACAAAAATATGCATTACAGAAAGGAAAATGTCTTCACTGACCACACATTTTGGTACGAAACGTTTAAAACACACTACAGTTTCATCATTAACTGCAAAATTTATATTATGTATACTGTTTATTGCTACTATTTAGAAAATGTAAATAATGTATAATGCGGTTCACTGCCATAGACATACAAGAGAAACCCACATTGCATTAACACTTTCTATTAAACAAGTTCCTGGTGTGATTTCACTAAATCAATATTAATTAAAAAAGAAAAGAAATAACACGCTACTGTTGATTTACTTTCAACTATAAGTCACTATTATAAAGCAGGTAATGCAGCGAACCAAATTAACAAAGTCATGTATTTAAAAGCATGGACCACATTTTCCACCATTTTGTTTTATTATTGATATCTACATTGGGAATCTGGTAAATGTAGACGGTCTTGCATAATGAATTACATGTCAAAAACTTTGTGCTGCATCTGCCCACTCCGAAGCGAAAGCGAAATCGCATGCGAACATTGGCCGACTGTTTGGAAATATTTAAAAGGTTTTTACAGCGTTTGTGACTTTGGTTGAAGCGCGGATTCATTACTATACACCGGAACGAAACAGCAGTCTAAACAGTGGACCGCACGATCACTTGAAACTATATTATCTTGCAAAAAATATAAAATCGCTAAATAGACATAATAAATACCACTCTAAGTGTTAGTTTTTTCACTCCATGGCTAATAAACTATCAATACTAAATAATATGTACTTTTTAGGAAGATCATATGCATTTACCTCTAAACTATTCGTAGTAACATATGAGATTTCTTTGAGAAATTACAGCATGTTAATGCACGCAGTTTAAAAAATAAAAATAAATGAAATGGAAAAAACGAATGAATTACTGAAATGAAATAATGTATATAAACTAACCAATTTGCATTAATACAAACATTGAAGAATAGGGAGTTTAATATATTTATATTAAAACATTGATGCATATATTGAAAATACTGGATACAATTTTTACATTACAATTATTAAAACGATTTTTTAATGTTTTATTTCTCGTCGCTTTGACTGAATTGGTCTTCTCGTGACGTCTGCAGTCTATGGACTGAATACTATAGGTGTAAGTCTGTAGGAATGAATGAAATGAAATGAATTAATGATGACGCAAATGAGTTCTTGACGCTTCATACGTAATTATCTGTCATCCTTCTCAGGTTAAGGAAAACACCGAAAACTCAAAATTCAAACCCAGAACCTCCGGATAGTGGTCACTAAAGTTGCCACTGGACCACGGAAAATGTCTTATATCGATTGTACATATTTAAGGTAGCAATTTCTATTATTTATGTAAATGAGTGTGTTTTGTATCATTTGAGGACATGATTGATGTAAATCTTTACTACCTAAGAGGAACTTTACATTTATTTTGCCCTCTCAAGGATTTTTTTTCACCAGTTCAGTGAGTATTCATTATTATGTGTAATAAAGTGCTTTAATTCACATTTTTCTGTATTAAATAAATATCTGAAAACGTTTTTGAATTATTTTTGCGCGGAAATAAACAAACATTCAAAGAATATTTATTACACAAAATGAAATGTTATCTTTAGAAATATTTCCAGTTCTAATGGTTGATCTGAGGCACCTACATTAAAGTTTTGTTGTATACAGAAGAAAAAGCACCGCCACGGGTGGCCGAGGTCGTTAAGGCACGGATTCGTGAGCGGGAGGTCTGCGGTTCGAATCCCGCCAGGACCGTCCTCCCTGACTGGGGTTTTTTCCAGGTTTTCCTCAGTCTTCATAACTGGCAAATGCCGGGGAGGTACCTAAACTTAGGCCTGGAACGCTTCCTTCCTTAAAAAAAAAAAAAATCCTTTCCCAATTTATCATTTCATCTCATGTATCATCAGTGTCCACCGCCTGTGGTGCCTCAGTAGTGAAAACGGGCGTTAAACACTACTCAAAAAAAAAGAAGAAGAAAAAGCATAACTTTAAACACAATAAAAACAGATGGTTTTAATAATGTATTAATAGAAAATATAATATATTCTTATTAATACCTCTGGATTAAAATTGAAAAAAATTAAGCCTTAATGTTAGACAGTTTTGGAAAGTAGTGTATAGATAAAAATGTACTTACTGAAATTTGTTATAGAGTCAACTATTTCCAGAAATTTGAGGTTGGTAGCCTTGATAACACTAATACACAGTCTCTGTGCAGTTGGCAGGTAACTCACACCAAATAGGAGCTCTCCTACTTCCTAAATATTAAATAAAAACACATTAAATGCTCTTACAAAAATTAAGGATATTCATGCCGAGAGGTATTTCAAGATTTCGACTTACCCTATTGGTATGTGTGAAATTGCAGCTTATTTGTACAGGTTCTGGTGAGGTTGTAAGGTTTTTTATATCTCGCAGGACTAATTTCAGTTCACATAGTTCCGTACCCAAGGTGTATTTATCTTGGTCATATGCAGTCACTTTTAGACACCATTCCTGAAATGTTAGCCATATCTCAGTGCTTCAAGGACATGAAAGAAAAGATCTTTTGCTTGTTATTTTTCGCAGTTTAATTATTAAAATGACCTGAGAATAAATAGTAATAAATCAAAGATAATAGTATTTAAAATGGGAACAAAATTAAGAAAAGATGAAAGATAGTTTATAAATAGAAGCCCAATAGATGTAGTGAAAGAATTTGATTATTTGAGGGTGAGATTTTACGAGTAATGGAAAGTGGAAGGTTCAGTTTAAATGTGCACAAGCAAAAGGTAAGTTAGCTATGAAAGCTGTTAGAATAAGTTTATATAAAGTTCCCACGTTGTCCATGAAATGGTTAGAAAGACTGTATGAGACTGTGGTTGAGACAAAGATGATGTGTGCAGTGGAAATTCAGGGAGTATCGAAGTGGGGGGGGGGGACAAAGGTTGTAGTAGATATAAAGTTTTGTAGAGAGGTTCTGTGGTTACCAAAAAGTTCATCAAGGGGGGTAAGTATGGTAGAATTAGGAAAAGTAGGAAGGAAAGCAATAACAGTGGAAAGAATCTTAAAATATGTTTGAAAATGGACAATAATGATATTCTAAAAGATTGTCTTACGTACCAAAACAGATGTACGGGGAAGAGATTGTTGGCTTGGAGAGGTGGGGAACTATTAGAAGAAATTGGAAAGGGAGATGTATGGCGATTGGGTGAAAATCACGTTGGTGGGTTTTGGAAAGAAATGAGACAGAGGATAGAAGACATAGAAAGGCAAGAGATCTGGGCTAGCTTAGAGGATAGACGTTTCTTATATTTATATAAAATAGTTTAAAAATTGTGGACAAGAAAAATATATAGATATTTGTGACCAGTTTGGAAGAATAGGTTTCGCTTGGATACGTGCAGGGACATTATTTCTAAAAGGATTAAGGATAAATGCAAAGAAGGATGAAGTATGTGTGGGAAAGTGGAAAGTCAGTTCCATTGATTAATTGAATGTGAAATGGTAAAAAGTTGGAAGTATAGTATTTGGGATGGAAAATGCGACTAGCAACTAAAACGATATAAGATACGAGAGTAGAGAAATGAATAAGATAAGGAAATTTTTAGGAAAATTAAGAATTAAATGGAGAAGAAGTATAAGGAAAGAGCTTGGTGGCATACTCAGAGGTGAAAATTAGTAAGTTATTTTAGGGGTTCTTTACCATACATATAAGCTGGTGGTTAAGATATGGGAAAGCCTCAGTTTTGGTACTGCTAAACTTTTATAGCCCTCGTATATTTATGTAAATTAAATTGTAATGTAGTGAGCTGAAAATGGATTGAAAATGTACAATTAACAAATTGATGTAATTATGAAGTAAACAGTTGCAAATATAGCGAGGAAAAATGTAAATTTGAGTGTATAATTAATTGGTGAAATACATTCATTCATTCATGCTCAAATGTTGCATAGTACTGCATGTTAATAAAACTTTAGATAATTTCAAACAATAATGGTAACTAAATTTGTTCAACCAATACTACCAAAAGTAACACTTCGGAATATTTTGGTGGATATTTAAAATTGATTTTATAAAATAAAAAAATATCGATAATTTGGTGTAGAAATAACAAAAACCCAACAAAAAACTAAAAAAAGACATTTCTATAGGTATTGTTAAAAACAATCAATACACATTTCATCACACAGTTTGTACAATCCACTTGTTCTAGATATCTGGCTTTGTTTTTAAATATTTTCTCTCTTGTCATTAACAATTATATTACACATAAAGGAGAAAAACTTTCACATTCTACACTGTACTAGAGATAGACAAACATTGCGTAAATATAAATTTACTAATTGTTTTTTATTAAATAAATAAGTGTTAAATTTTATAATGTACATATGCTTATATAAATATATATCTTTACTTTTAAGAACATGTGTATACATATACCTATTTTTAGAATATATATATATATAGAAAAATATATTGGTATTCTATTGCGGGGTTTTATAAACAAAACCAGTTTAAAATACTGTAACAAGATCAGTGCATTTGTTCATTTAATGCTCATGCTCATGTATTAGAGGCAACAAATATTTGCAATACCTCTGAAGAGTGGTTTTAAACCTGAACAAGCTATACAAACAAGTTGTAAAAGGGTAGCCTTTAGTAGTTGCCCCATAGATCAATATAAAACTAGTATCGAGAGTTATTTTTGGCCCGTGTACGCAGCTGAGCGCAGCGCGCTCTGGGCCAAGATGAGAGGATTTCTATCTTTGTGGTACTCAGTTTGTCGTTAGAGATCAATATAACTGAATTCTTTATGTTATTACAGGCTATTAGTGTGCAGTTATTAATTACAAAGTGTTAGTGAAGTAAATTTTACTATAGTGTATTAAAATGTAACACACAACTGTGGGAAAAAATAAAGTCTAAAGTCTAGCCTGACTGATTTTAATAAATTTTCCTGAATAAATTCCATTTCTTTGGGAACAAAATGTCAGTTAAGCGTAGACTTGCTAAATTTTAGAATTTCAATAAGGTGCGCGATTTTTAAGGTTTAATATTCGTTCTCTAATTATAAAACTAGCAGTGAAGTTAATAAATATATTTATTTTATACTCTATACTCACGTCAATTCACACAATACACGCAATTAACATTTTCATGGCGAGCTGTCATACTTGCATTTCTTCTCGGCATTATTCATTGATCATTATCCCATACAAACCTTGACCAATAGCAGCAACATTTAAATTTATTTGAATTTCGTTCTTATTATATTTAAATATATTTCGCAAAGCTCATTGTTCTGTTTCTTTTTTAATATTGAAAACACGTTCTCTACAAATGGATTAGAGCTTGGAATGCTTAAGAAGTAGGATATTAATATGCTCACATTCGGGACATCTATTGGAAGATTTTTTGATTGTTTTATTTATGGACGCTCTTTAACATCTCAGGTCATCAGCGTCCCATGAAATGGCCGACAAATTTTGCTCAGAGGCCTCTCATTCAGGCTTGAGGTTCTTTATCGTGCCGTAAATGTACGACACGGGACCTACGGCTTTACTTCCCTTCCGAAGGAAGCCATACTTAGGATTTTTACGCCCCGAAAAAATCCATCGGTCCTGGCCGGGTTCGAACCCGCGATCTTGGGTTTAGGAGGCAAGTATGGTAACCACTACACCACCAGGACCGACTCTTTTTTGGAAGATGAATAGGGGGGAAAAAAAGTAACCATTTTCCTGTAATGATTAAAACTCTTTATACTCGGTCACCTAAAACTGTTATGAAATACACAAAATTCCTCGTAAACAGACAACAGATAACACCAAACAGGCAAATAACACTGTAACACTTGACATCTGCACACAATGGATAACCAGAGCTCGTAAGTTTAGCGGATCACCCACGTCACGCTATTCCTACCAAGATTCACACTTCGACCTAGAGGCTAAGGGTGTTACCACTTGATTCGAATTTAAGTTTGAGAAATTTAATAAAACGTTTCACAAGTTCTGCGTGATTTCGAAATGCTAAAATCAAGCAAAAGACATAATGCGTTATTTTGACCTCCCGTATGATTATCCCCCCCTCAAATACTCTACATCCTGTATTATATGGGATATCTTGACAGTCTAGTTGTGTGACTGAAATCTTAAGTTAGTAATTCTACGGTTTGTTTTTATCCTGCTTATAAATCAAACTTGTTTTGTACTTCACATTTAAAGAAGTAATTGTTATATCTCACCTTCAGCTCCGATTTCTTCGCCTCTAACATAAAGGCCTGGTCGAAGTGTGGGTTGAAGGAATGCCTTAGTGTTCTGGTGCACATTTGATGTAGTGGAGGTCCAGCGCGACGGTGTAGGGGCCAGGTGGTGCGTATTACTTGCAGCAAAAGATAAGGCTCTAATCCCCCTGCATAGTCTCGGGGCGGTAGGCCTCTTACGTCCTGCAAATCAAGGTGATAGAATTCTTGTATCATCATGCTAAGATATAATGGACAAGATTAACATTTTACATTCCCCCAGAATATTGAAAATGTACTAAATGCAGTGTGTAAACAACAACCTCAAGGCACAAGCACTTTCGGTAGATGCATTTGTAACTGACGATAATGCAGGTTTCTTGTTCGTGGTTCTTTAACGGATTTCATAGCAATTATTAAACACAATTAAAATTCTCGGACTGTCTCAGAGATATCGTGAAGATGGCCTAATTAGTACGATGGTTGTTAAGTATAACCTTTAGGTAGCGCGTTGTAAAGTTTCAGATACTTAAGTGCAGTCACGTGTTTTTGACGATCGTGTAAACAAACTAGTGATAACATTTTCTACAAAATGAATAAAACTGAAATATTAGCTGTGATAAAGTACGTCGTTTTGAAGGGTTTAACCCCAACAGAAATACAAAAGAGTTAGATTCTATATTAAAGGATTCCTCAGTTTCGTTTTCAAGGTTAAAAAGTGAGCTGCTGAATTTAAGCGTGGTCGTACACCCATTCAAGAACATGAGCACTCAGGGCGTCCTTAAACTATTACGAACGACGAGTTTATGAATTGACGTACTCAGTGAACGCTGATTGAAGGTACTGGGTTGGCTGACGTTGCGAAGACTTCGTCCATTACATTTTACTCGAAGTTTTGAGTATGAGAATGCTTTCCGCTTGTTGGACGCTGCGTTTGTTAACAATGGATTCGAACATTTTGCAAGAGTGTTTAGACTTGTTTAAAAACACTTCCACTTTCGTAACAGTAAATGGGTGACATAGGTCGTCAAGGCGCGGGATGTCTGGGGTTTGATTCGTTCCTGACTGAGGTTTTTCCAGGTTTTCCACAATCCTCATAAATGGTAAATGGAGATACCCCAAACTTAGGCCTGGAACGCTTCCTTCCTTAAAAAAAATCCTTCCGCAATTTATCATTTTATTTAATGTATCATCAGTGTCACCACCTGTGATGTCTCAGTAATTAAAATGGGCGTTAAACATTATTAAAAAGTAAATAACACATGGATTCATCATTACATGCCAGAGGCAAAGGAGCAGTCCAGTTGGTCAGTTGGTAGTAACAGATGAAAGTGCACCAAAGAAAGCAAAAATGGTTTCATCTGCAGGAAAAATAATGGCTACGGTTTTCTGGTATTCTCATGATGTGGTGCTTGTGGGTTACCTCCAGAAGAGCAAAACATCACCGGGAAATATTACGCTTCACTACTGAACCAACTGAAGGATAAACATTCACACCTTGCGAAAATTAAAGTTCACTTTCATTGCGATAATGCGCCTTCACACCTGCCTGGGATTGTTGCTGCAGAACTACATGATATTCATTTCCAAGTGCTTCCATGTACGCCATATTCCGAATTTGATTCCAGCGATTACTTTTTGTTCCCAAATCTGAAGAAACGGTTGGGAGGACGAAGATTCACATGAAATGATGAGGTTGAGGCCGAGAGAGGCGTTTATTTTTCATATTGTTTTAATAAGAGTATTTAAAAGAGGGAAAATCGTTGGACTAAATATACTGATTTACAACTATGTTGAAAAAAATCTTAAATCTTGTCTTTTCTTGGTCTAGCCGAGACTTTTTATTATTCCCCCTCTTAAATATCATCTTACCCCGACTAACAAGTAAATGCTGGAATATCTTTTTTTTTTTTTTTTTTTTGAGTGGTGTTTAACGGCCGTTTTTACTACTGAGGCATCACAGCGGTGAACGCTGGTGATACATGAAATGAAATGATATACTAGGAAAGGATTTTTTATTTTTTAAAGGAAGGAAACGTTCCAAGCCTAAGTTTGGGGTACCTCCCCGGCATTTATCAGTTATGAATACTGAGGAAACCTGGATAAAACCTCAGTCAGGGAGGACGGTCCTGGCGGGATTCGAACCCCAGACCTCCCGCTCACGAGTCCACGCCTTAACGACCCCGGCCACCCGTGGCGGTTACTGGAATATCGATCCTAATTTTCCAAGCATTTGCTTTTAACCTTCTGATAGGAACCACTTGCAGGATTCCCTTTGAGAAATGGGAGTTATCTAGTGATACAGGTATGAGTATATTTATTTTTAATTCTTACGTATAAGAAGACTTGTATGAAAACATTCAACTGCAAATTTTTATTTTTTTTTCTTCGGTTCCCATTGGTTGTTCTTGCATTGCTGATGAAATGACAGGTTAAATTGGTTAGGCTGGGTAGGCCTACCCGTATGGACACGACCGCTGCATAAAATGAAGGATGTAAGATGCTTGTTAAGTGATTGATGCATGGGTGGCTTTGTTTTTCATTCCACACAGCGCTTTCGTGTGAAAAATTGTGGGCTCATGCAGCCCAAGTATGACCTAATTAAAATTCCAAGAGTTTGAAATTCTAGATCGTTCTAAATACAGGCTATTCGGTCCCGAGAGGGTCGCCTTTTTGAAGGATCCGTCGAGTTCATAACAGCTTTACACACGGTAATAAAGTTATGATTTAAATAATAGAAATGTTTACAGTTATATGGCATACTCTGCATGTAAGTTTGATTAGAGATGGATAGGATTTTTCTGGATACTGATTTAGCTGCGCTCCTTGTTCGGCCCATGGACGATAAATGAATAATAATAGATAAGCGGTAAACTCTACCTTTCCGCGACAATATTGTGGTGGAATAGTATAACTAGTATGCATGTACAAGCAGAACTTAGCTCCGAAGCTAATACCGCATTGAAAAACTTAATTTACACAAAGTTTCAGTAATTACTCTCAATTTGAACTGTACGAAAATAATTATTTAACTATTTATACTCCCATACTAAACTGCATTTATTTCCTGTTTTGCTAGTATATAAATGTGATTCATTTCAATTCAGTTGTTTTTCCCCCCTCCAAATAATGATTGAAAAATAACAAACTCGCAAGTGTTATTTTGTTTATTAATTTTCGTAGTTTTAGCAACTACAGTGTTTTGTTTCCCACTATTTCATAATTCCATTTTTGTCAGTATCACTAAAATATAATGTTTCTAAAGAAATGTATAGTTTTTTTCCTATTGCTTGTGTAACTAGTCGTGGAAAAACACCACATGCAACTCTCATAACATGGCTCATAAAGTTTACGACTCTTGCATTATATTATAGTTGCATAATATATTATGCTGTTTAACTTTAAGTCCTCACATGTACTCAACGGCCAATATAAAAAGTTTAATTAGCAAAGAAAAGTGGATACCTTGATGTGAATAAGGAGTCTACCGGTGCCGGAACCATTGTTGTCGGTCGGTATGTACCTGAGAGTCATGTTAAGTACTGCAGGTCCCATGCTAGGAATATCAGCCTCGCTGGCACAGCTTCCATCTTCGGTCAGCATGCTCTACACCGTTCAACCATATAGAAAGAAGTAATTATAGATATTTCCAACTACTTTTATTTGTATTATCAAGAAATATCCTTTTAAATGCTACTCAATTTGCTCACAACACGAAGGGATATTCTTACCATAGTTGACGTGGAGCGATTGTCTGTGGACTCTGACATTGAGCTATATGTGGAGTCTCGATGTGTCATGCGACCGATTAAGGATCCCCCAGAGCTCACTGAAACAAAACACCATCGGAATTAGGCAGTTTACATTAACCAATACATTTTCGGGTTTGTTCTTTTAACTTTACCGCTTCCTTGGTCTAGTGGTTAGCGTTATTGACAGCTGGTTGGAAGATTCCCGATACCTGAATAGAAACAGGGTTTACCCAGCCTCATGATGACAATTGGGGAGCTACCTGATGGAGAGGTAGCGTCCTTGGGTCATGGGAGTCGCCTGATCACATGTCCCCCTGCAGTACTACACTGTTAATGAGATCGCAAGACGAAAGAAGAAGACGCAGCGGTAAACTCAGGCCCTCCAAGGGCTGTTGTGCTGAAGGATTAATTCTCTTAACATTAAAAATTAAGCTGCTAGAACAATAAACCTGGAAACTTAATTACTTGCATTTAAATCTTAAATATTAGAACATCATATCAGCAATAATTAGTTAGTGAAGTACATGTAAGAGAGTATAAGAATCACGGCCCAGATAATTAAGTTTTAAATCGATGAAAGTCATTATCCTTCTTGCATATTCAAAATAATGATACATTTTATATCAAGTCAGAGTTACAAAAGATCATACATAGTATTTAAATAGACAGTTACTTCAATCTTAGCTTTGCTAACTATTCAGTACTGAACAATGACGCTATTAAACAAACTATTCTGTTAGTTTTCAATCTATTATGAAATGTGGTACTATTTCGGATAAATAGTTATTTACAGTAAACATATTATAACTAATATATATTATTGCATTAATATAATAAAGTTTCTTTTACATTAAATGTTTTAACATTTTCAAGTGAATGAACAATTTAAATAATTATAGTTTTACAATTACAAACTAATGCTAGAGAAAATAAAAATCTGCATGTAACATCAACTGCCTTAGCATGTTTTCAGAGACTTTTTGAACTTGTTTCAAACACATTAATGCTTTGCCTGATTCTATTATAAAGCTATATCTGCTCTTAGACGTGTGTAGTAAGGACTATAAGGCCTATTTTAAATTAACAATGCTTATATATTGTAATATAAAATTATAGTTATCAATCTATTTTATGTAATTTAAAATTGATACAACGAAGATTATAACCTTCAAGAACGGAACTATTTATAGTAAAACAGAGTCATGGACATGGGCAGGACAGACACTCAATACCGCGAAGAATAAATATCGTGTACCTTGGGGTAACTTCGATGAATGAAAGATGGGCGAGATATATTGATGGAGCGAAATTTAAAGCGAATATGAAAGCCACAGAAACCCTCCATATACGAAGCAGAACTGCAGGTGTGCCGTTAGAGCTGTTAGAGACAGCATATGGGGCAGTAGCACAATCTATAATGACTTTTGGGGCACGGAACAAACAGAGAAATTGGATCGCGTGAGCACCGATTTTCTGAAAGGTATTTTAAGAATGGGGAGGGAAACAGCAAACTTCGAGATCCTTAGGGAATTTAGTGCCTATAGCGAGATAATAGAATGCAGCATCCGAGCAACGAGGCACTGACTACGAATTGTTCACGAAGATCAGACACAAATTAGGGCAGTCTGCTACCAGGGCAGCTGAGAATGGGGCGAAATAACATTATTCAATATAGCAACTTTTTTGTTATTTCAATAATTAAAACAAAAATTAGACACAAAAGAATTATATAGCAAGGTCACTTTTGTTTTACCTGTGTCATAATTAGTGTGAACTGGTTGTTGCATGTTGTTCCGCTTCCAAGCGATGCCATAATCAGCTAGACTAAAGAGTTCTCCTTTCTTAGGCTCCAAGTTGCCAAAATGTCTTCTGCGCCTGCGCTGTTCTTCTTCCTCCTCTGGAAAAAGAAGGAAATAAAAAAATACTAACTTATAATTTTGTAAAACAAGGCGCACCTGAATTGTATCGGAGAGGTTATTTATAGAGCAAAACGAGAAATAAGGCAAGATAACAGCAGAACGAACAGAAAAATGAATAACTGGAATAAAAACAAAGGAAGGAGATAAGATGGGAAACATTTTAAGAGCCAAAAAACGCTGTATATCTTAAAGACAAGATCCTGGGTATGTACAGGTTACATGCAAATATTTACCTACAGATTGATTAACACAAATTTGTCACAAGCTTCCCCCCCCCCCCCCAACACATTCTAACAATTAAGATTCCTAATTGGGTTAAGACACTAAGAGAATGAGAAGAAAGGGAGTGGTTGAGAAGTATCGAAGATTTAGAAAGGAAATTTAATATATGGAGTTAATAATAAGGTTCCTGTTGAGCTCATCAGATGGAAAACTACTGACCTTTGGACGGAAGCGGTCGAAAATATACTCAAAGAAGCAATAAACAAAGACAAGATCTGCACGCGACAGACCAATTCCACTTTTCCTCCCCGCCCCAAAAAATCGTACTTCAATAAAAAAAAGTATATTTTACTTAATAAGGATATTAAATGTACCTATGGCGTTCTAAAAATTCCGGCCTGACCAAGAAAACCGAAGATTTAAGAGAATTTTTTCCCCACATAGACACCTTGTAAATTAATACATTTAGTACAACGATTTTCCAATTTTTTAATACCCCAGCAAAATAAGATTTATCCAGCTGTGAAAAATAAGTTATAGTCAGCTTCAACCTCGTCATTTGATCCATACAACCATTTCTTCAGGTTTGGGAACAAAAAGTAATCGCTGGGAGTCAAACCCATCGAATATGGCGGATGTAAAAGTCCTTGGAAGCGAAGGTCGTGCAGTTTTGCAGCAACAATATCAGACGTTGTGAAGGTGCATTATCGTGATGAAAGAGAACTTTCTTTTTCGCAAGGTGTGGACATTTAGCCTGAATAGCTTCCTCCAGTTGGCCCAGTACTCTTCGGTGATGATTCTGCCCTTCTGGAGATAACCTACGAGCACCTCACCATGAGAATCCCAGAAAACCATAGCCATGCCTTCTCCTGCAGATAGAACCGTTTTTGCTTTCTTTGGCGCACTTTCACCTGTTGCCACCCCACTGTTTGGACTGCTCCTTCGTCTCTGGCGTGTAGTGACGAATGCATGTTTCATCTACTGTTATGAAACGTCGGAGAAACTCACTGGAATTGCCTTTAAACACGTCTAAACACTTGCGAAATGTTCATTCGAATGCGTTTTTGGTCCATTGTTAACAACTCGGCACCCATTGAGCGAAAAGCTTTCTCATGCCCAAAACTACGTGTAAAATGCAGTGGTCACGGCCTATCGAGGTCTTTGCCATGTCAGCCAACTTGCGTACCTTCAATCGGTGATCATTGAGTGCGACATTGTAAGTTTTTGTCACAATCTCGTCGGTCTAGCAGTTTTTGAACGCTCTAAACGCTCATCATCTTGAATGAATGTACAACCACGCCTAAATTCAGCAGCCCACTTTTTAACCATCTAAAACGAAGAGGAAGACTTTTAAATATGAAATCTAACTCCTTTTGTATTTCTGTTAGGGTTAAACCCTTCAAAACGAAGTACTTTATCACGTCTCGTATTTCAATTTTATTCATTTTGTAGAAAATGTTAACACTAGTTTGTTTACACTATCGTGACAAACAAATGACTACACTTAACGCGTCTGAAACTTTATAGCACGCCTTCTAAAGGATGATACTAATAATCCATTGACCATCTTCACCACGTTTCTAAATCAGACCGAGAACATTTAGAACACCCATTATTATGACAACACTATATACACTTGTTTACTTAATATGGTCACGAGAACATTACATCACCGCATTTAATTTTATTATCTATAACTTCATTTAACATTATTATTATTATTATTATTATTATTATTATTTACTTTATCAGTAGGTCATTTAATATTGGTATCAATACATAGCACCACTCACATTTCGCACAATTAGAACTGTGGAAGAAATAGGAAAGGAGCTTTTTTCTTTATTACTTTGTGAAGTTCGCTGCAACATAAGTTTTTCATATATTCATTTCATGCGGTATTTGCAGATTTGCACTTATGAGTTACACGATAATGTGTTCCTTTCACATGTCTACTGAATATTTTCTCTTTCAACAATGGCGTCATGTACAGAGAAATAAAGTTATACTTTTTTAACAATTCTGACTATTGCTCCACAGAAACATAGATGTTCAAAAAATGCACCCTTACGTTGCTTAAAAGCGTATTTTTAAATCCTTCCTCTTTGTTGTCCAATAGCAAAGATTTCAATTTGACCGCCATGTCAAATGGAAGGCTCTCATGTAGTTTTCAGGATGTGTTATCTTGAAACTATTTTCAGAGAATTTTAATACAATTCAACAAAGGTACTGTCTTCACCAATATTCAGTTAAAATGTTGAAGTTCAAAAGAGATTCACTCCATTTGAACCAGCAATATGTAATGCTATGACAGAACAAAATGATATCTTTCTGAAACATAGTCTCGCTAGTCCATAGAGGAACTCAATTTTTTTATGCATTGTCAGTTTATAACGCACATTGCGTAACCGTCGTCTTTTTGTTTCTACCGCTTTGCGATTGTTGAGGATACTTGGGGAGCTGCCTGGTGGAGAGGTGACTTTTTTGTTGTTTATTAGGTTTATTTATGGACGCTCTTTAACATCTCTGGTTATCAGCCTACCATTCAATTCAGGGCATTAAACGGCCGATCAATTTTGCTCAGAGACCTCTTCTTTCAGACTTGAAGTTATTTTTCGTATCATAAATCTATGGCACGGGAACCACGGTTTTGTTTTCCTTCCTTAGGATTTTTGCGCCCGAAAAAAGCAATCAACCCTGGCCGGAATTAAATCCGCAATCTTAGGTTTAGAAAGCAAGTATGGTTACCACTACACCACCAGGACAGAGAGGAGAGGTGGCGTCCTTCGATCTGAAAAGCCGTGTGATAGGCGACAGATGAGGTGCCGGCATACTGATCACACCCCCTCCCCTGAACTATTGCCTTCAATCAATGAAGTCTTAAGACGGAGGTAGAGGAAGCAGAGGCCACTGCGGCATGCCATAGAGGAAGCGGACTATGTATTTTAATAAGCTGAAAAAAAAAAGATCCTTTTAGTATCAAGATAGCATTAAAGTAGGTGCATGGAGATTTTGCATTTTGTCCATTATTTATGTTAGGAATATTTGGTTTCTTTCGGATTTTCTATAATCTATATCATTAAAAGAAAAAATTATTAGAGAACTAATCTAAAATTTAAAATAAATTAATGAAAGAATGTCTGCTATCAGTGGGTAGTACATATTAATACTTTTTTTTCTGGAATAAGAAGACGAATATAATTCCACTAAATTTCTGCAAAATGTTTTTGTATTTGAGCATTGAATTAAAATTACTGAAAAAATAATAAATTTAATGACAATTTATATTTTTACCACTTAATCTGTGTTAAAAATCATGATAGAATACCTATAATTATTTGGTTTCTTTCGGATTTTTCATTGTCTACATCATTAAAAGAGAAAATAGGTGGGAAATTTATCCAAAATTTAAAACACATTAACGAAAAAAAATCTCCTATTAGTGCGTATTACATATTAATACTTTTTTCTATAATAAGAAAAAACGCACTTATTTGAACTAAAATTCTCCAAAGTGTGTTTGTAATTGAACATTGAATTAAAATAAACGAAAAAAAAAATATATATTTTACTGTTGATATATACTTTTATGACTTAAGTTTTGTCAAAAATCAGGATAGAATACCTATAATTAAATTGCGGATTACCTTAGCGGCGTTATCACGATTCAATTAATACATTAGTTTCAAGAACATAGCGGTCTCTGGTGTAGAGCTTGACAATCACAATGCTAACGTAGGCAACGCTGGTGGAGTGTGCAGCGCGCTCTGGAAGACGAAACTACAATTATCTGTACATATGAGTTCTTTCAAACGACAATCACAAGGTTCTTTCTTTCATATGCCGTTAATGCGTACACATTCGCTAAAATTAGATACAAAAAGAACTAAGCTTTGAGAATAATGGAAAGTCAGTGATACCGTAGCCCCTGTTTTTGCGCACTTTGAAGACTGCTCTATCACTGCCGAGAATGCAAATGAAAAAAAAAAAAAAAAAATATTTTAGCGGGTAAAGAGATTTGCGTGGAGTTTGTACAAAACACGAAAACAGCCGATTCAAAACGGTATAAGTAGTGAGTAATTTGTACTTTTACCGCTACGAGGTTTGGTATTAATAGGTTAGCACTATTTTCTTGTATAAATATAATTTATGGTTACTTTTTAATATATCTTTTTGTGTACCATTAACCATTTCACACTCTTCCGAACACACTGTGTTTCGACAAAGTGATATAACAACATAATTTCTCACTATAATTTCATCGCTTTCTCACAGTGTTCGGTCTCCGAAAGTTTACTTACTTCTCTGTTAGCACAGTTATTGCCGATTTGTCTTTTAGAATCGGCATCTATTTTAATTCTTTTAGCGTCACTGCTCGTAGCCTGTGACTATTTGCAGACGTTTCCGGTAATTTGCTGTTCTTGAAGAGTGACGAAATTTTTGTTTCTGAGACATATTGAAATTCCGTAGTTTACACAGATCTAGACATACTCAAGATAATAACTGCTGCTTGCCTCGCTCAAATTAACGATGACTGCACACAGTGACGGACCGAAATAGATTAAAGTAAAAATGACAAAACAAATGAAGATTCAGTTTGAAAGTTTTAAACACATAATGTTGTTTCCAAAATTAACGAACTATAATTATGTGCATTTTAAATACGTTTTTATATTAAAATAGCTATAGAGCATTCACACTCTACTGTATGACTCCACAAACTTAAATGAAATATTGTTATATAGTTTACATATCCAATGAGTAGGAATAATGCCTGGCCCTTGCGGGAGCACCTTCGGACGAAGGGATAAGTAGAGGGAGATGCAAAGCGATCAGGTTTCAGAGGCGGTGAGACCAGGACATAAACGCGGTCCCTAACTTTGTTTCGAGATAGAGCACTTTCGACCACGTAACAGAACCAAGGGAGATGAAATAGGGAAGCGGAAAATGCCTTCACAGGAAAGATGCATCCCACTATTCGCCTGGAGAAACCACGAAAAAAACCCAAGACCAGGATGGCCGACCCCAATTTGGGTCCAAAACCACCCCCCCCCCCTCGAAATCAGTACGCGTATTTTACACCAACTTCATAGTTATTTTTTGTTCGGGGTGTAATGATTTAAAAACCTTGGAAAAGGGGGGTTTCGCTTTCGCGATATATCCAAGACTCTCTGGTCTGTCACTGTGTCCAGTTCAAAGACAAATCATTTGGTTTCTTTACTCGGACCAGAATTGATTGAATCAGAGAATTTGAAATTAAAGTTAAACTCTTAAGTTATTTCGCGCTATGCTCTAAAGGTTGTGTAAATACCCAGCAATGAGGAAACTTCCTGCGTTGCTAGGAAAGGAGCAGATGAGGTCAATGACTGCCAATGCAATAGTTCGTAAGCGATTATAATTAGCGAACAGAGTGCATTAACTTTAAATTACTAACGGTACCAGGCTGACACAGTTTTGCGGAGCAAGGTGCACAGCAGCTACTGCTAAGAGTATTAAAATATTCCTGCATCAGTTCATTCATGTATAAACATACTAATTAACAAATTTAATAATATGTGTGATCACAAAGTAAAGCATTCTGCATTGTAAACACACCAGACTCAAGTCCCTCACGCAGGAGCTTCTAATTATTATTATTATTATTATTATTATTATTATTATTATTATTATTATTATTATTAACTAAAACACAAAAATAATCATATACTATTAATTAAATCAAATGTATGACCACTGATAGATCAAGCTACTCTGTGTAGGCATTTTAAAGCATTTTTAAATGTAACCATTTTTATTAACTAAGCTCTTGGTAGTATCATCTATACATTCACTAAAACAGAGAAAAATAACAGAAAGTTACATTATACATTTAAGAATAAGAACTTCATGTTAATAAAATTAGAACTTGTTACTCTCTAGAAACAATTACAATACACTAAGCAAATATACACAATCAAGAATATACCTTTGGACGTTTCGTCTATTTTCTGCGGCTTTGAAATTTAATTTAAATGTTATTGTGGTAAAAACATGCAACAGAAACGTATTCTGAAGGTTATTACAGAACGCTCTTACATACAAATATAATTCTCACACATATATTAGATTAATGTTTCGCAGTCGCTATCTTACGACGATGCTTTTTTTAAAATAAAATATATTCATCTTTATAAATACAGTTTAAATATGCTGAATTAATTTGTCATTTTATTTTGAAACAATTGAGAGAAAATTAAACACAAGAGCACTTTTTAAAATTTCGGTTTTCAGGTATACCCCTACTCCTAATAACCCAATTTTTCTTATTTTCAGAAACTATTTTCTTATTTTATTTAAATGGTATATATATACGCAACGAAACTCTATATATATATATATATATATAGTTTCGTTGCGAAAAAATAAATATTAATGCCGCTAGAGCAATTTAAATTTTCGGTTTCAGGTGAGCTTTCACTCCTAATAATCTGATTTCACTGGTTTTCAGAACCAAATTTTCTTTATTTTATTTAAGTGGCATATACACAATTTCCTAAAAAAAATAATAAAAATTGCAACTGTTAGAGCGATCTTTAAATTTCGCTTTAACCCCCACTCTTTAAGTTTCCGCTTTCAGTTATATGCCTACTCCCAATGATTCAATTTTTCAGAAACTATTTTTCATATTTTATTTAAATAGTATATACGAGTTTAATTGAAAAAAAAGCAAATATTGGTGCCTCTAGAGTGATTTTTAAGTGTTGTGTTTTAGATAAACTCCCACTCATAATAATTTGATTTCGCTTATTTTCAAAATGTATTTTTATTAATTTATTTCAATAGCGTATACCGAGTTTTGTTGAGAAAAACAAAAATTGCGACCGCCAGAGCGTTAAAAGGCACACCCATCCAAATTGATCAAAATATATACGTACATCACTTTAAGTAAATCCTCTCTCCTAATGGTCCAATTTTGCTGGTTGTTATACTAGATGAATCGTTTATTAATTTAATGATTATATGTCAAAATTATAATGAAATACATATGTATATTTCGTTGTAATTTTCATATATAATATAAATACATGTATTATTGTCACTTTCGGTGCTTAGGATCGATGGAGGTTTGAAGAAATATTTTCATCGGTACAACCGTAATTCATTATTATTTGCTAAAAGAAAACGTAAGTACATAAATGGTTATCCACATTGTAATTTTCAGTGCATTTGCGGAATAGCAAGAAAAATTACAAGAAAGGAAAAAGATTATAAGTTCCTTTAGACCGAAACCTCAGGTATTTCTATTATTCCCAGGACATTAAAGCTGGATCTATTCGCCAAATGTTAAATTTTTAGCATTGCCTAGGAAAATATCAAATGACCACAAAGGAAGTGAAAGCAGGAAAGCAATTAAATATAAGGCATGACTGATAGAGTTAAAGAGGTTGGGCGGCCTTACCTTATCAATTTTTTAAGTTTACTTCTTAAGGTAATACTTTTCTGTGAAATTTATGGTAGCCATGTGATTATACGCTTATCACATCCAACAGCTTAGTGGGCCGGAGCGCTAGGCTGTACAACTGTCGACTTGGATCTCGAATCTGCAGAGTCTATTTGTGGGGGACTTAGTTCGGCTGTTCGCATTTACCCCCCCCCCCCCCGCCGATCATAACATCTTTAATATCTGGTAGATGTTTATTATTCATTTCCTGTGCAATTCTGTCTTCGCTCACCATCTTTACCCTTGTCCTTATCCAAATACTTCATGATGTGGAAAACTGTTCCTCTTTTCTGCTTTATGCTTGCGGACGTCTAACAGAAATAGTTTGTGGTGTGTCTTCCATGCGAGAGCATAATAAGCTCCTAATAGGTTGAACAATCATTTCCAATTCTTCTCGTTAGGTTTCTATCTTATCCTATCAACACATGCGTATTGTATTTGGCATATGTGAAATTGTAATAATTATATTCTATTAAATTATCATCAGAGCTGCAATTAAATATTATATAAATAAATTTTAGGTATATTTAAAACATTAAAGATGAAAAGAAATGAAAGTAATTATTAGCGACGAGCCCCAATGCTTGGCAGACAAGTAAGTTAGAGCTCACTTATTCACTCACATTTTCCTACCATGGACGTGAAGTTGCCTTAGTATCAACCATATGTAGCTGGCCCTGAATTCTGGTTATTGTTCTCTCGTAAAAAATAGCAAGTATTGTATTACAGCCACCATTTTAACCCCCTCTCTCTGATGTCATGAACCCCTAGTTATCAGCTATCAGCTTTTGTTATCTTGTTATCGGAGGAATTCTTATTATAACAAAATTTATAGAAATACTATATAATATAAATAATATGTATGAAACAAATTCCTATTTATAGCCACAATAAATAAAGTTCCATATTTGTACTTAATAATAATAATAATAATAATAATAATAATAATATGACAAGTATTATTTTTTTCACTTATTTACTTATACCATACAAAAGCAACTGAAGGATGCGTATTCCATGAACAGCAGTGTACAGGGCTTTCATTTCAAAACTTGTTAGCCTGAACTATTTGTTTAACATAACTTTAATTTGAACAAAAAAAAACAGGTAATATTGGTTAAATTTTAGGTTTCAGCCGTCACTTCCAAACACCCCAATGCTTGAATTTGAAAGAAGGATTCAATTGTCTTTTTTTTTTTTTATCCTTGCCTGGTAACCTGGATTGTTTTTGAAATTAGAACAAAATAAACTACACACTATTCAGCATTTAATTAACAGTTATATTTTGGTAATAAATTGTTTCAAAATGTTGTATACTCTACAAGAAAGAAAAGAATATAAGTGGATTAATCAGGAATTCAGAAATAGGCATGTTATTGTAATGCTAACGTTTTTGTTTAACTCAAATTAAATTGTTTTCATCCTACAAGTAAAATATTTTATACTGTTCAGGTTCAAACAACAATAAAATTAAAACCTGGCATATAAAATAAATAGTGAATAAATTTTAGGTTTCACTTCCCCACCCCATCCAACCCCTCTTAAAAATTTCAAATGGCGCCTCTTACCTTTTGATGCTTAAATTTGAAAGAGGGCGCAACTGCGTTATGGCATATTTTGTTTTTTTATCGTTTTCTGGTAACCATAACTGTTGTTGTTTTAATTTGGACATAATGAAAAGCAATTAATTGAGTGAAATTATCATTATTAATATGCATTACAGCAATACAGCCTATTACGGAACTCCTGGCTTACATTCTTGAGGGTATAAACTGTTTCGAAACAATTCATTACCAGGATATAACTATGCCATTAAAAGCTCAATAGTTTTTATGGCATTGCTCTGTCCAAATTCAACCAATAAAAATGCAAGACAATGGATGTAACTTAAGCATCAAAAGTACGAGTACCATTTGAAATTTCTAATTGGGGTGGTTGGGTTAAGGGGTGAATTCTAATATTTAATAAATTTTTGTTTTTAACTTCCCCCTAAATATCTTAATGAGGTATTTTCTGTTTAAATTAAGTTTATATTAAACAGATAATTCAAACTGGAAAGCTCTGAAATTAACGCTCTGTATAAAAGAAATGTAAGCATTGCAGACCTCTACCAAGTAGTTACTATTGATGTTCATTTCATGTAACTGATGCAATTGAAGTTCCACTCTTGTTTACTCATTGTTCTGTCACAGCACACTGTGCCAAGGTCGTCTTTTTGTATAGGACATGAGAAAGCGAAGCTGTGTTATGTCGTTAGGGCAACGAAAATACTTGGGATGTTGTAACACTTAATACGAAAGTGTGTTTATTGAACTCTGTGTAACTTTCAACTGCGGTGAAGATGACAGCAAGTCTGTTCCAGGATTTGAAAGTTGGTCATTGTCTTCTTGTACTTGCTTTACTTCTTCTTTCAACAAAGTATCATGTTACACTAATCATTGTTGACCTATCAGTTACCTCAGTTTTTCTTATACATACCTATAGCTGTTTTAACTGCTACTATGTTAACACATTAAAAATAAAATATTTCTCGACTATTATACCACAACTCTCATTATTTCAAGGTACTTTCTACCGATAAAACGTGAGGAAATGTAGAATTTCAACGAACAATAAGTTTTTAAATGTTATTTTAGTCGTTAGAGTTTATCTCCCGCTTTCTTTTGTTTGTTTAAGCTACTTTCAGAAGAACTGAGATTTATATTTTATGTACCATACATACGTCTTGGTCAGTCGTCTGCCGGCCATAGTAATGTGTGCGTTGGCAGAATAGTTTTCAATTCGTAAAAGTAGTTTGATCAGGTAATAGCTAAGTCACAAAGGGAAGATCAGAAATTTAAAATTCAAGGAAAGTAACAAACACAGTCGTAGGAAAAAGTCATTCCTAAACAGAACGACTGGAATAACTTACTTGCAGCTGTCTTTGAAGGCTCTTCTCAGGCAGTTTAACAACTTAGGAGAAACTTAGTTAATTACTACAGCTCTTAGAATAACTGTTGCGGTTGTCCTGTATTAATTATGCTGAAATGTATTAAATTATGTGACATGGGTTTAATCAAATTAATGTGTATATAATAAGGTTAATGTGTATTTAATTAGTTTGAAAGGTATTAAATTATGTTGACATGTATTTAATTATGATAACTATTAAGTTGTCATATATTAAATTATATTGACATTATTTTATCACTTTACATGTACATAATTAAATGGACATATATTTAATTAGATTGACATGTACTAAATTATTTTAAAACGTATTTAATTAGGTTGATATATATATATATAATGTTGATATGTATTTAATTAGAATGACATTTAAGTTGGCATCGGTTCAATTATATTGGCATGTATTTTATCGCTTTACATTTTTATAATTAAGTGAACATATATTTAATTAGGTTGACTTCTATTTTATTAGATTGACATGTACTAAATTATTTTGAAATGTATTTAATTAGATTAACACGCGCACACACACCACACACACACACACACACACACACACACACACACACATATATATATATATATATAATTAGCTGGACATGTATTTAATTAGATTGACATGTATTTAATTAGGATGACATTTATGTTGACATTTTTCAAAATTTTATTGGTATGTATTTAATCACTTTGTATGAATAAGTGGACATATATTTAACCAGGCTGATATGTATTAAATAATATTGACAATGTTTTAATTAGGTTGGCATGTATGTAATCAGGTGTGTATGATTTTAGTTGGAAATGTGTTTTATTTGGGTTCACATGTATTTCATTACATCTGTTAAATTATATCGGCTTGCATTTATTAAGGCCGATACTATTTAATGCATTTAATTATGCTGACATATATTTAAATACGTTCACATACATTAGATTACATTGATATGTATATTAAATTTTTTCATATGCACGTAATTAGTAATAGGATATATTCAAGTTCCCATGAGTTATTTAATTAAGTTACATTAGATCTGTAAACATTGTAATTACATGTAAATACTAGATTTTCATTGTTTCTCACTGCTACCGGGTGTAAGCCAATTGCAGAGTGAATGTATACAAACAAGTGAAGATAGACCCTTCCTTCAGTGGGTTAACTAGCATTCTGGGATATATAGAAAGGAAATGGGTCATCGTTATACGCTAGTGAAAGAAACAACAGAAAAGGAAAGTCTAATAATATACAGAATTTATTAAAAGCGAACTAAGGAAGTCAAGCATAGCAGAATGTTAGAGAGTGGGAAAGCACAAGTATTTTTCTCAGTATTAAAGGGCTAATTTAATGACACAATAATGCGAATGGGGAAGCAAATTGAGTTCTTATAAACTCCACATAGAGTGGTCATTGTTTGTATAGAAAGGACATCAAATACTGGACCATTTAGTTATGAAATAGATAACAATTCTAAGGCAAAGCTTAGTTGATAAAAACTACTAACTTTACGTAAAATAAAATGCTTAATAAAATAGAGTTTTGTATAGAATTAGGTATTAATACACAATATTCTAAATTAATATTAAGTAATGTTAATTATTTATTTATTGTTTTATTTTGTTGACGTTTAGATACTGTAATAATTAAGTAAAATGTATATTCTTACCTTTATTATTATTATTATTATTATTATTATTACTACTACTACTACTACTACTACTACTACTACTACTACTACTACTATTACTACTACTACTACTACTACTACTGCTACTACGATTATTACTGAAACAGACATACAACATTTATCGAAAATAAGAACCTGCGTTTTTCAATAATTCTTAGAAGCAAGTTCCTTTAGGATTGAAATAACTAGCACTTCGTTTCCAACTTATGCCTTATACACTGCTAGGTGAAAGACGATTTTCATATATAAACTACCTCTTTATAGTTGAAGCTTAACCTAGAAACCTGGATCAAAAGTACTTGTAGCATTAAGGAAGAAATCTCTCACAGTAGAGAAACCTTAGGAGGTTTCTGGGGTATTTAGAACCAGATGAGAGTGGTTCGTGGTTTTGTGCTTGGAGAAGAACACGGTAGCTCAGTTGATAGAGCGTCAGTCCGGATGGCTGAAGATCCGTCGTTCAAACACCGGCTGTAACCAATTTTTTTATTCAAGTCTGATTCTTCATTTGCTGCTAGCGCTCGAGTTTTCTGGTGGCATTTTCCAATTCATGTTGAAGATCCTAAATGTAATTATAAAACCGATATCGTCCCTGAGGTAAGCCTTCTCTACAAATAAACGGTTAATAGGATGTTTACCGGACAAGGGGGTTCAGGTGGTAACACTTGGGATTTGCATTCTGCTGGTTTCGGGCTCAAATCCCTTTGGGCTTACCATCCTGATCTTAGGCGAATGAAGGAACAGATTTTTATTTTCCACGAATTTCCCCTCATTACCTGTGTAGTTGTGGAATTGCGTCTGATAGCCCTTCCAAGAAACTTGAAAACTCCTTGAAGGGCATGCGGAAGGTGGCTCCGCCGGCCTCGAATAGATCAACAAAAGAACAGAAATCTGGTAACCGCCTGCATTCATATCTGCCGCACTATAAATCTGGCCATTCCTTGGTATCCCTTACTCCACTCTTTCCTCTCGGAGATTCAGTGAGTTTTAATACCCGTTTTTACTGCTGAGGCATCACGGCGATACATGAAATGAAATAATAAATTGCAAAAAGATTTTTTTTAGTAAGTGTTTCAGGACTAAGTTTAGGGTATTTCCCCAGTATTTGTCATTTATTACAAATGAAGAAGCCTCGTTCAGGACGGCTCTGGTGAGAATCAAATCCCAGATTTCCCGCTCACAAGTCAACGCCTTAACGAACCTCGACCACCTTTCCAGGAGGTTCAGTAGGCCTTCTTGCTTACATGTCTGAAATCCTTCTCTGTCTCATCTAGACCAATCCAACAGGATGTTTATAAATGTGTTTAATGGGACACTATAGGTACAATGAGGTTAATTGAGTTTCTAGCTGGCAGAAGAGCTCAAATAATCTCACTCTACAACGATTAATATGTTGCAAACTGATTATGTTTCAAGAGAAGTCTCACTCCCGGAAATGTATGCTTTGGGCTCTGTAGGGCGTCAAAGTATGACAGCGCTTCAGATATGATGATGGATGTGTGTTTCAGATTTGTTAAGAAGCCTCCATCGATCTAATAAGATCATCATACCGTACATTTAACTAAAAAGGGGGTTTAAATGTGATTACAGAGCGTATATGGCCGTTGCAGAGATTGGCAGACACGGTAAAGAATTGTGGTTGTGTGCGAAGCATTTCACATTCTGCATGAATTCATGCAACAAGGTCCTCCTCAACCTCCAACCCATATGTTAACGCTGAAACGTTGTTGATTACTTGAATCACTTGCTCTTTCGGATTTTCTTCAGCCCGCATAAGCATGTTGTGCAAGTTCACGATGTCGTTTCGAAACTCCTGTTAACATTAGCAAAGGAACTTATTGGAGCGTGTGAAATACTTCGCAGTCTTTGAAAGTCGACAATTCTAGCCCCTTTTGTATTAAATGCACGATGTGATGCTCTTGTTGGATTAGTGGAGGCTTCTTGACAAAATGTGGAAAGCAGCCCATGACCATACTCTAAACAGTTGTGAAACTTTTGAAGCCCATCCGAATCATGCATTTCCGGACATAGTGCTCCTCGAAAAATAACCAGACTGCCGTCCGACTCAATATACTAAGAGATTATTTTGTTAATATTACTATTGCGCTTCAGTGTTTAGTTCTTGTTCAAAATTTTATTTAACTTTGTGTTCATAAAGCGGTCTAAGAAATTACCTAAAGGGCAAATTTGTCAGCCCAGTACATTCTACCGACAGCCCTTGGTCATTAAATTATTCCATTTATTGTTTTTGTTTTAATGCCATTTATAGCATGAATAGTTTATTCGTTTTACCCAAAAAGAAAATATCGAGATCAAAGTCTTTAAAAATTTAGGGCATTTATTTTCTTTGTACTTGAAACTTTAAGCGTTTTTTCAAATGAAAAGGATCCAAGAACCTGATATTGCGACTTAAAATATGTCTGCACATCACAACTCACTTACCCTGCTAGATTTTCAGTTCCTGATTGTGTGTGTTAGTTAAAACAATTGCCGAACAGCGTCTTGTATCTCCTCGGGTGAAATGTCAGGGGACCTGTTCCCCAAACATTTGAAAATCACAGGGGAATAAACCTGCGCTTGGAGTATTCCGCATCTAAATTTGAAACGTTAATCCTTGAAGAATGTCACAGTGTGCGGGCAGGTGTTTGATGAGGAAGAAAGACTGTGCATTTTGGACTTTATTGATACTCCTGAGATTTGAAGATTATTGTAGCGTAACCATAGGCTAAGGTTATAATTTGGTTCATAATAAGTGTACATAGTCTTACGTTGCTCGGTTTTCTGTAAGCTACCTTAGGGGCAGCCAAAATGAGTTATTCCTCACATGTTCCACACTTCTGTGATAGGAGTTAACAAGGCTTAACACAAAAATGGAAATGATATACTGTAAGAGTTCAAGATAGTGAACGTTTTCAGAAAACTTAAACACTTTCCCTTTATCAACATTACTAAAGTTTTGGTCGATATGTCAAACACGGGTTATAAGGGAAAGCTATAAAATAAGGAAACCAAGACAGTTGTATTTATGTCGTTGCTTTCCTTATACTTCAGCCTTTTCCGTGAAAGATATTCATATTACTCTACAGTAGATAATTCGCTCATTTTCTGCACGCAATTACATCGTGTTAGGTTAAACGTACCGAAAATATGTTTTCATTTTCCAACATAAGCGTTGAGCGAGTAAAAACAACAACTTTTAGCTGTAATTCATGCATTAGTCACTTTTCTATACTACCAGTATATGAACAGTTTTTTATTTTTGGCCAAAATCGTTAATAAAATGCTATCTAGCTGTATAAAATTATCACAATAATAATAATAATAATAATAATATTAATAATAATAATAATAATAATAATAATAATTGCGTTATTCGTTTTTTTTCGTTGTTAAAAGGCTGTCATCAACTGAATGTTACGTTACGACAATATTAAAGAAATAATTACTAGAGCAGAATCAATCATTCATCTTCATTAGACAATACATAATTACAGCTAAAATGCATTTACTTACTAAATTTATTGCAATGTTTTCTCAATATTCAAACTTTTCAGCTCAGATTAAACTTCTTGCGGTAAATCCATCTTCGCTAACAGCAATAACAATATACAAACGAAATAATAATACAATGAGGTCATAGGTATAATAAAATAAGGCATTGAGTTCAGAATAATTTATCAGAATATTATTATAATATTAATATTATTTTATTAATGCCCTTTTACACTTCTGATATATAAAAATAGCTAATTTATAATTTTATAGTATTTTACCTTCACGCTTATACGACCTGCTTATATCTATTGTCTTTAATGTTAATATTGCTTAAATAATTAACCCCTTTTAGCCTTCACAGCAGTGATGCACTGACTAATTATTCAATACTACTAGTTTCACATCTTATATATATTTATTTATTCTGGCAGAGCTAAGGGCATCAGGTCTTCTCTTCCGCTCTACCAATCTAGTAATAATTACATGAAGTTATAGCGTCAATATTACAATTACAAAATTGACGGTAAAGTTGACAAGATTCGTGCACATATAAATCAATGTAAAACGTGGCAGGAAAATTGTTCCAATTATTCGGAAATATAATATTATTTATCGTACAATTTTCCACATCTGCTACAATAAAACTAATCCCACATTGTTCGACATTTTCAAATATGCTACAAAATGCCCAACGTTTCTACACTTTTAAGAAAATTTTAAAAGTTGCTGCATCAACTCCGGATAACACGGTGAAAACGTACAGCTCTGACATCTTATTCACTTAAAAAAGTCGCTGTTTGTCCAGAAGTTTGGAAGAAACGTTATATCCTTTTTGTTCTTGCGGGTTGTTCCTCCAATTCTTGAGAAGTTTAAATTATATACTAATATATCAGTATTAAAGTAAAACGAGGTGTTAAAGTCTGCTTCAGGATTGAAGAATTTCTGATTTTCAATAACTCATCATCGGCATTTCAAACCGGGCCAGGGTCGATGGATTTTTCGGGCGTAAAATTCAATTATTCTTTCCTTCAGAAGGGAAGTAAAGCTATGGGTCCCGTGTCGTATATGTAAAAGAACCTCAAGTCTGAAAGAAGAGGCCTCTGAGCAAAATTTACAGGCCATTTCAAGTCATAAATAGAATGGGACGCTGATGACCTGAGATGTTAAAGAGCGTCCATAAGTAAAAACAAATCAAAATCCGTTTTGGTATGGCATAATTTCGAACGAATGTTGCTTTAATTAAACTTTTAGAAGCTTAATGCCATAACTTTGTAATCTGAAAACTCAGATCATACATTACCCATCCCAAAATACGTGTCTAAAATTTCTCTACTGTCTTCGAAATTATAATTCATAAGCTCCCTGTATAAGAAGTAAGCCGTCGATGATCACTTGTAAGTAAGCGCTGTAAGTGGGTCGTTACGCTTGAAGTACAAGTCCTGCACGCGATCAAAACATATAAATACACGTTTATAATATGTTCGTGTTGCGCTCTATTTGTCGACATGTGTTTAAGGAACGCACCCTGTTGATCATTAACTCTTCATAAATGCCGCACACAGACTGACTAGGTGCTGCTTGTGAAACAGTATAAAGATAATAATCTGATAGTTTACCATTATCGTGACCATAACCCCCCCCCCACCAAAGCTGTTGAAGGTGTAATCATTACAGCTAAGGATTAATTGAACAGTTAAAATTAATAACACGAGGTATTTGCCTAAAGCTTTTAGCTATTAAAAAGATTACAGTACTTCCGAGTACTCTATATCTATACATACATTTATTCTTCCATTACCTAAACTGATCGTTGTTTTTTGCTCCTTAGCCATTAAAAAAGGGTTTCCTGCATTGTCATCTAAATTGGTCATTAATTCGTCATCCTTGGCTACCTAAAGAATGATATTATTCACAGGAGTGAATTAAAATGTTTCAATCCATTGCTGGTATTTACATTTACCCCCCGGAATTCATTTTGAATTAAAGAGATTAGAATAAATGCACATTTAGAGTAACGTGTATCTATTTAGAAGTCAAATGAAATGATATAATAATTAGTTAACATTAATTCAAATGAAGATTGATTACAACATTTGTTATTTTTCATAGAGAAAATAAAATTAATACACAATTCAAATTAAGTTTTCTACAATTTCCTCTGAATAATGAACCAAAATAAATTTTTCGTTAACTTTATTTTAGACATCTACCTTTTCTTCATTCGCAGAGAAAGTTGTGTATGTTTTCACAATCTTCATCATTACCTAACGAAGCAGACTTTGGAGCTAGGAAAAAGACAGAAACTTAAGCATCACTAAAACATCTTCCTATAGCAATAGTTAATTATGTGTGAGCATTTTTATTCCGTAGATTCATACATTCGCAAATAATTTCAGAATACTTAACTTTTTATTGTGTGTATCCATAATAACCAGTCGGTCTTGATGGTGTAGTGGTAACCATGCTTGCCTTCTAAACCCAAGGTCGCGGGTTCAAGCCCGGCCAGGATCGATGGGTTTTTTCGGGTTTAAAAATCCTAAGTATGGCTTCCTGCGGAAGGGAAGTAAAGCCGTGAGTCCCGTGTACATTTACGGCACGATAAAGAACCTCAAGCCTGAAAGAAGAGGCCTCTGAGCAAAATTTGTCGGCCGTTTCATGCCCTGAATGAAATGGGACGGTAATGACCTGAGATGTTAAAGAGCGTCTTAAATAAAACGAATCAGTCATAACAACCAACATTATTGCCTTCGACAACATTTGGTTCTGATTAAAGCAACGGAAAAAGTACATAATATTTAATTTAAATAAAGTATTACTTTCGTGCTAACAGTGGAAAAAATATTGTAAACAACAAGATGGTAATCAAATTTCATGCACTCTGGAAGTAGCCTTAGGAGATTTGTATTTATACACAGCATTTCTCGTATCTTTTTTATTTAACAGTGTTTAACGCCCGTTTTTACTACTGAGGCACCACAGGTAGTGGACACTGGTGATACATGAGATGAAATGATAAATTGGGAAAGGGTTTATTTTTATTTTAGGAAGGAAACGTTCCAGGCCTAAGTTTAGAGTACCTCCCCGGTAATTGCCATTTATGAGGACTGAGGAAAACCTGAGGAAAAAAAAAAACTCAGTGAGAGAGGACTATCCCGGCGGGATTCGAACCCCAGACCTCCCGCTCACGAGTCCCCGCCTTAATGACTTCGGCCACCCGTGGCGGCATTCTCGTATCAATTATCTTCAGTAACAAATATGTATTTTTCTTGGAATCTCTCTATTCACTACAAATTAAATTGTTTCAGTTTATTTATTCTATTTTCTTAATAACCATTATTACTGTCGTCGACAGCATTGAATTTCTGTGAGCAATGTCAAATTAATGTATATATTTTATTAAATTAAACACTTACTTTGATTTAGACACTAGAAGTGTAAAATTAATGTACGCCACATGAAAAGATTTTATGACTGGTTACGTCATATTTACCAATAAAAATAATTTCAGGTTCACATTAAAAAGATATATTATCACTCACACCTTCAATACAGAGAAGGATGTATTACAATAAAAAAAAAGTGTACTAGTTTTTGTTCATTGAATTAATTCAGTTTTGTAAATATACTAAATATACTTTAGGTTACCATTTTGAAAATATTCTACATGTAAACAATTTAACATTTCTTTCTAAGATGACATTTTAATGTAAACTATGTAAAAAATTACTATCCCTACAAACTCTATAGTAGAATTAAAATTTGAAAATATGAAGAGTGTGACAATTCATCAAATGTACATGAAATATATAATTTCAGGCAACATCTTCATCCTGGACCTAGACTAACTCTTTTAGAGTTGGGTACACTCAAATGGATTCTTAGATTGTTGTTCTTGATTTGTTTTATTTACGGACGCTCTTTAACATCTCAGGTCATCAGCGTCCCATTAAATTCAGGACATGAAACGGCCGACAACTTTTTCTCAGAGACCTCTTCTTTCAGGCTTGAGGTTCTTTATCGTGCTGTAAATGTACGACACGGGACCCACGACTTTACTTCCCTTCCGAAAGAAGCCATACTTAGGATTTTTACGCCCGAAAAAATCCATCGATCCTGGCCAGGCTTGAACTCGCGATCTTGGGTTTAGAAGACAAATATGGTTACCACTACACCACCAGGACCGATCCTTAGATTGAAGTGATATGTCATAATGTGAAGAACTTCAGGAAATTATCATTCTCGGCTTCTCATGGGATGCTAAACTTTCCGCTGTTATTTTTTTGTACCACAAGTAACTATTATGCTACTGAATATTCGGAAAATGCTTCGTGACACGTCTATTGCTCCACGTTATTTACAGCCTCCAAATTAGTCACAAGGACTTCACCATTATTCGGTATCAAGCAGATGTTTCTTCGCTTATGGGGAATTTAAAAAGTCACTGCACTAAGTCCGGATAATACACGGAATGCGGTAACGTTCCGATGTCTTATTTACTCAAAAAATTTGCACTTCTTGTTTACGTTCAGAAAAACATTGTCTCCTCTTTTGTCTTAGACGCTTTTCTCCAGTTGATAAACGTTTAAAGGGCAAAACTGTGACGACGTATTTGTTTTCAGAAAAGCGTATGCTATATCCTTTATTATTATTATTATTATTATTATTATTATTATTATTATTATTGTTGTTATTATTATTATTATTATTATTATTATATTTTTTTAGTAAAGTCATGCAACATTTTGTTAGTATCTCATCTTAAAATAACCATATTAGCGAAAACTGTTTAGTTAATTACCTTTTCGTTTGCTATTGATGCACACTCCAATGATATTTTACAGTGTAAACTAACCAGTCGACACTGACTGCTATGTAATTCTCAGAGAATGAATATCAAGGTTGAACAGATATTGGTGTATTATTGTTTGTGCTACCATTGATTCTACGTTCAGAGTATTTTTTGTGTTTCAAGAGAGCAAAACTATTTCATTTACATCACTTCATCATAAATTTGATTAATGAAATGAAAATAAAATTGAATTTTGATCGATCACAGCGCGATATCACAGTGAAGTTATTGTAAAGTTTTATCATATCCCTTTACCGCGCGAAGTGCATTTCTCTTCTGGCCAGTGTAGTCCACTATAATTCTTGAATTCGCATCACTGACCGCTTTTCTGTGTTTGCAGTAATTATACATTTAACCAGCTTAATGTTTATTCACTCAAGCAATTGTTTTTGTGTATTTGAGAGATTATTTGTGAATTATTTAACAATACCTGCCTAAGCAACCACAAATTTTAATAAACATGTTGTTCAAAATGACATGTTTTGTTTTTCTCAATTGTTATCAGTAAGTCCAACAGTGATTATTGTAATAGTCAACTTTTTTTTTCTATTTCAGTTTCGCCATTTCTGAAAAGGAAGGTGCTCATAAGTAAGTATGGATATAATATTTTATACAACTGTTAATATTCTTTGCTCGAATTTCAAAATTTCAAATTTCAAATTTAGTAATACTTTTAGTCTTATTCTATTCATGAAATAGTCCTTAACCTTTATTTGGATCTTCTCTATTGGCAATACTGACAATCGACATTTGTCTGTTACAAGATGGCTTGAAAATATTAATTATTCATAACACAAATATACAATTATTACAAGTTTAAGCCAAGTTTAGGGGGAATTATATTTAAATTCTTATTTTGTTGTGAAATAGTCCTAATAAATGTCATTCAAAGGTTTGAGATTGCCGACAAATTCGCGAACGTAGTGAGTAATACTTATTTTATTTTTAAATTTGAGGTTAAATGCGTTTAATGAAGTTTGTATCCCTCAAAGTAATCGCCCTCTCTATTGATACGTTTCTCCCAACGGCGTTTGAGCTTCTGAAATCAGTTCTGATACCCTTTTTTCGAGATTGTGCGAAGAAATGTTTGCGAATTTCTTTTATCTTCTCAACTGGATCGATTTTTTTAATCTTACATTTTAACTTTGGAAATAAAAAATGTTCGTAGGTGTTAAGTTAGGAGAGTATAGGGGATGGTGAAGGACAGTCATCTTGTTTTTCGCGCAGAAGTGGTGGACAAGCAATGATCAATATACTGGTGCGTTATCGAGTTGTAGGATCCACGAATTGTCTCTCTATGGTTCAGGCTTCTCAACGATGTCTAAAGACATCTTGATAGTACTAGCCATTCACAGTTTGACGCTCTGGCAGAAATTCATGTCGAATAATGTCCTGAATGTTCAAAACAAAAAACAAAACAAAAACAAGGAAAAAAAAAAACAACTTCATCACACTTTGATGTTTGACCGGTATTGGTGAAGATTTTCCAACCTATCGTGATGATTGGGCCTTCTCTCAAATTGTAACCATAGATTCATGTTTCACAGAGATGCATCTTCATAAACGCGATCTAAGAGCATCTGATAGATTGCGAAGGGGTTGTCTATCTGTTCTTGTGTCAACCGTAGAGGGACAAACTTTTCTGCAACACATTCATATTAAACTTTTCTGTCAGGACTTCATGACACGATCCCACATAAATGTTACATTCTTCGGCAATTTTCCCCAGCAGACTCAATTTTTATGGAAGATCTCATTAATTCTAGCCCTATGCGGTCTTTAGTTGACGTCAATGGGCATCCAGGACGCGGGTCATCAATTACGGACTCCCGACCACTTTTAAACCACTATATCACGAGTATGCAAATACAAATATCTCCACAATCTTCTTTCGTCATCTCATGAGTCATGATAAAGATTTATGAAGTTTCACTCAAAATTGAACGTTAATGTGCTGTTCGTGATAGCCTGTCATCTCAATCTTTGTTGCAAGCAAAGTAGCGTGCAACTCGACTGAAATAAGATAACACTACAAAAAAACGAGAGGTGTCTCGTCAAGATCAGACTTAAACAGTGATACCAACAGTTTTTGCTACGACATTTCTTTAGTGTAGAATTTTGAAAGTTCGGGTATCTTTTGAAGAAACGCCTTGTAGAGATTTCTCATTTCCTTTTAAGCGATAAATGAGAGGATTTCTCTAGCAGTGAGTAAAATTTACATGAAATTGCACGGATTTGAAATCGTAGAAAAGAGTAATTCGAAAGTCACCTCTTCCACATTGACTGTACAGCACGTGTTAACATTTTTCCCTCCTTGCAGAAACAATAACAGATAAGCGTTTCCTTTTCCTAGTCCATGGTATGTGAACATTTAACTACGAGCTATAAACCTGAATCATAATTGTGCTCATAATGAATTGAAAAGTTCCTAAAGCTTTCGGCACGACCATCTTAATAATAATAATAATAATAATAATAATAATAATAATAATAATAATAATAATAATAATAATAATAATCTGAAATAATGCACATCAATTAAAATAGTTTTAAAATTTAGCTCGTATTTCTAAAAATGAATCTATTTTTTTTCAACAGAAAAGCTTTGAATAACTTTATTACTTAAAAAATAAAAAGCTATTTTTGAAAAAAAAAAATATTAAAATGAAAGAACTGGAGTCAATCATTATCTTTAGGCACAGGTGTTTAATGGCTTTTACTTTTTCTATAATCTTTTCTCTTTAGAAAATCCTGTAGGAGTACTAGTATTTTGATTAAGAGCTGGTGACCATTAGTTATAATTATCAGAATTCAGGATTTATCAGACAAATAAATAAAATTGTGCTTACCTCTGTGTAGCCACTCATAACCCCAACATCCTGGACCCACAAAACAGACCACCACTATAAGAGTTACAATCACCACTCCTGCTCCAATTGCCATTACCAAGATCTTGCCCCATGGTCCCAGGTGAAACGCCATCTACAACAGAAAGTGTATGTAGTAGAAACATTATAAGTAAGTTTATGTTTTTCAGAATTCAGTGTCACTATGACCAAAAAAGGAAAAGCAGAAGTTGTTGTTTTTGTTGAATTTATTAAACAAGTGACTCGACAGTAAACACTTGGAATGACTGTGACGAATATTACGATTACATAATTCATTACTGGCATTATGAACGGGAATAGGAAATACGCGTTACATAACAAAAATAAAAACTACAAGGAAAGTTGCCTTAATGTCTACTTCTGATGGTGCATGTTGGTAGTAAAAACGATGTGTATTCCCAAATTAACAATATAACTTTAAAACTTTAGAAACTATTAATATGATTTACTGTAATGCAAATAAAGTTAATATTTAAAAATAAGTTTTAGATTTATATCTTGAATTGGATAGGATTAAGTGATACGGAGGAGGGTTTCAGGCGCAGAAGCCTTTTGTATCCTACTGGGGAGGAAGGGGTGAACTGTGGGATACAGGTTTATGAGGCGGAACATGAGAATGAACGTGGGGTTTCTAACGTTCCCAGATTCCTATTCTTTTGCTTATTTGTTATGACGGCGGGCCTCCCCTACAAAAAATTAGAGTCCCTCGGAAGCGCCGGCTATTGACACCAGCCACCAGGGCAATCTTTTCAATGAACAAATTCCACCACTGCATACCGCTCACCGCCAACCCACGTTGCCTAGCCTTGTAAATCTGAAACGAAAAACAACGAATTGAAATGAGAGGGAAAAAGAACAGGGAAATTCTTGAAAAGTAAATATCCATGCTTGCGGTAGAAAACAAACCAAAAAATTAGATTAGTTTTGCCGGTCTAAAGAATTTGAGCCCGGGACCTTCCGGATGCGAGTCCCAAAGTTACGAAGCGATAACGTTAAAAAAATTATCGACTAACAGAGGCGCATAGAGAGAAAATACAAAAGCAAATAACTCGGGTGTTCTCCTAACTCGCGTTCAAACTGACTTTTCTTAGGCAAGTTTAAGTATTCGATGTTAAGCTGTTTTAACGAGCATCTATATCTCTATATTATGTATTTTGAAAAATACATTTTAGTGAATTGATTAAAGGTTGTGGCTATAATTATCAAGCAGAATTAATTTATTATCGATAAATATAATTAGCAAATGCGGCCTTTACATAGTTTTATCAAACCTAGAGAAACTGTAATGTCTCCAGATATGGCTGGAGTTATATCGAATGAAGAGCAATGGCATCGAACAACTCAGTTATTTATAGACGTTCAAATTAAAGTTAGAAAATGTGGTGAGTTGGACATACTGTACGGAAAAAATGCAATAAAAGGGTGGCCCTTGATTGGAGCCCACAGAATGCCATTAGATGAGGGCGATCAAGGAAAAACTTGGAAAACATACCACCGGAGATTTTATTTATTTTATGGACGCTCTTTAACATCGCAGGTTATCAGCGTCCCCCCGGAGAGAAAAGATAGCTCTAGCTATGGGCTTTGCATGAAAGCCAATCTCTGGTGCCTTATGAATCAATGATCCAACTTAGCAAAAGGAAATAATGATTATTTTAAATAGCTGGAATCATTTTTAAGTGAAACAAATCAAATTCTTAGAAAAAATAATTAAAACAATTGAAAATGGGGACTGACAAACAAGATGCCCAAGGGTTCGGCTCTCAATATGTTCCTAACATGGAGTGACTCAGTGGGCAACACTTAAGACATCGCATTCGGGAGTTCCCGGGTTCAAATCCTTTGAGACTGACCATCCTGATGTTGGATTTTTTTGTGCTTTCCCCTGGTCGCCACCCCCACGAATGGCCGAGATCGTAAAGGCGCGGACTCGTGAGCGGGCGGTCTGAGGTTCGAATCCCGCCAGGACCGTCCTCCCTGACAGGTTTTTTCCAGGTTTTCCTCAGTCCTCACAAATGTCAAATGCCGGGAAGATACCCTAAACTTAGGCCTGGAACGTTTCCTCCCTTAAAAATAAATCCTTTGCTAATGTATAATTTCATCTCATGTATCATCAGTGTCCATCGCCTGTGGTGCCTCTGTAGGGGCGTTAAATACTATTCATTCATTCCCCTGGTCGCTTAGGGAATGCTGGGAGCTATATTTCCTTTCCACGAGTTTTCCTTTACCATTTCATATCATTAGTGTTGTTATTGATTCATAGGTTTGGGGGCGGGATGGGCTTGTGCGGCGTGACGTTGGCTTGCGCGTTGTAAAAGTTTTTCCCTCGGCGTCTTGCTATGGCTCGAACTGCTCAGAAGACGTGTCTCCATTCCAGACGCAGGGGCAGAAAACTTTTCAAAGAGGAAGCCACCATCATACCACACCAACTCATCTCGCCCTGCGTATTCACTCTGTAATAGAAACTAGGAATGAAATACTATGAAATGGGAGAGCGCAGAATTTGTGGAATATAAAATACCCATCCAGCATTCGCTAAGTGACATGGGAAAATCACACACATACACATACACACACACACATACACACACAAACAAACACACACACACAAAACAAACAAACCAACGGCAGTCCTGGAATTGACCCAGAATCTCCCGAATGCAAGTTTCAAACGTTACCGCCTGAGCCACTCTAATTCTATTGATAGTGAAACGTTTCTATATCTCCGGTAGCCATACACTATACAAACTAATGCTTCTTAAACTTTTGAACAAATTTAGCATAACTACCACACTGTTGTAACAATTTACCCTAATATTAACAGGCAGTTAAAGTTTTGTAATATTCTTTCTGCATTCATCTCTATCTTGCCAATTCTCCTCTTCCAATCTTCTTTCTCTCATTGCTAATCCCGTTATTTGGGGCAGTTTCTCCTCCGGATTTTCATCGAATGCCCCTATATTTCAATTGTTTTGTTTTTATGTCATGTACTAACATGTTATTAATTCTCTTTATTACTTAATTTTTTTATTTTATCTTTCCTGAATACTCTTGAGGCCTCCGTCAAAATCCATTTCGGTTAATAACACTGCATTATTGTTTCTTAATGTGGTAATTTAATTTTTTGGTTATATTTTCATGCTATAGAATACCACTTAATATTAAAATAGCTCATTTATTTCTGTTTAATAATTTTTGTCTACAGTAATACCAATTTCTAAGTATTTATATTGCTCGCAATGTTCTTTATTTTTTTCTATCCCTTCCAGCACCAAATTTTGAGAGTCAATTCATGTTCCCATTTATTTATTTATTTTTTTACTTAACTTTGAAGCCAACGTATAATGTAAATCATCATGATCCTTGGCTATTAGTTGGTCATCGTAATATAAATCAATATGTTTTTCTCCAATATATATTTCCATATTTGCATAGAACGGATTATTTCCTAATACATTTTAGACAAAAATGATTGTAAAAATATAGAATGAAAAAGCTTTAGAAAATCGGTTACCGCTTTTATTTCTAAATTTATATTGTATATACATATTATCATTTATTCCAATTATGCATTTTATATTTATTTATGTTATAAAACAATTTTCTTGAAAATGGGAAGTAAAAGCTTGTTTCGCAGTTAATGTACCCTTTGATCAAAGTTCTGTTACACGAGGAATAAAGATAGCTTTACTCACTATAGTACTAGAATAATATAAATATTCAGTTCTATAGCTATCTTAGCATTTTATCAAAAAGTAGGTTATTATAATTAGATAAAACATTTTGTCTGGACTTTAAATAAATGATAATTAATAAGCTTTTCGATTTGAAAGTTTTACTTCACTCATGTTGTTATCATTAAGTATAACTCCTTATATTATTTTTATATTTATCTTTATTTATTTGTTTTATTTACGGATGCTCTTTAACATCTCAGGCCATCAGCTTCCCATTCAATTCAGGGCATGAAACAACCGATAAATTTTATTCAGAGTACCTTTATTTCAGACTTGAGGTTCTTTTACGTGCCGCAAATTTACGACAAAGGATCCATGGCTTTACTTCCCTTCTGAAGGAAGCCACACTTAGAACTTTTACGCCTGCAAAAATCCACAGATGTTAGGTCTAGGTGTCAATGGTTACCACTAGATCACCAGGACCGACTTTATACTTGTCTATTATTATTATTAATCATTACATTTAAATAAACTAGTTCTATATTCTTATAGTTTAGCAATAAAGTTAGAAAATGACTCAGGTATATTTCAGGCAGTGTGAGAAAGACAAGCACAGACGATAAGGATGGTCTATTTACGTAACAGTATGTGATATAGTTAAGTAGAACAATAACTGAAACACAACTTGACTTCAATGAAAGGCAGAATCCTACCATCAGCTATTATTTCTAACTTAGAAATAAGTGTGTAAGTTTCCAAAGCTTCTGAAAGTACTCAACATAAAATAATAACATGTACGTATGCCTATGGCGTTCATTAGCATTGCCGATAAGATATAATATAAGCCGAATGATGTTACGATAACAACAATAATACGATTTATATACAATGCCTCTGTATAGAGCTATATATTTTGGTTTCCTAAGCGAACTTCTCGTGAATCGATAATATAGAAATTGATAACGGCTTCGACTCAGCAAAACTTATGAACATCATAGTACAAGTTGCAATGGAATTTGAGTATATCTTTGATAGACGTCACTGATAACGTTGCATGTACTCCGAACATTTAACTATCTTCAAATTCAATCCATTTCGCTTCTACATATAAGACATTTGTATGGCTTTATAGTACGTAAATTAAATTATGAAATAAATGAAGTTGATTCCTTTGATAAAGAATGGAGAAAAACGACTGAACAGCTCAGCAGTCAATTGCTTACGAGAGCAAAACAAAAAAGAAATTTCAACAGAAATAACATTACTCGTTCATTTGTTATTTTATTGGTAAAAACTGCTGCCAACCCAGCTGTTTAATGGAGATAATTTCTATAGATAAAAAAGATTATTTTGTTTTCGAGCAAACTTTTGATGCAGCATGTTGAACCATTAACTTATAAGAAAGAACATCTTCCAGTTGATGGTTTATGAAAGTAGAATGTATTTAAAGATGACTTGAAATAAACTACAGTTTAAAACTAAACATACACTTCAAATTTTGACATTTATATTATTTCTTGTTCCTGTATTGGACGAAACTCTAAAGGTTGGAAATAAGAGAACCTGTAAAAGAGTGCAAACATTTAGTTCTCTTAGATCTCTAACAGACTCCAGAAAAGTTTCATCGGAAGGAGGAAATAACACACCACAGGGGAACTCCATTCTCCTAATAGGGGAAATGGGAGGCGTCACGGTTAAAGACACTATAGAGACGATATAAGAAATATAAAAAACCGGGATCAGTCTTTCAACCATTCAAGCATTTATTCACAGTAAGTGCATGCGGTAACAACTTTCACTACTGAGATTCTTTTTCTCTTTTCTCCCCCGCCACTTAAATATATACTCAAATATATCGTATTCTGTTTCTCTAGTAAATATAAAAAGTTAAGGTGAAACTTTCATGGGTGTGCCGCACAAGCACAATTTTAAACGTATCTAAATTAACAGGACGGTGAATATAAACTTTAATAAGAGATAAAGCGAATGCGCTGTAATCTATTAACCCACCCACCTCCCCGAAAAAGTGCGCTTACTTTTATAGCTAAATTTCGACCAAGAAGGAGAAAATGGCCGCGTAATGTAGTAACCTCATGATTATACCAACAGTAAGAAATACACTAGATAGTAGAATACACTACAATGTACGATTAAATTAATACAAAAGAACAAAAATGAGCAAAAATGACATCTTTAATCAATTCACACATACACTAACCTAAATCTAATATCACGTGAATCATAGAACCGGAGGACTTGTGTTTTCTGCGGCTCGCTACGGCCTGACTGCCTCCGTTCGCCTCCTATTCTTAAGTATAATTGGTTGAACTTTGTGATAATGGTAAAATTATATAACATTTAGCAACTATGAAAAACAAACGAGGAACCACTGAAAGTGATACATAGAGCCGCTTGTAATTTTAGTTTAAAAAATGGTGCGTAATCCTTGGTTAACATTTTTAAGCGAAGGTTGAATGTTTGAAAATTAACTGCAGTTTTTGTGATTTAAATTTAAATAAAGAATGACGAAGATAAAATTAACTTCATTAATTAAAAAAGCTGCATTGGCATCTGTGCATTTTGGCAAATTAATAGAAGTTTGTTATACCATTTCGAAGTTTGATAACGCAGTTTATTCAACTTCTAAAGTATTCTTTGCGAGACGTATGACCACTTTCCCGTACAGGTAGCTGCATCTTAGTGCTCAAGTCCCGAGCTGCAGCGGAGAAAGTAGAATGCCGCAGTTCCGGACGGCAGCGAAAAAAGCGGAACTGGAGCAGCAACCAAATTGAAAAATGCATTTGCTTTTAACACTATACGTTTTTGCTTTATTTTGTATTTTTTTTTTTTTTTTTTTTTGTTAAATCTTAAATTGCAACCTATACTTGTCCTCCCTAATTTTCTGGCTGCAAAATGTTGTTCCTTATTATAAAGCCGAGTTTTTCATGTATGTTTCAACTTCATTTTATTATTTTTACCACGCGTAGTCTTATTGGAATTCGCAATAAATTCATATGCACACATACACTAACTATAACCTAACAGCCGGTAAATCTTAGAAACCTGTGGACCCAGTGGTTTGCTGCGGCTAGCTACGCTCGCCTCCTTTTCGTAAATATAAATTGAAGCTTGTTGTAAGCTTCTATGTTAGCTGGTAAACTGTTATGATGGTGGAAAATCTCCTTTAACTCCAAAATAACCTACATAGTGTCATTTAACGGCAGAAATCATAAGCAACCAGTCATGATAAACGAAATAAACGACTGCCATGGGTGGCCGAGGTCGTTAAGGCACGGGCTCATGAGCGGGAGATTGGGGGTTTGAATTTCACCAGGACCGTTCTCCCTGACTAAGGTTTTTTCCAAGTTTTCCTCAATACTCATAAATAGCAAATACCGTGGAGGTACCCTAAACTTAGACCTGGAAAGCTCCCTTACTTTAAAAAAAAATCCTTTCCAATTTATCATTTCATCTCATGTACCATCAGTATCCATCGCTTGAGGTGCCTCAGTAGTAAAAAGGGGCATTAAACGCTTATAAAAATAAATAAAATAAAATAAACGAGTGCAACAAGAATATAAGTGCTGGATGAACTATTCGAAATAATTACTAAGATTACAAGACAAAAATTTGCCCATATGGGATCGAACCAACGACTTTCCCATTTATAACAGAACGCTCCATCCAACTAAGCTAACATACCGTCATGATGACTTAACTAATTATTTCCTACATCTGTAGGCTCACACTTCGGCTTTCTTCGCTGCCGCTCGGGACTGAAGCACCAAGACGGAGCTATCTGTACGGTTAGGGCGTGTGACCATGTCATGAAGTGAATTATTTTCTGCTGAGTAGTGCTGCCAGTTTTTCTTTCAGCTTATGAAGAATTTTGTAAATTTCTTGATAACACTTCTCCGAAGTAATTATTTCGCCACAATGCAAAAGACAGGAGTGTATTAAAATACCTGGCAATCACAAACAGTCGCCATAACCTTCCTCTGGTGTAATTTGGTTATGCGAAGTGTTTCGGGCTTCATCGAGACATACAGCCATGGTGCAGATCGATTACGGTTGTGGAGAAGTGGCATCGTGGCCTAATGGTTCGACTGCAAGTCTCCCAACGAGACGGCCCAAGTGAATTTGTGGCTAAGTGGTACCCGGTCAGGTTTCCTCCAGGTACTCCTGTTTTCCTTACTACTCATTCCACTGCTGCTCCGTCATCATCTCATTTACAACACTGCAGAAAACAACGAGAAGCTATTGCAGTTCAGAAAAGTTGTAAACACTACATAATGCTGCTCAGTGTTCAGTAAAGGACCTGCCTTAGAGCAGAAATTGTGAATGAATATGTGCTAGGGCATTTGAAAAGTAAATTTATTTACATTAATTTTGGTATCACATACACCAAATATAGTCCTTTGTCATGCCAACAATACTTTGCCAAATCCATTCCATTTTCAGCATCGTTTCTGGATATCTCTTTCACTGATAGAACTAAAATTCTTCGAATGCCTACTCTTGAATGAAAGAGAATGCCTCGTGGAGGCTCTTTGATCTTGGATGGACCATGTGCACGGTCCTCGATCAATGTCTGAAGGTGATTAAATCGTATTCAATGCGATTTTTCGGTGCATCGACAATGCTCAAAGCTAAACGAGATAGTTGATTATGGCAAACTTTGACCGTGGGTGCTGGACAGATCAACTCCGTTGATTATGGTCAAGTTACACAAAATAGTTGCCCGTTTCGATTTTTTTGAAGACGCCATAATATACCTGTATTACTTAGGTTGAAACCAACGTCAAAACGGATCGTCTGGAAAGAAGTGACCCTTTTGAGGATAGGATATTTGAAGAAAAAATCCGGCTATCAAAGGATATAGTGTGACGGCTGATAAATAAAATGATTGAAAGGTTAGAGTTTCCTACTAACTGCAATCACACTGTTTCACCCATGAATAGAATTTTACACTTCTTGACTCACGCTGTTTTAACAAATAGTACTTTATTAATTTATTTGTTAATTAGAACTCACCTGGTGTAATGTAGAAATGCATGGCTAAATTATTCCATACCTCCCTCTTTTCCTTTAAAGAACATGAATCAGTCTTTTTATTTTCCATTTTATTGGAACATGAGATAGCTAGTCCCAACAGAATGTCTATCTCATGCTGGAAACCTTCATTTGTTTTCCATTTTCGTTTACCTACATATGCTAATCAAACACAAAACAAAAACAAATCGATGTAGACAGCATATTGTAATTGCACTGTAACCTCTTTGGATATAGAGTTAGATGATTTCCTTTGAGTAATTATCGTAGAATCATAATCGTTAAGCAACCTAGCGCTCGGTCAGCTGATGGGGTTCGTTGAACGAGTATTAATTATGATGCATCAGCTGACCGAGCGCTAGGTTGCTTAACGATTATGATTCTACGATAATTACTCAAAGGAAATCATCTAACTCTATATCCAAAGTCTGATTTTACAATTTCACCTCGGTCAAAGTTTGGTCACATTTCAGTAACCCTCGATCAGCACGGATTTAATCGAGAATGGTACACGTGGCCAATAAGAATGACTTCATATCGCTCCAGTTGTAGAGTCTTGCTGTCTTCATTCACTGCTACTTTTCAGTTTTAGTTAGACCGAGCGAAAACCGGTGGATACAAACTACCACATTTCCAGTTTCTTTACTACGATTTTATGAACAGAAAATGATGCCGTGCCAATTTCCATGGAAATTTCCTTACGCGTCCAGTGCCTGCTTGCAACGACGGGTCTACTAGCATGTGGTGTATTTACAGTTCTCCCTTCCTTGACGAAATGCTTCCACAGTTCGGTATGGTAGGACTTTTCTCACACAAGCCTCTTAAATGCCCAGGTAATGACTTGCATTTTTTCTCCTGCACCCTGATTTTTATGATAAATCTGTTCATACCTACTGAAATTTGTTACGACAAAATTACTTACTATAAATCAAAAACAGTCTCTTGTTTACAAAAACAATTATGAAACAATTGCTGCTCTATAGCATACTACAAGATTCCAATGGAACACCCATAGGAGCACTGATTTAACGTTATTGCCATTACTTTTTGAATGCTCTTGTGCAATTTATTAATATTTTACAATTTAAAATAAATACTAAGCAAATCACTACTAATTTCCGAATGCATAATATTTAAACAATAGTAATGATAGTAAACTGTGCGCACATCATTAAAATGCCACAAAAAGAAGGAATTAACAAATGACTTTTGAAGACGATTTTGAGGTTCTAAGGGCTAAATATCTAATGGCAAGCTTCTATAAAGAGGAAATTAATAAAAATTAAAAATTAGATGGGACAAATAAAGCTACCTAAATATATTAAATAGTTTTTAAACCCAGTATTGTGTGACAAGAAAGTAGTACTAATAGTAGATGTATCTTTATTATTATAAAATTATCTATACACGTTATAAATATATTTAATGCATAGGTCGTAGACCATACATGCTGGCACAATCAGAAAGAGGAACAAATAATAATACAAATAAAACAATATTAATAATTATAAATAAATAAACATTAAAATGGGAAGAACGATATTTACAGATAGGTATATGAAATGGAACATATTAAATATTATTTATAATTGTACTAGTTATTGCGTCCTAAACAGAAAATAAATTGCTTTTAGCTTCGCGCCCTTTGGCTATGAATATGCCTATATTCAACCTATTAGTGTAGTTCGCAAACAGACCCCGGCGTGCCAATCGACCTCTAATTGCCTTAAAAAGTTTTCAGAAAATTTTTAAGGCAAGTTTTACTCAGGTGATCCCAGTAGGTACATTCGGCCATAATATGTACCCATTCCTCCTGCCCTCCACAAAATGAGCAGAACAATCAGTTATTTTTTTAACCTTCCAAATTCCCAGTCTAAACCAGGCTATTCCTGATCTCGCCTTTCTCCCTATAATGAGGCAGGATCAATGGATATTTTCGGGTGTAAAAATCCTAAGTATGACTTCCTTCGGAAGGGAAGTAAAGCCGTGGGTCCCGTGTCGTACATTTACGGCACGAAAAAGAACCTCAAGCCTGAAAGAGAGGCTTCTGAGTAAAATTTGTCGGCCGTTTCACGCCCTGAACTGAATGGGACGCTGATGACCTGAGATGTTAAAGAGCGTCCGTAAATAAACCAAATAAAAATCCTTATAACGAGAATATATATACCTCTTTACCGCAGGTTAATTTAATTTCATTGGACAGGCTTAAGGAGACTTCTGTATTACATTCTGCCTTGATTTCCTAACTACTGAAGATTAGCAAAGAATAAGTATAGAGAATGATGAACTAATATGAAGCAGAAATATTGAACATGAATAAAAGAAATCAGTCAACACGCTGAAACTGTTTAATGAGACAAAAATATAAAAATCAGAAGGTAAAAATGAAGTCATAAGAGGGGAAATACACCCAGAATGAAAGCACCTGATACAATTTGGACCAACGTATATAGGGGTGGAAAGAATTTGCGCTAAGGCTGGAGGTAAGGAAATAAGGGAGGGGTTAAGACCTAAATTTATTGACTTAATAACAAAAATTGATTTAACATTTTACCTTAAGAGCATTTTTATTCGCGAAGTAACAGTATTCACTTCCAACTAGGTTTATAGAGTATTGAAATACCTGAAGACTGCGGTGAGATGATAGAGAAGCACTTCTGATATGTACTTCTCATCTGGAAGATATTTGCTACCCAATGTATACTTAAATAACTGGTAACGACATTAATACCGACGGAAAACCTTCTCTTGTTGAGGTATTACAGCACACTGCACAAGGCTTTCAAGTGCTGACTTATCACATGCTAATATTTTAAAAGATAACATGGAATGCATACGAGCTGATAGTAAAGAAAGGGAAACACTACTCCACTTTCTAAATGACAGAAAGGAAAGGCATGTTTTGTGTGGTCTTGGGAACTACTTTCTAATGAAAGGTTTTATCTGGAGCTTCGACTTGGGTATCTCGTATTTGTACCATAGTTAATGTAGATACCTTGAAGTACTTCCGGTTTCTAGACCCATATAAGCAAGCATGAGCACCTGAGACTGGTGAGCGAATGAAACTTGCTCAGAACATGGCACATTTGAATTTGATCCTCAGAAACATAGAGACCTAAAATGTCAAGTGTCTCAAGATTTTTTTTTGTGCACAAGACGCTATCGGTCTGTCCACTAAGGTGGGTAGCAAACGCTATACTACTGGGCTCCGCTTTCATTAAAAATTGATGAATTCCGGTATTATAATAATAATAATAATAATAATAATAATGATAATAATAATGATAATAATAATAATAATAATGATGATGATAATAATAATAATAATAATAATGATAATAATAATAATAATAATAATGATAATAATAATAATAATGATGATGATGATAATAATAATAATGATAATAATAATAATAATAATAATAATGATATAATAATGATAATAATAATAATAATAATGATGATGATGATAATAATAATAATGATAATAATAATAATAATAATAATAATAATAATAATAATAATAATAATGATAATAATAATGATAATAATAATAATGATGATGATGATGATAATAATAATAATGATAATAATAATAATAATAATAATAATAATAATAACAACATCTGTAATACGCCGTCCTGGCACCTAGATGCCTATACCAGAACATATTACAGTTTCTATAGTTTATTATTTTTTTCTCTTACATTAATTTACATTATTTTTACAGATTATACATAATTAAACAAAACAAATTAAAAAAGCTAATCCCAAAATAAAACACAAACAATTCTGAAAATGAAAGTCAGTTAACAAAACAAAACTATAACTGGTAGCCAGCTATAATTTAACCACTAAAACTTAAATTCACTTAGCTTCTTTTATCGAAATCTTCAAGAGCAAGTTGGGGTTTTACCTGCCACCCACTCATCAATTATAAAAAGTGATCTTAATGAAAACTAGTTTTTGAATGGTATTTGTATATAGTTGGTATTCAACAATAGCTTTTAGGCACTTCAGAAATACTAGGCCTATTTCTTTTTTCAACCTCCGATCGCTCTGCTACATGACCAGACAAGCATAAGGAGGCGATTTGCGCACTGTGTACTACGTTACTATCCCACCATAACGTCCGCCGAGGCCAAGTTCAATATTTCATTAGAGCAACGTTGGAGCTGAACTATAGTCCCTTCAACATGGCCGGAATGATTGATTCTCCCACCAAGAGAAGTTGCGAAGTGTCTGTCATTCGTTTTCTGCAGGCAGAAGGGAACAGTGTAGCAGAAATTCATCGCAAAATGAGTCGTGTTTATAGTGCAAACTGTATGAGTGAGGGTGTTGTGCGTGGATGGTGTAGGAAATTTAATGAGGGTCAAACTATGTTCATGATGAAGGTGGACAAGGACGCAGGTCTGTCGCTAGTGAAGACCTTGTTCAGTGAGTTGATGAAGTGGTTCGAGAGATACGGAGGTTTACCATCAGTGAGTTGTCTGTGGAATTTCTGGACATTTTAAGGTCAGCTCTGTACACGATTATAACAGAATACTAGGCTATCGAAAACTTTGTGCAAGCTGGGTCCCCTAAAAAGACCTATCTCCATACGCTGGCGGTAACCCTCTACGCAGAAGGTATTGAAAAACTCATCTATCAATTAGACAAATGTCTTAATCTTCACGGTGACTATGTGGAAAAGTGATTGTGACTGTACTTTACTCCTGGTAATAAAACCATTTGTCTTTTTGTTATGCTCCATCGGAGGTTGAAAAAATAGCCCTCGTACAAGGAGAGCTCAATAAGTAAGGCAAGGCATTTTTATCTACATTTCAGTTTTCTTTATTTCATTTTCAAATGAAGTGGATTGTTTCTCCATTCTTTCAATTTGCGATGTTCATATTTCAAGTTTTGGTGACAATTAAATGTGCACAAGTATAGTTAAAATTGTTAGAGAGCTACTGTTAAGCTGGTAGGTTCACTCTTTTCCTATTCTACGAAGTACGGTCAACATGAACATGCATGCTCTATAAATGTAAACCGGGGAACAATTCGACTTCAGTGGCGCAGAAAATATGCCAAGCCTTTGATGTTGATGCGACGAATGAACGGATGGTGCAAAGATGTTGTGAAGTTCCAGAAAACAACACAACTCTCTAGGATGAACCACGGACAGAAAGACTAACAAACATGGAAAATTAGCGACTATTGAGGCGAACAATAGACTTGTGAGCACGTGCACACAATTCAACGTCAGCGCAGACTATTTTCCATCAGCTAGGAAAAAGATACGAAAATTCCGTCACCGGTTTCCACACTCAATGGTTCAAATGTGGCACCTACTGACATTTATTTTATTTTTTTTATCACGTTGGCTGAAGATTCCTTTCTGATAGACTACTAACATGTGATGAGAAGTGGATCTTTTAAGACACTTCAAGATGGGCTCATGAATCAATCCGCACTGCACCAAAAGAAGTTTGTGCTCTGTATTTATGGAATGTACCCGCCGCCCAATAAATCAACACCATTCAACGACATGGACGACGTAAAATCACTGGGGAGATAAAAGGAATAGCTTTCAATTGTTTTAGTAAAATGATGAATGAGCTATTCACGTGATTTGTTCGCTTTTTGCGATGTCACATAAACTTTTCTTCCTACATTTGGTTAATCACAATTTGTTTAAAATAAATGATTTTATAAAAAAATAAAATAAGAGAGAAACTCAGAAATATCAGTCACTGGGTTATTTTGCCACTTTTCCCCTGTCATTTGTGTTATTCAGTGGCGAGTAGAAGGCTTTGTCGGTTACCAGTTTGCTGATGGTTGTTAAGAGGGCTGCTCGTTAAGTCGACAGTGAAATTGCATGTTGAGACACGCACAGGTAAATTAGCGGAACGTAGGAAAGTAACGAACTAATTTTCCTTCCGTTTGTGGTCAGCACGAAACTCACTTTCTTAACAAATTCATTTGCAGGCTGGTTATGAACATTGAAATATACTCTGGCTACCATGTTTCCATCGGTCATCTCAAAAGAATTCTCTTTTCTAGAAATGGTCTTTATATTTCTATCCACATATACATTCGTGCATTGAATTATTTTTTATAAAGAAACAATTAGATGTCTATTATCAGCTATGCCTGTAGTTGAACAGTGCAAGTGTATAGGTATTTACAAGTGTTGCTCAATTGTAAACTGGAAAAGCTGAAAGTCTATAAATTATTATTAGTAATTACCAATTAGTATATTAATAGCTTGGCTTAGTTATTCGTATATTTTCTAATGTTATAAAGATACCGGGCTTCCAGAATTTGTCCTTACCGTTCGCACACGACCGATTGCCTGCCTGCCCTCGAGCTTCCCAGCTGTCACCAGTCTACATTCGATCGCGAGGATTGCCAGACAGTTGACTTAGAGCACTGTATTTTTGTGTGTAAATGCTATTATAAATACTAATTTTATTTGTAAGGAATATTTTCTGAAGTTTCCTGGGCAATTCCTCTTTCCAGAACTACGATTCACGATATTTTGAATACATTTGATTCAATAAAAACAAGAAATACATTGAATACAGTTTTAACAGTAGAAAAATTCGACGAAATTGGCGCAAATCTTGACGTTCGCCAACAAAATCACTTCCGAAATTAGCACAAGTTGGGGTTTCAGTGTCTTCTACACATACAGCAATAAACTTATTAAAACTCAAATCTTAAAAGTGTACTCATGTCCATTGTCTTCAAGGTGATCCCGTATCATGTGTGTTTTATTGTGAGTGGTTTCTTTCATCAGTGACTGAAGGGTTAATCGACCCACAACTTGTGTTCTTTACAGACCAAAATGGTCGTGTGAACTCTCACAGCATGCGCTATTAGTGTTTTGAAAATCAAATGGTATACAAGAAACCTCTCTTTATGATAATAAAATTGGAGTTTGGTATGCGTTTAGCGCAAGGCATAGTTGGTTTGTTTTTTAGTAGCAGACAGTAAATGGAGAGAGGTACCGAAATGACATTCTAACCCCATTTTTTTAATCAGCTGACGGAAGAAGAGAAATCAAATGGGTAATTAACTAATATTCCGCCACTGATCATATTGCAAAGAATTCCATGGGTAAAATTAGGGAAGTGCTTGAAGATAGAGTGTTTAGTGCTGGTGTATGGTCCTCTCGTTCTTCTGATCTAACAGTGTGTGATTTTTATTTGTGAGGTAGCTTGAAGGGCAAAGTGTACAAACTAAATCCTTACATTTTGGAAGAACTTGTGGAAAACATACGAAATGAAATAAAAAAAAAATTATAGTGGTCCTGTAATCGGAATGTGTTTACTTGGTACAATGCCTGTTTAACTGAGGAGGACATCTCCAGCATTTCCTATAAAGTAAAATTTTATACACAGTTTTAAGAAGGGAAGTTAGAGTACAGGCGCGGCCGTCTGTGGCATGTCCAGCTTCTGAGACGCAATATTCATGCGAGTGGTAAGGACATATTCTGGAAACTCTGTATTAAATCCATGACATGTAAAATTAGTGTCACTTGAGAGTCGGAAAACTTCGTTCATATAAGCCTCTATAAAAGGGCGATTTTCTTTTAGAGCGAGACTGGGCGTTATTTTCTCAGCTTTCATTACTGGATGCATTTATCTCAAGCAATTTTGCTCAGATTCTATCCTGTACGATCTTCTGCAATGCGCCATATACTGGGACATAAAAAACTATGGATATAAATGGATAGTTAATATGAATCAGTGAAAACCGATTTCATCATTGAAAAATTAACTAAATTCTTCTGTAATCCTCCCAGTAAGCTCACATTCTGCTTTACTTGGTGAGTGCAAGTATTGTTTCAGGTGGCATCTTTTCATAAACTCTTGTTGAGAGCGTAACATTACGGTAGAGATTCCCCTAGGCAGTCGTGTCCCACACATAAGCTTTCCTTCCAGACCAGTGAGAAATTTTGGTAATTTTCTGTTTCCAGCTATTAAGTTTATGCTCGTATACTTTTGGAGTAGCTGTTCTATGCTACAGTGTGGTGCTTCCGGATCTGATAGTGTTCTGGGATTGCATACAGTGTAACCACTTTTTTTCGGTGTTGTACTAAATATTATTAATCCTTGTTAATCTTGTTAGTTTTATAGTTGAAGAAAATAATTAAATATACGATTCTGGGATGGCATTTAATCACAGTACACTGCTTTTGTACTGTATAAACCCTTTTGAGTAAGTGCTCATTAAAGGAGAGAAGAAACAAAGCAAAAGAGAGGAAGAGAGGGTGTCATTCCTGATTTTATGTTCATACGAGTGTTGTGTTGTTTATTATTTTAATTGTTTAAGTGATATTTATTGATACTAAGTATGTTATTATATAATTTATTGTTTGGTTCCAACCCCAGCTTTACTCCAAACTATAACCCTTGAAACAATACAGAAAACTTTACAAATATCAGTTACAATGTTATAAGTAATACAGTGAAAATTTTTACAATACTAACTGTATTCATTTCCGTAATTTCTTGGTGAGATTGGGTATATGCACAAGAAACCCTCCCCTCCCCTTAATCCCCCCGCCATGGGATGAGCGGACGGCCCATGTCGCCCCCCCCCCGCCAAAGTTCTTTTCTATGGGAGGTGTCTTCCGTTAGCCAGCTATGGCACCCTCCGCCCGTGGTGCCACAGTAGTAAAAACGGGCGTTAAACACCATTTAAAAAAAAAAAACAAAGAAACAAGGCACCCTATCACCTCCCTGCCTTGGGCTAACCAGAAGCCATAAGTTCCCTGACCTAATTTTATTCATTGCTTCACTTTTTTCTACAATCTTAATGAACTCCTAATTATAACAATATTTAATAAGTAATAAAGCTGTTACGCTTCCATTACACATGTTTTCTTGTATGTTAAAGTTCATCCCAAAACTCATTAATTTACTGGTCATCTATGTCCATTTATTTTTAATTCTATATAAATACTCTCCTGCATTACTGATCGGCTTCTGAAGAGTTTCTTTACAGCTACCTCGTCCTTAATTTTAATTTCTCTCTTATCAATTGTTGCCTATGATAATTCGTTCCTGGAAAGCAAATAACATATGCAATGTATTTTCTGTATCCCTACATATTGAATATATATCCTTTTTTTCATTCCCTCTGATTCTCCTTATTTTTTTTAATTAATAAACTGAAATATATTTTATAAAATTAAGCCAGCATTTAATGGTATATTATAGTATAGTAATTAAATGTTTATAAATTTAAACGGTTTATTGTGTTAATATGTTATTTTATTATAATTTACAATTATTCTTGAATATAAATTGTTATATAACTAATAAGAAACATTATCATTTAATTCAAGTATATTGACGTTTTAATCTTAAAACACAAATCTGCAGAAGGTCAATAGTACATAAACAAAATAAAAGCTGTGAGATATAGAACATTTCTTTATATTAGTTCTAAATATATTTATTAGTTTTTATTTTCATGTCTAATGCCTACAGATGGGCGATTAAAGCATTTAATTAGCATAGATAGATTTGGTGATGATGCGTTACAATATTTTTATAATATGTATACCATACATTGACTTTTTAATCGGAGGAATGTTGTTAATGAAAACATATATTGAATATTTTTGAAACGGAGCCTATGAATCTCCATATTTTTTCGGTTTTTTCGGGGTTTTTCGGTTTTTTTTTTTTGTTTTTTTTTATAGCTTGAAGGACACTTTACATCTATTGAGTTGTCTCAAAGAGATCCAGAAGAGCTCTTGTGAGCTCTTGCTTTCTGCCTATAAAAGGAACACATTGCTAAGTCACAAACATGATATATTTAAGTTAACTGTTCTATGTAATTACGGTTTCAATAACTTGTGTAATATCTATCTGCAGAATATAAATAACGGCACTTTTAACACTCAAGACGTCCCATTCAATAGAGAGCACTGAATGCATGACCTCCATAGACACACTTAAAGCGGCCTTCATTTGTTAAACTTGGGTTGCGGCTTTAGCACCACATGTATTAACTTTCTAAGACCTTCGAACTAGGAAACTTTTTGCTCGTGTTTTTGCTTAGCTTCACAACCTCTGTACTTTGAATCAATGTTCACTTTAAGAAACAGAAAGCAACTTAAATGGGACGAGTTAATACTGTCTAACAGTTACTATCATTCAGTTTGCCACAGCTTTGATAAACAATGGTGAAGTTGTTCAACTAGAAATGCTGCACTATTGTTAACTTATGGAAAAATGCAATAAGAGAGTGAGAAGAAATGGGACAGAAATGGAACACATTTTTTTAGCAGGTGCTTTTTCTTTGTCATAAAATGTAATTGCATATGCTATTATAAATTAAGCAATATACCTGTTTCATAATGAGCATATTGCGCATATGCTTTGGTTAAATATTTTTACTTGTCTCATAATCACATCAATAAGGCCCGAATGTTAATGACGTATCATATTTTCTCCATTGTTTTATTTCTATTACATAATTAGAATATGCATTGTTTAGCATTTATAATTAAAATTACATTGGTCATATGTGATACTTTCGCCTTTTCACAATTTAGCTATATGTCCATATTTTTATAATTAAAATTACTCAAGTTTTAGTGGTCGTGTTTTTGGCTTTCTTTTAAATTGTGGTTATGTATGCTTAATTTGTTTATAACCAGATTATATCTTGTACATATTTTATTCCTATTTTACCCTATAATAAATATATTTTAAGATAAATACTACTTGTTTTGTTTGTTTACTTGTTCTTCAAGATCGTTTTGTGACTGTATTGACAACAGTTTTGTTTTGCCATTTCATGGAACAGTTCTATGATGTTGACTGTAATCAAGTTCAATTATGGATTGTTAAGAAAGGAAGAAAACATTTTCATACTTCAGCCATCCTCAACGGTTGAACGTTTATGCCTACGCCTCCAGTGATACAACTCCGGGAGGAAAGAATGAGGTGAAGAAGACACCGGGCGCTGAGGCGCGGTCCTAGACGGGATCCCTAACGTTGTTTACAGATAGAATGGATGATACTTAACAACCATCATAGTAATTGGGCGATCTAAGTCAGGTCGAGAACTTTAAGAATACCCCTAGTATCTGTAATGACATTTTTATTTCTAAATTTTCACATACTCTCATGCAACTTTAATAAAAATTTTAATGTTAGGTACTTAGTCATTCATATTTCTTGCTTAAGACAATTGAATGAATAGTATATCGATTATATTATTTACAAAGTATAGGAGATCCCTTCTGCATTCTGAATATTTATTCTTATAACATATTTAATATTTATTTACTGCAGAGTCCTGCTTAAATTTTAGAACGATATTTAGCTAGTGTCATCTAGATAGTTGCAATCTCATATAAAACACAGTTGGGTAACATTCAAGCTTCAGCATCGATTTCACTGACGAAACTAGTTTAAAATTACCCCTAAATTGTCTTAAGCATAGTATTTCGATTTTCTTTTGTTAAGGGCAATCTGAAGTCAGATGGTGTGGTATTCGAGACGCTATAGCGAGTACCTTTAATTTTCGACCCAATTTGCTTATATGCCGAATTAAATATCTCATGCTTGAATTTCGCTTAAGAAATGACAGGAGAAACTTCCTCTGATAAATGCTCTTTTGATGGAAAGATAAAGGACGTCTGCATGTTTTCATCGTAATGTTAACTGACTTTTAACGATTTTTTACTGGTCCATTGGAAACTGCATATTTATAAGAGGAATTGCATGGAAATGCATATTTAGTTTGTTTTTACTTGTGATATGGAATTAAATTTAGCTATATGTTTCATGTTCTTCTGTGCTTGTATGTGAAATTTTATAGTGCATATAATTGCACATTCCCGGCGTTTCTGCATATTTCATATTTTTTCCATACATCGAGCATATTTTTATATTTTTTATTTTCAAAATTATTATTTAAATACATTATTGACAAAATAATAACACTCTTACTATAGAGAGTCCATGAGGACAGTCTCCAGTGCGGTTGCGACAAAATCATGTGATATTACTGAGTAGTAAGTACCTCATTCCATTTTCCTTATCCATACAGCGTCACCATACAGCTCAAACCTGGCCTACTGATCTGCTAATGTTCAGTTTTCCGTGAGGTTAAGGTTGTGTAATAATGCCGAACAAAAATCGTCTAGAAGTTTGCTTTAAAACAGTAGTAAGTCGGATTTCACTACAGACAATAGAGTTATTTATTGTCGTGTGTAATAAACAAGTTTCAGTTGATAAAATATTTCAGTTAACTCAACACATATCTACCAACCAGCAAATAGCAAATAAACAGAGAAAAATACATCTAAATAAGCAATAGTGATACAAGTTCCTTCAACTTCACATAAAAAAATAGTTGCAGTGATTTATGTGAGGCTCTTATAGCCACATTCCTCAGTTTCTTGGAAAAATATTGTTATAACGCCATTCCTGACAAATCTATCCCTAGAAAAATTATCTAGACAGCTGTTACCGCGCAGCAATTTTAGAAATTCGGAAACAACACATAGAATCTAAGATGTACGATTGAAAGTGTATGGAATGTATTTTCTAACGAAGCGACCGGATGGTGTATGTGAGCAGAACTGCTTGTCTCAGCGCGCCCCAAAGTTCAGTTAGTGAGCGTCAGTGGTCAGGAATAGAAATCAGAAGACCAAATAATGTGCTTATGTAAAAATAGCATTTCTCAGCAACCCTTAAACCATAATAATCATCATCCAAGTTTTTATTAATTTTTCCACAAATAGTCAATTAGAACTTTGTTGTCTGCCTAGGTATAGGGCTACAGAAGGTAATGATGAGGCAGATAAACTGGCAAAAGAGGGAACTAAAATTGCCTTCATAGGATAAGAATCTTTCTGCGTCATTAGCAAGAAAACTGCTAGAACTGCAGTATAGCAATGCAAAGAAAGAGCATCAGATACGATGGTAGAACTTTACCGGTCAAGAACTGGGTAAAATTCTTATTAAAATATCGGATAGCACTGAGGGGAGATAGGAAGCAAACCAGGAAGGTTATTGGACATTTCTCGGACCTTGGGGTTCGACCATGGAAAAAATCCCATATGCCATCTTTGTGAACAGTCTGATGAAACTGCAAAATACAACTTATTAGAATGTGAAGCTCTTGAAAGTCAAAGAACATCCCTATTAGGATGTAATCCTTTAGGAGATGTAGTTCCTAAGAAATATTTTAGAGCTCCCTGAAGCTCTAAATATGAAACTACAAAATTAGGATTAAACGAGTGCACATACAGAGTGCAAGTTGCATTACTACACACTGCAGCATCAATCTAATGTAAGTATCTGGTGAGCCAAAAACTAAATACCAAGGGTGCTAAAAAAAACGTATCACACGTTCACAGTAGATATCTATTTATATATTTCAAAGAAAAACAAGAGAACGTGTTGTATGATGTTCTGTAAACAGATGTGACTCACATACATTATGGTAGCGCTGCCACGTGACAGGTAAAGCAACAACGAACAAATGAAGTCAAGATTATCGTATGATGTTCCGTAAACAGATGTAACTCACAAAGCGTTGGTACAACAAAATGAAGCCAAGATTATCGTTTGAATAGCGGAAAGCAATTTTGAAGTGGTATTGGAAAACCGAGAATATTGTTGAAGTTCAAAGACAATGGAGACGCGTGTTCAGAACAGAATCGCCAACGCGAGTAACAATTGCACGCATTCGAGACAAATTTGATACTCATGGTACCGTATGCGATGTTCACAAGGACAGCTCTGGGAAATCTCGCACAACAAGCCCCACGTCCTGGGCTATGGTTTTGAAATGTTTTGAGCACTCATCGTAGAAATCTACAAAGCAAAGTGCATGTGAGACTGGGATTAGAGAACCAGCGTATGTCGTATTATTAAAACAGCAAAGTTGAAAGTTTTCATCCCAAGACTTTTGCATGCATTAAATGAAGATGACCGTGATCAGAGAATGCATTACTGTGAGTGGTTTCGAAACATGGTACAAAAGGATGAGGTCTTCGTAAGGAAAGTTGTTTGATCCGATTAGGCATAATTTAAGTTGAACGGAACTGTTAACCGGCATAACTGTAACTACTGGTGTGCAAACAATCCGCATGTTGTTTTGGAAAAGGCTGTTAATTTATCTGAAATTAATGTTTGGCGTGGATTATCGTCTAGGGATCTAATTGGACCATTATTTTTTGAAGGAACAATAACTGGGCCTGTGTACCTGAACATGATACGCACACCCGGCTTACCCGCCATTCATACACTTTATGGAAATGAGGAATTTTACTTCTAACAGGATGGTGCACCACCACATTACCACCGAGATGTACGTGCGTATCTTGATGACAGTCTTCCAAGGCATTGAATAGGACGAAGAGGTTCGATTGAGTTTCCACCGCGTTCTCCATTGGACTTCTACCTATGGGGAACTCTTAAGGATATTGTATACCGTAGAAAATCAGCTACACTGGCAGCACTTCAGGAAGAAATTGAAACGGCATGTGCTACAATCGCTGCGGACACTTTCGCAAACGTTGCTCAATCACTAGTTTAAGTACTCAGAAGTGTATCAACGCCGATGGTGGGCATTTTGAGCAACTGTTGTAACTGTAAAAACTTTAAGATGAACAGTGCTCATCGTTTTCTGTTTGTGTGAATTCAGTTTTATTATGTTAACACAGTTTTTTCTTTGCTTGAAGTGTGTAAACATTTTTGGCCCCCTCTGTATAAATGTTTTTAAGATTGCCCGGCAAGATAAATTTGAACAATAATACAAATGTATCAAAGTAAAAAGACAAAGAAAAATACGTTAATATCAGTAGTAACAACAATAATAAGTAGAAATATTCTAGTCCTCTCATAATAACATTTGTTACAATCAGAATGGGTTTTAATAAGTATATTAGGTGGTTTCTTAAAAGAATGATAAATCCTGTGCGTGAATCCAGAGAATCTTGCGAGACCTTGGAAACTGAAAACTTGAGGAGGGGGGAATTAGAGATGTTACCTCTTGCATCTACTAACAGCCCAGTTTCTGTGATGGTGTCAAGTTTATATTTATACTTATAATATGATACAGTGGATTTGTATATTGTGTAACTAGTGCTTGGAAAAGCATTCGTTTTCTAGATTATATTGTAGATATATTATAGTGTATAATAATTATCTGAAGGAATATCAAAAAGTGGCATTTTGGCGAAATTTAACACCAAGTTCCTTTAAAGATTCCTTATAAGATCTCATCATACTCTGAATTGGACAACATTGGAGAAAGAGAACATGAATTTATACGGTTTATGTAGTCAGGTAGTTTTATTGATTTAAATATTATGAAAATTATGCCACGCTAGTACAAAAAATACATTAGACAGCTTTCAGGTTGAAAGAGACCGAGGGATAGATCAAATAACATGACTAGAATCATGAAGAGAAGGGAAAGAACGCAAGTGTATAGAAATCAGTAGGAAGTTCATAGACATCTAGTAAGTACAGGAAATGAACTATCAGAATGTAATATTACAACGCTGCTCTTTTTATATATAACATTCTGAATCTGAACAGGAATTTTATGTTGAGACAGGACATTAGAGGAACAAACAATATCAAGTATCTACTTAACAGATAAGAGACGTGAAACAGCTGAAGTAATCGATATTGTAGTTTCAATAACAGGTGTCTACATAGAATTAATACACAACAATTTACGATAAATTCAGCAAAAATTTGCGGTAAAATTCTTTAGAATATATTTATATCTAATGATTATTGATGACCAAATCTTCACGTAGTTCACAAATTTAAAAAAATGATGTCCTTTATATAACTGAAAATTACATAAAACATACTAAAGTAGATATATTACTTTGAGTTCCAGACTGTAATGCATGAGATATGTTTTGAGCACCTTATCTTTGTGGAAAACAATTCAATTGTCATTATAGTGTTATCAGGAAATGTGACTTTTACTGATATAACGAAGCAGCTATTACAAAAGTAATAAAGATAAAATGGCTGGTTCAGCATAGCTGAGATATGCGGTCTGAGAAATATTGTCCAACTTCCGCTTCTGCGTTGTTGTGAATTCCCTTCTAGATAAACATTTTCGTGTACTTACCTCTTTCTTTTAGTTACTTCCAGCAGTTAAGAACAGACCTGGAGGCGGTTCATGGTCATGGCAGCCCATATTGTGAACTGTCGCTTCTGACATCCCTCATTACACTGACAATACGTATAACCCGTGTAATCCACGTCACACGCTTCCGACAGAAGGTTCATATAGCACCGGAAGCAACAACGCCTTTTATCTCGTAATCGTGCTGTTATTACTAACCTCGGAAAGCAACTGCAAACGCCGTTATCACTGTCTTGTGCGTTCTTGACAGAAAGTAAAACTATTGTTATTATTATTATTATTATTATTATTATTATTATTATTATTATTATTATTAATGTTTCATCGTAATTACAAATACAGCTTTGTTTTGTTCTTGCTATGTAATAGATATAATACTTGACACATATAATGCACACAAATATATACACATTTTATTACTTTTATAACGTCTAAAATTAAGAACTGAGGTCGTTTTGAAAAAGAAAGAAAAATATATTTCTTACGTCTTTTTTCCTGGAAATATAGAGCGATTTATGTAAGAGTAATATTTTTTTTTTAATTGATCCCACTTCTACGGTATTTAATGTCAGCTCTCAAATGGTAAAGTACATTTTGGAGAATTTCTTACTATAAACCAACAGTTCTCCCACTGTGATCTTTCCCATGATATCCACGAAGCATTAGAACTACTGTTAACAGCATTTGTTCTTGAATGTATAGAAGTAAACAATGGATTCTGAGAAAGCGAAAGCTCATACAAACTCTTTGAGGTAAAATAAAATTTGAATCAAATTGGAGACGACTATTGGGGTCATTAAAAGCTATGACCGCCACGGGTGGCTGAGGACTCGTGAGCAGAAGGTCTGGGGTTCGATTCCGCCAGGACCGTGCTCCCTGACTGAGGTTTTTTCCCGGTTTTCCTCAGTCCTCATAAATGGCAAATGCCGGGGAGGTACCCTAAACTTAGGCCTGGAACGTTTCATTGCTTAAAAAAAAAAACCTTTCCCAATATATCATTTCATGTATCATCCGTGGCTACCCCCTGTGATGCCTCAGCAGTAAAAACGGGCGTTAAACACCATTCAAAAAATAAATAAATAACAGCTATCACAAAGTCTCGAAGTTTTGAAATGAAATTTTAGATTAAAGAACTGGTTATTTAAAAATAAATAAATAAAACTATCAGGCAAGAATAATGAACGCTCTTGGAATTTATTTGTATCTGTTAATATTGAAAGTATATATAACAAGAGCAATACTTTTGTTCTGATCACCGATTTTACGTAAATGTACATGAAGTTCTTCAGTATGAGTAATAAAATCTTACAAAAAGAAAACAAAAATGAACAAAGTTTATTGCCATTTTCCTTATCAATGATAAGGATGCAAAGGGAAGCGGTTATCATGGGAAATTTGTTGTCAATAGTTTCCCTTTATTTTGTAAGCACGGGAGTAGTCAATATCTTCTTCCAGTTTCTCATGAACTATCTTTGTATCTATGTATTTCATAGCATGAAAAAAGACATGAATGTAAAATGTTTAATTCCGTGGAATTTAATATTATTTTTCATCTTGTTAGCTCTTATTTTTAAAACTAAACTCATGTCTTTTAGATATCAATAATATTGACAAAATGCTCTGAAGCATGTTGTTTTCATTATTTACAAAGTAATGTATATTGATACCGTACTGTTAAGTCTTGTATCTTCTTCCTAGGTTACATATGGTGTACATCGGTAAGCACCTGTATAAATATATCTTTCTCATCATTTATATGCATATCACGAAAGCGTGTGAAGTCGTATGTCTGCTGTTTTCTCCAAACATTTCTCTTTGTAACTGCAAATGTACAATGAAACTTGCACAAACAGGTCTTTTAAAAGTGACAAAATAGTAAAATTCCAATCATAATGTATAAATAATCCTGTACTGATTCTTCTTTTTTCTTGGCTTAGGAACCTTATATGTAAACAGCGGAATAACGTTCTTAATAATTAATCATATATGCATTGTTGAAAATATTTTGTAGAAAATATTCATATGAAATAAAAAATCAGGATTTGATCATAATTGTATGTAGTTCTAGTCCATTCAAAGGCAATTTGAATCACACACATTTTCTACATAAAGATTTAATTTCACATATATTTCATATTCGTAACACTTCTGGCATTCATTCCATGGTCCCTTTTGCACAAATTTCTCCCTACATCATCTCTGTAATCTTCCGCTTGAGATGTTGCACTGTTTGATCCGTACTTGTTTGATTTATGTTTTTTTGCAGGCAATGTTCTTAGATTTTCTTCATTTTAAAGGCTCTTAATCTTAGAATTTTAGAGAGAGACTGTTTCTATATAGTTTAATTATCTGATTTGGGATACAATTAGTTCATTAATTTTAATGGCTAGTTGTTTAAATTTTGTATGACTTCTTGGGGGAGTTTTAGAAGATTTAGACAATCAATATTGACAGCATTCACCTGGTTTAATGAAGATTTCATACAAACTTTCTTCTTTGACTTTTCGCAAGAGAAATATGGAAAGGAACCGTGTATAGGCCTTGTACTCTCTCATCTGATCAAAAATGTATGTTATGTAATAGAAACAAACATGTAGCTAGTTAAAGTGAACTCTTCTTAATGAAAATAGAATATGACATCTAAAAAATGTCGCTTTACACCCAAAGAAATTAAGAGTTTAGCTAATATAAATTCAAACTTATAATAACGCAAATACAAAGTTTTAATGAACTACACCGAAATAATTTCAGAGAAAGTAATATCATAAATAAGCAATTTGCGTTAGAAAAGATATGACCTATCTGTTCAAATTTCGAAGTTATGGCTATACGTTTCTAAAGCGCCAGTACGCCACTGGCTAATGACGATGCCCCTCGAAAGCATAACATGATAACGAAGAGAGGTTTTTGAACGTATCACTCTGGCGCCATGGTTGTGTTATTAGCTTTCGAGTATGAGGTGGTCATTTGTTTTCGAGTTCGAGCCTCGTTTATCACTTTTTTATTTTTTGTCGTTTTCTGACTAGGGCCTAATAAAACATCTTTAGCCTACATTTTAAGTTAATGGTTAAATTTTTTTTAATGGTGTTTAACGGCCGCTTTTACTACTGAGGCACCACAAGCGGTAAACACTGATGATACATGATAATTAAATGATGTATTGGAAAAGGATTTTTTTAAGGAAGGAAGCGTTCCAGGCCTAAGTTTAGGGTACCTCCCCGGCATTTGTCAGTTATGGGGACTGAGAAAAACTTGGAAAAAACTCAGCCAGGAAGGATGGTCTTGGCGGGTTTCGAACCCCAAACCTCCCGCTCACGAGCCCGCGCCTTAACGACATCGGCCACCAAAGGCGGTCGTGTTTCAATTTATACATTTAAATCTTAACATACCAATTCATATAATTACAACGCTTCCTAAAAAAAAGGTAAAATTATGGGTAATCTTAATGAACTGGCTGTCGTATATTCAAAGATTACCTAAATTTCATTCATAATTCTGTAGTATGCATATCACAGCATTTCATATTAAACAAAACAAAAATTAACAACATGAAAACAACTGAACCCCGGGCCTGCGGAACATCAGTTTTTACGTTATGCATTACGCCACACAAACAGTTAAAGAGCTTCTTCTAGAGCAAGCTACATATACAAGAAGACAGTAAATAGATATCAGTGTCGCACTGTCAAATGATATTAGTTCGAGATCGAGGGTTTTTTGTGGCACTAAATCTTGAAAATACTGATAAGAGCTGCGGAAAAAATATTTTTCTATGCTCGCAAGGCAGTTTTAAAGGCGCTATAAACCATTTTTTTTCACTCGGCTTGGCTTTAACACGGACTTATCAGCATCTGATGCAAAAATGTTTAACACCATAAAACTGTCTTATGCTGTGGATCATACATTGTCTATCTCTGATTTCTTAAATATGGCATCTCTGCACTCTCTGAAATTATTTCGGTGTAGTTCATTAACACCTGTATAATGAATCGTCGCCCATTCTGCAAAATAAAATCAATGAAGTTTTTGTAAACTGATAGGCAAAAACTATTATTTTCAGACACAGGAAGGAAAATAGCCTCTTGTAACTTTGTTTGTTTGTAACTTAAATTCAATGGTACCAACATTTAAAATGCAGCAGATTTCATTATTTAATTGCAACTGTACACGTATCGAAATTATATCACTTTACCTTTATTTGAGCTTTAATTAACAGTAAGAAAACCCATAAGTTTCGTCCACTCTTTTGGTTTAAATTTGCCTTCTTGTTCTATCCTCTCTGTGAAGCCTTTTTACAGCCCCATGTGGGCCTGAGCTTTACCGCGACGATCACTGCGTCTTCTACCCCACACGATTTAATTGGTAGAGTGCAGCATTGCAGGGGGAGGTATGTGATCAGCACACCGCATCCCGCCGGTCGCTATATCGCGGCTTACTAGATCGAAGATCGCCACCTCTCCATCAGGCAGCTCCCCAATTGTCCTCACGAACCTGGGTGGACCCCGTTCCAGACTTTTCTATTTTGGAAAAATTCCTAAGTAGGTGTCGGGAATCGAACCTGGGCCTCCCGGGTAGCAATCAGCAACACCAACCACTAGGCCAAGGAGGTGGCCAGCTATATCCACTATCTGGGTCAATTTAATTGTTTCTTGCAACTGTGCAGCCTTTCTCTATATTTTCCTGGTTCTCTTTTACCACTGTGTACTACTTGAAGAGAAAGGAACATGAACCACAAGCAGTAGCGAAATACTATCAAATTAGTTTCTTAATATTATGGAAATCATGACGGCCTACTTTGTACCAGATGGTATACAGTTCACGACTGACATCCTTAAAAAAATATATATTATATATATATAATTATAATATATAGATTTCATCTCACATGTGCATTAATTGTGAAACAATTTGTGAACCCCCAATTGTTTATTTCATAATAAAAATAGCTCCCTACTGAAAACTGATCTAAGCCTTTTTGAAAAGGAGAAGGGGTAATGGAAAATAAATCTGCGCATAATAAATAGAGTACACGAAATTAACAGTCAAGCAAACACACATGCATTGAAAAATGTATCTAACTCTAAAACAGGGAATATTAGAAATATTATTCTTAATACAAAATCTGAATTAGTGTTTATGCTTGTAGAATATGCAGTACAAAATTGATTTTCTGCAGTATAGCTGTTATATTCCAGAATAAATTGATTTATTAATGACATCTTTAATAAAATTCTCTTTTACAAAATAACAAATATTTTCCAATGAATGTAAAAATTTATTTAAATTGATAATTTATTATGCCTCCTCTTCTTATTTCTTCAATAACGGTAAGTTTTCTTCTCTTTAACTCGTCTATGGTTATTTATATCTCATTTCGTTCACATATTTAACCTACGCATGTGCAATATACACCAGAACCTTTAAAATTTTGTTACGCCTTTAGAGATACACACTAGCATGGGCTTGTTGACTAAGTCCGTAAATAATATACCAGTTTATATTAGATTATAAAAACAGAAACTTTAATTTAGACATCTAAACTAATTTTTCCCAACCGATATATGGTTAAACATCAGATTTTAGGGAGGTTATCAATAAGTACTGAAAAGTTTGACGCAAGATGCTTGTTTACAAATATTTAAATTACGTTTTCACTGCAAAAACGAAAATAGGAGCGAAGTTGTGTCTTATCGCAATTAAATACCTATTAAATTTCTTATATCTTCTAGATTTTAAGATATTTTTAAAAACTCACAGAAATCTATGTTCAGTATTATTATGAAATGCTATCATGAATACATAAGCTGATCTATAAATATTAACAAAATTATACTAAAAATTACATTATAATAGGTTCAAAATTGAAGGACGAAGAGGCAGGTAGTTTGTGGAAAGCAAAGGAAACATGGTTTCCTGCTGAATAACATCACAGAGTAATCCATGTGACAGTAGTTATATGGGTGACAATTATGTGCAGCAATATGCTTTTCATATGGACGCAAAACATTCCAGAACCACATGTTGATAATATAAAATAGGGTTATTCGCGAAAAGTTGCTCTCTTAGCTCGTGGCGTTTCTTAGCTCTCCTTCGATTTGACTTCTTCTGTGTTTCCCTCCTGCGCCTGTACAGTAACTCACTGTCGGGCACTATTCTTCAGCTTCTGTATGTTGTTAGACATCTCTCTTTGCATTCTTGAGCTTACGTTGTGTTTATTAAAAGTTAATACTTTACATTTTGTATCTAAGGGTTGCTCTATTCCAACCTTTCCTAAGTCCTTTTAACATTTGGTTTTGATTTGTTTTATTTATGGACGCTCTTTAACATCTCAGGTTATCAGCGTCCCATTCAACTCAGGGCGTGAAACGGCCGACAAATTTTGCTCAGAGGCCTCTCTTTCAGGCTTGAGGTTCTTTTTCGTGCCGTAAATGTACGACGCGGTAGCCACGGCTTTACTTCCCTTCCGAAGGAAGCCATACTTAGGATTTTTTACGCCCGAAAATATCCATCGGTCCTGGCCGGGTTCGAACCCGCGATCTTGGGTTTAGGAGGCAAGTATGGTAACCACTACACCACCAGGACCGATTTTTAACATCTGAGCTACGCTTTCAAACCTCAAATCGCTGCGCACAAAAGGATTGTGGCATATTTGGTGGAGACACCGGGCACTTACTTACTTGTGTTTTTCTTTTACGGAAGTATGGTCTCAATTCCGCTTCCTCTACTAATCATGACATATTTGGTGAACACATAGTCAGTGCTTATGTACACTGGGAACATAAAATATGAATAAATTATCTTGTCAGATCTTCTATATAAAATATCCCACCAAATGATGTTGAATTCTTAGTGTGTCCACAAACATACATAACTATAGCACCTACTTTACTAAGACGGTTTCAATAATCATCTGTTCATCTTCAGAAAGATATAGTGCAGGTATTCTGATTTAATTTTGACAGAAACGAAATAGCAATTAAATTTGCCCTTAATTGCGTTTACATCAGCCATAGACACAAAAGTTTAATTCCCGAAATTCTGACATATTTTGTACCCATCCTAATGGGGCTTTCAAATGCACCCCTCCTGTGGTGCCTCAGTAGTAAAAACGGGCTTTAAACACTATTAAAAATAAAAGCAGCCCAAACATTTTATTTTATCGCTACCACTTACAATGTACATTTGGCATTTTGTCGTCAATGCCCATCAATTGAACTTAAGGGGAATTTCATTTAGCTCAGAGCTACTACGAAAAATATAAGTAGTTCACTAGACCATTGAATATCAAAATAATTTGGAAGCAGGTGCTTTTTAATAGTTTTTTTCCCCCGTTTCTCAGCTTAAATCCGTACTGACGAAAATACAGTTACAAACAAAGGGGTTTTCTGACTTCTGCGATTATCTTCATGGCTTCACTGAAGGGCCTATATCCCCTCTAAAATTTGGGCAAAATATATATCTTCATTATACAAAATAATGAATAGTATTTAGTCATTCCATTCAATACTTAACAGTATGCTATTTTACCCACAACCTAACAAATTTATAGCAATCAAGGCGTTTCAAGAGACCCAGTTCTATACTTAAATGTTACTTGGAGTAGAGAAACTGTATAGAAAGTGACTGATAACGAAAAAATATTGGCGAGCGTACAATGGCACAATTTCTGTACTTGACTATGTTAGTTTCAAATGCATAATTTATAACAGCCTGAAGAAAGGATGCTTTGGCTTAAAATGTCATTTTGTCGTTATCAAAGCTCTACGGCTTTCTGCCATTGCTAAAGTTTCAATTAAAGAAGATGCACCAGAGAAAGATAAGTAAACATGTCTAATTATGTAGGAAAAAAGTGTCATAAAATGAAAATATAAACTATTCTCTTGTACAAAGTACTAATTTATATTGATTTCCCGCTTGTTATTACATGTCGACGGCTTTATAACAAATAGATTCTTATTTCCGGAGCTGTACAGAATTAACGAATGGTTCACTGTTATTATTGCCCAGATTCTCCGAAGCTATTTTCTCAGGATTTCCTGTGTTTCATCACGGTGTATCATGAAAAATTCTTCGTCTGGGTCTGCGTACTGTTCAAATAACAGTTGTTTCTTCTTCGACCAACAGGGAAAAGTGTCAAATATAATTTAAGATAGATTCATTATTGCAAGCGTATAAAATACTAAACTTTAAAATACAATTCCGGGCATAGGTGGTTTCTTTTCGTAATGATAGAACATATATGCATTTGAATTATTCAATTAAAATTCTTAACTGGCATATAAAAGTATAATATTTAAATATACCTTCATACTTCTGTCTTAAAAAAAAATACAAAGTTATATGTCAAGCTAATTTTCTTATCTGTATACAGTCCCCGCGTTTGTTGTTAAAAAAATACGAGAACCTTTGAGTGTTATCGAGATTCCATTATTACTTGGTCATCTGCAAAAAATATAGTGTCCACTCTTTGATTATCTATTCTAAAATTATCGTTAAAAATTGTTGCCGGTCTCTAATAGCATCGTGAACACACACATAGATAATCCCGTATCACCCCAGCGCACAAAAATTTCCAATGCAAACCTAAAACTTCTAATAACTTCATTAACCTTGTTACTACTTACGTGCCTGGAATTGAAAGCATCAGGCCTATTTTCAAAGAATGTCACGACACTTTATCAAGGCATTTATCTTTATGTGATTTTTCTAAATTTGTATTCTGCCTTATTTTTAGAATACCTTAAAAGTATATTTCGCCACCCTATCTCCTTCCAATTTACCTCGTCCTGTCGCAGGCCAACGCCCTAAATGTAAAACCTGTGAGCTTATTATGCCATTTCATTCATTCCGCAGCCCTAATTTATCCAGAGAACATAGCATTTCTTTATTTGCTACTTGTTCCAAGAACGTCGTATATATGTTATCTTGTAAGCTTTGCAAAGTATTTTATATTGGTTTAACTTCTACCGTTGTTTCGCTACGTATGAACAATCATAGACGTTCTGTTAAAACCAAGTCTCCCTTGCCGGTTGCCCAACATGCCTTATCTCACTGTAAGGATTTCGACGATGCATTTAATTTTACTTATTGATGCGTTAACAGCACATAGCTCTGAAAGTTTACTCAGAGATAGAAATGGCAGCTATATTTTTATATAAAGTGCATATACCACCAGGTTTAAATCTTATATATTATTCTTTCTCCCTCCACACACTCTTGTCGCTTATTTCATCTGTTTCCATGCATAGCATTACCTTCAATGTTCAATATTTATTTTTATCACCTTCACTTTTCTTCTTGCCATAAAAGAACTCAAGCAGTTCGACATATGTATGCAGTTCGACAAATCTGTGATTTTTTCCTAGTGTTTTATCTTTTTCCGCTTTTCTAATTATTGTTAATTTAATTACGTTGTTAATAGTGTTACATTATTTATCATTTATATATATATATATATATATATATATATAATTTGTATTTCTTTTCCTGGCATCGTTGGTCAATATATCTGAATGGCACTGTGGAAAGTGTAGTTTTGAATCATCCCCAGCTCAGAGATTTAGGTTCTAATTTGAATCTTTTTTGAAATGCAAAACACCCTTTTGATTCCTAGGATATTATCCAAAACCAGCCACTCCTTATAAACGAGTAATCTGTCGTCCTGAATATTGCAATAACATACAGCAAAAATCAAATTAACTTTCTTCATGCTAATCTAACCATGGTCAAACCAAGGTTAATCGGCAGCTGTTTGATGCCTAAAGGAACCCACCTGTAAAAAAGCAGGTCTTTAAAATAATGGCTCTGTTACACACGCGTACGTCAACAAAAATTTAATGATACATTAGTTTAATGTAATTCGCTCTATCTTTCATACAAAATTATACTTACAGAGTGTGCACTTTGGTATTTTAAGGTTATAATTTAATCCCTAAATGTAAGTTTTAAGTGGCAATGAATAAGCCTGTATCATTCATATTTTTGGGATGATTGCCATAATTAAGGCTTGCGTTATCGTGAAATTCATGTAAAGTTTACACCATCTCCTTCCCTTAAATCTTTTGAAGAGAAATGAATGCCGATCGACTTCAACCACTATATGTGCATAATGCGCTACAATGTAAAAAGTGCCTGGACCTGCGAAGATTATAGAGGTAATGATATCATTGACTTTTGTTGAATGAAGGACGTAAAGTAGGCCCGCTCGCTACTCATATTCCGAATCTTTTCTTATTTTGGGTGGTACAGACTAGCTTTTTGCCAAATTACTTTCAGCTCCTCTGGTTGGCGCGTTTTTAATCATAAAGATGATAGACTGAGATATACCATACTCAACGGAGAATGTTGCTGAGGGTAACTTCACAGGATTGGCGAAAACGTGTGCCCCACTATGATAAGTAAATCAACAATGTTGGCATTATTTGGTAAATCAAACTACATTAATAGAATTTGTTTAACGATTTTCAAATGTTCCTCGAACACATTGAATATATCTTATAGCAGCAAACAAGGGCTGCATATTTGCATTCATTTCTTTAAAATCTCCTGGTGGAACTTTTTATTTATTTATTTTTTGTGATAACAGATGTTGGTAAAGTTCAATATTCACGATTCACGAACTATATGCACGATCATGCTTGCGTACGGGACCTGCTTCGGGAGAACGAGCTGTTCGCGTTGCCATTCAAGGACGCAAATAGTCGCTGATAGGGCAGCTGTTTTTTTTATTGTGTGCAGTATTGTATTGATTTTCATTTCTCTGTTTGTTGTGTCTATTGCTTTAGCCATGACTCAGAGATTTAATATAGAAAAGACATTTTCATTTGCTGTAACTTTTTAAAATACGAATCGGCTGTTTAGTGTCATAGATAATATCAGAAACGGTTTAATGGCCTTGAACCGCTTGAAAAAACTACGATACATAAAAGAGTGGAATAATTTAAAACAATGAGATCAGTTTTGGACTAGAAAAGAAGATGAAAGCGTAATGTTTAAACAAAAGAAAAATTGGACTATATCGGTGCCCGACTAGAAAAATCGCTGCACAAATCTCTCACAAAATTAGCACAACGAGTAGGGGTTAGCCATACATCAGCACATAATCAATGCTATACAATTACATTTTGCACCCTACTAGGTAAGCAAGTTTTCTTTTCTCTACCGATCGTCTAGCGGGCGGGATGTGTGCAGCTTCGATGTGTACTGCCGCGTTAAATTCATTAAAGATTTTTACTAAAAATGATCATATTCTTATTAAGCTTAAATTTAACGTTTTTGTTATATTTACAAATTTACAGGCATGGACAAAAAAGCGAAAACAAGAAGAAATTTTTGAGTAATCAATAAATCATGGTAAAATGAAGCTATATTAAAGCGAGTTTCAAGAAAGCAGGTATAAATACTGGGCATATAATAAAATGTGGAAAACAACAGGACTTTTGTTTTTACAAAAAGAAAGCAGCCAAGTTAATCGATTATACCAAAACAAACTCTCCTGATAAGAATAAACTGTATGAGTCTGGAATTCTGCAACATTTCTGAGGAAATTACCAAGCAAAGAAGTTCTTGAATAACAATACTGGCATGGTAACGAGAGTTAAGTGACAGTGAACAGCACGTTTGGAAATAACTGCAGTTGGTGCCGGAAGGGCTTATTCTAATGGAGCAGATGGCAGTAAAACCTACAACAATCTGGTGTTTAACGTAAAAGTGCTCTATCTGCAAAAGTAATGTGCTTGCTGAAAGATAACAGTTGTTATCATCATGTAGGCGTAACATTTTGTCTGGTCTGTTGATCGCAAACAAATGATGCCTAAATTACACTTATTTTTTAGTTCTTAACTTGCCAGTTCCAGACAATGCAAATAAAACTCGAGTTCGCCGACGCTCTCCGTTATTACATGTCATTCACTTCAAGTACTTCAATTCTAATCGTTCAAACACACACACATCTTCGTTTTTATTTCTTTTTGTATTCCCCAAATTTGCAGAGAGAATCATAATCAGCTCTAGCGGCAAGACCCTTGGTTATATAATCTTTTCCTCCTTTTCCTTTTGAAATAATCAACATCCAACAGCATGCCCATGAAGGTTTGAGCTCTATTTGGATGTAATAATCAAGAAATAGATCAAACTTCAAAACCATTATCTCTCTTTCTTTAGAATATTTCGTTTTGTACATTTTAGTTGTTTTCTGCTACACATTACATTTGAGTGTCATTTACTTTGTATGAACAATGCTACTGGTAAATTTTATTATTTTTTTTTTATATTGCAGGAAATATTTAGATTAACATGAAGTGTTGCAAAATTAGGTGTTAATGTAACAGAGATTTCCTTTTCGTAACATTAAATAGGAAAACAATTTTATTGAAAGCATAATAAAACAACTACAAATTGCACATAAAATAGTGAAGATATTGTACTATTCATGATAAATCCTAAAGTTCCCAGTCTAATCTATAATTAATTATCTTTTATGAAAATAAGTCAAGATGTCTTTAACGCATATCTGTCAGTACACGATTCTAGATTTCGGTACCAAATTTCTTTTGTGTAAGTGCATTTAGCACAGAAAAAGGAGGGAGCAAGAGCTCAGAGAAATGGTCATATTATCTGCGTAAAGAGGGTAACCACCCAGGAATATCCACGAGGCCTTGAAGACATCGTTAGGGAAGGTTACAGTGAAGAGTTAGATAGGTAAATTCAGGTGAAGGCGAATAGTGGCTGGAAAATCCCCACAAAGCGCACGAGATGATTAGGTAGGAGAATATATGTGACCCTAAGACACTTCATAAAAAGTTGCAGATGATGTAATCAACGGTTGAACGAATTGATCCACCATGTGCAGACGAAGAAGTTTTTTAACTTCTGATTGACGATCAAAGCATGTCAGAACGAAATCTGGGACCGTTTGGAACCAGCCGGGTGAGTTTGCGGAGCGGTTCTTGACAGTCAATAAAAACTGGGCCAACGGCTATAAGTCTGAGACAAAGCAAACAGTGGAAGCATGCTTACAAATAGACCAAGTTTGTCTCATCAGCTGAGATGGCGACAGTTTGCATGAATGCACCGGACTTAGTGCTGATAATTTCCAAAAGGACACACCCGTCATCGTATATTGTTATGGTGCTTGATGAGAAAGCTGCGAGAGCTTTAAAGGTCAATCACCACGGGAAGTTCTGCAAAAGAATGATTTTCCATCCACACCTGTTATTGCGATAGCTGTCATGGATGAATGCAGATTCGAATTGTTGAAACACTTGCTATATACCCCCTATCTTGGTTATCAGAATACCATCTCTCCCCTCCTGGAAAAGATGGCGACTGGGAAGCTTTTTGACTCTAATAGTGACGACTTCATTGTTGTGGTTGATTATTTTGACGACTTGAAAAGCACAGCAGAAATGCTGATAATAGCGTAGAACTAAAACGGAGATATACAGAAAAATAGGCCAAATAAGTAGTTCTACAAAACACTATTTAGTGTAGTTCTACAAATCACTAGTGTTTAACGGCCTTTTTTACTGCCGAGGCACTACAGGCGGTGGACACTAATGATACATGAAATGAAATGATACAGTGGAGAAGGGTTTTTTTTCCTCTCTCTGCGTTCTCATTTTTTTTAAGGAAGAAAGCGTTCCAGGCCTAAGTTTAGGGTACCTCCCCGGCATTTGCCATTTTTATGAGAACTGAGGAAAATCTGGAAACATGTCCAATCAAGTAGGAAGGTCCTGGCAGGAATCTAACCCCAGACCTCCCACTCACGAGTCCGTGACTTAATGACCTCGGCCACACGTGGCTGTCAACAAAGCACCATTGTATAACACTCCAGTTTAATACGAAGTATGGCGATTATACATTTAATTAAGCAGATACAAATAATTTTTTTTCAAAATTTTTCATTTTTGACATCGATTTTGAAATCAGAACATAATGCAATTAATGCAATTATATAGATTTAATTAAAGATACCGCGTCAAATTAAAAGAAAATAAATAACAGCTGATGTCCGTTTTGATCATTGCGGATGCCCAAGTACATAGTATGGCATTTTTAAACCACAACTTAGTAGAATGTATAGAAGAAATTTAATAATAATAATAATAATAATAATAATAATAAAATAATAATAAAAATAATAATGATAATAATAATAATAAATTCAAATGTTTCATTTGTAATTTTACCTCATCAAATTAAGTTTAAAACCAATAATTGCCTACCCGTGCCGGGTTTAGCCATAATGATCTTGGATTTTCTCGTGGTGTCTCCTGGTCGCTGAAGATATTTATTTACTTTCCACAAAGTTTCCGCTCTCCCATATCTAATCATTTCATTCCGTTAGTTCTGTTACAGAGTTGAAAGTTCGAGGGCGAGGTGGGCTGTTGCGGTGTGACAGAAGGTTTTTACCCTGACGTCTGGGAGGAAAGCTACACCGCCGGCGTCAGATTGCTATATCTGAAGACAATGTTAGGGATTCCGTCTAAGTCTTTTCCTACCAACTGTGGATTGTCTCGCTTCATATCTTCCTTCTGGAGGTGTCTCCATTGAGGACGTAGGCACAAACTACCAGCTTTGAGCAAGGCTGATGTACTGAAATACCTTCCTCTGTCCCTAACAATCCAATCTTTTAATATTAAGGCAATAATATACATATGTATCGCTGAAAACAGAATCAGCTATTCATATTTATTGCAGAATACATAATTAACAAAAAAAAAAAAAAACTCTCGTACGTCTACTTGCTGGTACGAAATAAATAGACAACTAAATTAATACTAGCTACTAATCAATTAGTAGAATTTGATAATACTAAACTGTTCTCAAATGCATACCAACATTAAAGTTTCTGAAGTATCCAATTAATGAATCAGCCTTATTTATTCTGATAAGTATCATTAGATTCTCTCGTATTGGTATTTGTATTTAGTCTTTTCAGCTTGGACTAACATTAATTGTGGTAAATCCATCTTTACTAACAATAATAATAGACAAACAAACTAAATAATCTCCTTCGATACAATGATGTCATAAATATAATGAAAGAAGACATTGCGTTCAGAGTAATTTATTAAATATCTACATTAATATCTATTTTGTTTTATTAATATTCTGTTATCGGTATACGACGTACTAGCGCATAAATATATTCTTATATCTAATTCTAGTGTATCATTTTATGATTTTATGATTTTTTAATCGGATTGATTAAAACCTACGAACAAAATAAAAACATGTACATCACAGGGCGCGAAATCATAAAAAATGTTGGGTGGGGGGGAGAATCCGAACCAGAAGTAGGATAATTTTACTGGTTTGGCAGCAGTGCAGTTAATTATCTGAGACTTCACTGTTAACTGCAGTTGTAACATAAATACGCGCAGGGTTGCCACAACACTGAAGATCTGATCGTCATTCTATTATTTATATGTTTTTGAATGGTGTTTAACGCCCGTTTTTGCTACTGAGGCACCACAGGCGATGAACACTGGTGTAACACGAGATGAAATTATATATTGGGAAAGGGTTTTTTTAAGGTAGAAAACATTCCAGGCCTATGTTTAGGGTACCTCGGGAAAAAACCTCAGTTAGGGAGGACGGTCTTGGCGGGATTCGAACCCCAGACCTCGCGCTCACGAGTCCGTGCCTTAACGACCTCGGCCACCCGTGGCGGTTTTTTATACATGTAGTATTGTCGTTATTTCCGTAGAAATACACAGAATAATACATTATTTTCAGCAATATATGTATTGTACATTTTTCTTGTCATTTTATAATGAAAGGATTCTATCGCACGGAAAATTTTAACGGGGGAGGGAAATTTTTAGGTAAAATCTTTGGCAACTTCGAACCCTGGGGCATCATATAGTGTGTTTAAGTCAGCTTTTGAGTATTTTATAAATAATTATATTTGTAGTCATTTTTATTCAGGCTGTTCCTTTTGTTAACAAAATACTGACATAACTTGTAGGTCATGAATTATTTGGAAAACAAGAGACAATATCTTGCCATAATAAGCAAAAGGTGTTTAGGCGCTACGGTATTAATGTAGTAACTGCAGTAATTGTACTATAAATATAAACATTTCCCAAATGTTGTGCGTTTGTTGACAAAATACATATTCCAATTATTTATGTTTTGCTTCTTGACAAAATAATCTACTTTTAAACAAAACAATACATCACAAACATCGTTTGTCAATTGTCTGGAAAAGGTGAAAGTAATTTAACATGACAAAATCGTTTTTCTAACAATATCATTAACTGTTAATTAGCCGCTTTTATCTTAGACTGTTTAAAAAGATACTATTGTAGCATAAGCCACTCATACATTATAGCCTAAAGATGTGACGTCATCGTGAGCTAACGCTGTGTCGGCAGGTGCTTGTAGAGGATAACCTCCAGGTCTTTAACGGTTATTAGAAATGGCGACTTATTTTGGCTAGATTGGCTCTTCATTTGTTGAAATTGAATAAACGACATATTTATAATAGGCCTTTAATTTATCGAATGGCATTTCCTTTATCCAAATTGGTTCTGGGCAACTTCGAAAGGGATGTATTTACTGCGAATTAAGACAGTAACTTGTTTTTCCTTCGAATAAAGCAATATAGATAAATTTAAAACTATTCTTTCCTTTCTTTTAGCCTTTAAATCTGAGATCTACCAGCCCAAATGCCCTTTTCCACGTCAATTTTCTTAGCATTTATATGCTTTATACTTTCCCTCCCATCGATATTTTTCATTTTTAAAATTACTGCAAAATTTGCATCCAAATAACAATTTTAAATTGTTCTGTGATTTCCATAACCGTGAACTAAAATGGAAAATTGTACGCAGTTTTTTATTTTAGAGAATCCCGAATAAAATGTTAGCTCGGTATTAAATTATTATTATTATTATTATTATTATTATTATTATTATTATTATTATTATTATTATTATTGTTGTTGTTGTTGTTGCATTATTAATTATTTTATTTATTGCCGCTTTGACGCATTGATCTTTCCGCGACGTTTGTAGGTTGTGAACTGAATACTGTAGGTGTAAATCTGTATGGGTGAATTTTTTCAATGGTGTTTAGCACTCGTTTTTACTACTGAGGTATCACAGGCGGTGAACACTGATGATACATGAGATGAAATGATAAATTGGGAAAGGATTTCTTTTAAGGAAGGAAATGTTCCAAGCCTAAGTTTAGGGTACCTCTCCGGCATTTTCCATTTATAAGGACTGAGGATAACCTGGAAAAAATCCCAGTCAGGAAGGACGGTCCTGGCGGGATTCGAACCCCAGACCTCCCGCTCACTAGTCCGCGCCTTAACGACCTCGGCCACCCGTGGCGGTATATGGGTGAATAAAATGTGATTAATTAATGATAATGCAAATGAGCTCGGAGTCCTTGGCATTCACCTTTTCGGGGTAAGAAAGAAACTGAAAAAAGCCTTACTAGGACAGGTTCGAACCCAGAGCCTCCAGAATAGTAGTCGCGAACGCTGCCACTAGTTCACGGAAGTAGTCTAAACTAAATTGTTTACTGTGATAATATTGATAACATAAACTAATTTTTAAGAGAACAAAAGAGCACTATGTTTAGTACAGAGGCAGCGTTCTTATTGAGAATTTCGACCAGTAGTTGGATTGCATTGTTTGGGGCGAAAGAGAATGTTTCCCTACTTGAGCCTTTCTCGGCTAACTCTTTATACATACACCCCCAATAGAGGCAACTCCGGGAGGAAGGGATGAGGTGAGCGAGACACCGCGCGGTCAGTAATAGCGTGGACGTAGACGGAGTCCCTAACATGTCTCGAGATAGAACACCCCGACGCCGATGAAGTTCCTCTCCAAGAAGTTCGAGTCTCTCAGAAAGTTCGCTTCATATCAGATGTAGAAACCTCTATAAAGCGCAAGCCACCGTCACATCGCACCACCCCACCTTGTTTTGGCACTTTCGATCCTGTATTAGAACCAACGGAATAAAATGTGAAATGAGAGAGTGCACAACTCGTGAAAGGTAAATAGCCATCCCAGGGTAAACCACGAAAAACTCAAAGGGGAATTGAACTCAAGACCTCCCAAATGCGAGTCTCAAGCATTATCGCCTAAGCCACCCTGCTCAGATAATTTCCATTAGGTCTGTTCAGAGTACAAAACGCCATATTTTTGCAAAAACTCAACTAGCAATAAGGATTAACCCAAGCTAAAAAAAAAAAAAAAAAAAAAAAGTAATTGATTACATTCCACTACCTGCGTGTAACGACATTCATGGATGACATAACTACGAAGGAGAAAATATGGAAGCAATCACTTACGGGTGTATTCAATTTAATTCTCCTTCGCTTGCAATCTTAAAGTCTGTGACATTTAAACCTGATACACTTGTGTAAGCATTTTAAAGCAATTCGATGAAAAGAGCAGTGATGTAGAAAATTATGTAACTAAAGATATAATAACAGCTTCTGACACATTTAGCATATTTTCCTTTCGGGCGTCAAAGGCTGTAATAGAATATCTAGTGCCCTCAGGGCAGTGAATTTCTGGGTGTATATACATATATATTTATTTATTTAAAGTTATTAAACTATATATTTTGCACCTAAATTATTTTTGTAATGTTGTTGTCATCCTCCTTTATAAAAGTTTGGAAACAATTTAATTTGGTATTGTTGCATTATTATATTTCATTGCACATAATTCTATCTAGATATCCATTGTGTTCATTTCAAAAATTTAATTTATACAGAGCTTTCATTTCAAAATTTTCCAGTTTGAATAACTATCTATTTGGCACAAATTTAATTTAAACAAAAAACGAATGCATTTATATATTGAGCGGGAAGTTTAAAAGCAATGTTGATTGCATTTTAAGTGTCACCAAACCAACTATATCAATATAACTTACTATATTATATTTAAGCATTTATGATATATTCACTAATTCCCAATCATAATGTTTTAAATCGCCTTGGCAGAGCTAATTCAAGTCTTTCACGCCATGAAGCGTAATCAATCTTACAATGTAATGATAACAAACTTAATATTGCTGAAAAATGGATGTATGTCTTTTTTTATTTGGTTTATTTACAGACGCTCTTTAGCATCTCAGGTCATTACCGTCCTATCCAATGTAAGGCGTGAAACGGCCTACAAATTTTGCTCAGAGGCCTCTTCTTTCAGGCTTGAGGTTCTTTTCGTGCCGTAAATGTACGACACGGGACCCACGGCTTTACTTCCCTTCCGAAGGAAACCATACTTAGGATCTTTACGCCCGAAAAAATTCATCGGTCCTGGTCGGGATCTTGGGTTTAGGAGACAAGTATGGATACCATTACACCACCAGGACCGACTGTGTATGTTTTTAAGAATGTAGGGAATAGAGTTATTGTTAAAAGTTATCTCCACTTTAAAATGTTTAAAATAGCGCCTCTACCTTTCGAAGGTTAAATTATAAAGAGGGTTCAATTGTTATCACATATTTTATTTCCTATCATTGTCTGGCAACCTGAATTTTTGTTATTGTTGTTTGAATTTAGACAGGTTGAAAGATAAATCAGTTAACTTTAGGATAAAAAGGCAAGTTATTTTGGCTAAACTTACAATGATTAATATTACAATAATATAGTAACTCATAAGAATCCACGTAAATTCCGTTGTGTGTGTGTGTGTGTGTGTGTGTGTGTGTGGTATGCACATTTTTTAACAATTAAACAATTTGTTACCAAAATACAACCTTTGCTCAGTAGTTTTGTACCATTGTTTAGACAAGAATAGCTCGATCAAAGTTGCCAGTCAACTATTAAAAAAACAAAAGATGTGGTAACAACTGAATCTTCTTTAACGTTTAAACATCAAAAGGTAGGAATGTCATTTAAAATTTCAAAGTGGAGCGGTCGGAGGGGAGAGGATGAACCTAAAATTAAATCAATCTTAGTTATAAACTTTCCCTCAACATCTAAATTGACTTTTTTGTTTAAATTAATTAATGTTAAAAATAATTATTCTAAGTCAGTTTTGAAATAGTATAGGCTGCTAAATGTATTAAACGGAATGTTCTCTATTCAATCTGGAGAAGAAGAAGAAAAATAAAACCGCTGATTACGCTGGTAATGTTCTCTTGCTGAGACCACACCAACCAGTAACTTACTTGCTAGGTAACCTTAGGCGGCGAGGAAGGCCTGTGGCAGTCGGCATTGGACATTAAAAGCTTACAACATAAAATGAAATAAAATCCCTTCGCTGAGGTCAAAGAAGGATGCACAAATTATTTATAGGTTCCTTTTTGTCAGTATCTTCTGGTTTGTAAAATTATAGTTAGATAATTAGGGGAAAAATATTTTCGCCATGTCTCTTAAAAGAAGCAAAGACATTAAACAAGCATGATATCGATTTCGAATGTTCATCTTTTCCGTTTCATAAGTGATACTTACAGGTAAAATTTCATTCAACATAGAACATGATTTAACAAATATCAATTAACTTTACTGTCCATTTTATGTGAATGAACTGTTGTATTGAAATTAATGATTTGAAATTATATTACATGATGTAATAATAAATAAATAAAATTAATCGGTCGGAAGAACTTAGTTTCATTCAGCTCTGGTCTAATTGCAACTGGAAACTCTGGAAAGGGGTTATTTCCGACTTTAAAGGTCTCTTAGGACAAAATGTCCATTATGCGACAAAAGAAAACAAACAAACAATATATTTGGAAAAATTGTATAAAAGGTCTGCTTGACTTAATAAGTAAAATGAAAATTATTATTTTAACATAGCAGAACCGAGTAAACGCTACGGGACAAAAATAATTATGAAAAGACACAGCTTGTCAAATGATTTTAGCACATACATTATATGAAATCTGGGCGACGAGGAAGACACTTTCCATGAAAAATCAGTTATCTAAATCAAAAACTGAATATAATAATTTCAAATTCACGTGAAACTTTATGTCACAATCAATCCAAAGTCAAACACTTGATAAGCGATTTTTGAAATATCATTTTTCATGTCTATCCCAACACTATTAAAATCAGCATATTCATAACCGAGTAAATGCGCATTTTAACACTTTCATGAAATTCCAATTAATATCAGTTTAATATGGTCCAGTAGTAATTATTTTAAAGTTAAAAGTTGATTTATCGATAGCTATGTGCACAATAGTTTTAATTGATTAAAAAATACAGATAAAGATGGCCTATTGTGTCCCTTAAGGGCAAAGGTCTCCTAACAAGTAGGGAAAACTCGCTTTTTCCTAACGTGGTGAGCTATTCCACGCTAGTTGTTCGTATGCTGTTTAAGACACTCTGAATGATTTGTTCTTTAGTTACTCCATTTCTCACTGCACTAGTTGCTTCTCCAGAGATTTCCATTTTTCTCTTCCTCTTGCTTCTCTAGACCTGCATGTTCCCTGAAGCGGTCTGTCCATCTTCTTCTGGGCCTGCCTCGTGCCCCTTTTCCTATCCGGGGGTCCCATATGGAGATCTTGTAGGTCGATCTATTGTCCTGTATTCTTGCGACGTGACCGCCCCATTGCCATTTGCTTCTGGTAGCTACCACGTATAGCCTTCTTCTGAATACACAAAACTTTCGTAATTCCCCTACCCCACAGTCTAATTCCATACCACTGTTATAGATATTGTGATAAGATTTATTAATTTTTTATTTTAGCAATGCTCCATTACATCAATGAAATACGTTTCAATATGTTCACTTGGACCTTTTCAAGCAAATTGGAATAGAAATATTCACATTAATGCCGATTTTTATCTATATGCCCAGAATTAGAGAATTAGAACTGAAGCTGGAATCATACGGGATTTCCAAGAAGTTTGCGGCACCCAAGGCTACCTGGCGGCTTCGGGAGTGGATTCTTCAGACACTACCGGAGGAGAGAGTGCTATAGCAATGCAGAGTTACTTCACAGCGACCCGTTGACCCACATAGAGCGTTTCTTTCACTCTGATCAAGTCATTCCTTGCAACGCGGACTCATAGTGCAACAACTGTTTGTGCGGTTAACATTTCCCAAAACCGACGCCACGGAGAGCTTCGGAGGTAACGAGACATTTCATAATTTTTCAAGTGTAACAACAATGAATATTCTCGTTATTATTGTGATGTTGTTTTGGTCATGAGGTAGTTTCCTTGAAGAATTCACCTTTAGGAATGGTGATTTTAATAATTGTTGTTAAATTTTGGAAATTATCTCTATGAAACAGTGGTTGTGCATGATTATTTACAAGATTCAATACATAATGTGTTTGCATGGGTATGGTACAGTTTCTATGTTTAGAATCAGATTTCCTAACATGTATTACATAATTACAGGAATGTGCTGCAGAGTGAAAAAGAAAATATTAGCTTAACAAAACCTGATGCCGAAAAGAACAAAGTGAAATATAATGCAATATGAAGAAGAGCATGGAGAATTTATTGTCCAACAATACATTCTAATCACACCTCTAATTGCTTTAATGCCCTATAATAACATGTTTACTGTTTTATTAGTGATATTAAGACTGCATAAATTAAAATCAAAAATATGCAACCTATAGCATTTTATTAGAAGTAATTGTATAATTTAACATTCACTGTAGCATAAGAGTATCACCCTACTAATGCTTCAACCTATCAGAATTCAGACAGGCCCACAGTATAGAGGCTCAGAATTTGGTACTAGAATAGAAAATATATATATATATTATTGGAGTTGCTAGGTGCTCAAAATTAAAATAAGGGACCAAATAATAATAATCTAATGCATATTCTTACCTTTACCTGTTTTTCATTTGCAAATATGCTTATTCTTCTGTGCAATACTTCTAATAGCATTCAGAATACTATTCGGCTTTGTAAATGTAGACATTGAAATTTAAACCTAGACTAGAAATGTATTATTAATTAGTAACCTAAATTTAAAAGCCTTTATGCATATAAGTTCATCTAGTAGAATATTTTTTTAGTTTCTATGACATTAATTTAACTAATGTTTTTTATTATTTTTATAGCTCTTAATTAGATGAAAAAAGTTTTGAATGATATTGTGTAAGAATTCATTCAAATTAGCATCTCAGCTCTTATCAATTTTTGCACACTTTGTATTTCTAATGCCAGTCCAGTTCAAGTTATAGGTGAGAAAATTTTTCCACAAATGCATTTGAGCTAGCTACGCTCAAACACTCTATCTATCATTGCATTATAGACTTGATTTTGCTTCATGATGTGAAAGACTTGAAATAGCTCTGCCAAGGCAATTTAAAATTTAACATAACATTATGATTGGGAATAGTAATTGCATTTGCTTTCAAATATAACTTATGTACTATAACATAGTAAGCTATGTTAACGGAATTTCGGAATCCACTCAGTGAAACTTTTGTTAATCTTATTTTGATTTACTTTAAATCAAAATAAGAATAGTAAGCTGTATTGATATAGAGTGGTTTGGTGGCACTTATACTTCACTTACTTGGTGTTTTAATTGAAAATGTCCTAGAACATTCGCTTTCATCATCAGCAGAAGACTAACTGGTAGATGCATACTCTGTAGGCAGTCAGAGAAATTTATTGAATATATCCAATGATAGTGTAGTTCATGACATGGTTTATATTTTTCATTATGTAAATATTTTCCATGTCATTAGTTCCAAAGTTTTGTAAGTGTGTTTCAATAATTTTGTTTTTTTATCAATTTCATTATCTGAACAAAAGTAGGTATCTGTTTGTAAAGGATATTTCTGAAATGTTCTTTGTTATAGGTTTCCAAATTTCTTTTTGCTTTTGCAATATTATACCTGAACACCTCTTTACAATTGATTTGGTAGATACCCAACTTCTTGTCAGAAGGTATAGAACCTTTACAGGAAGACTGTAATAAATTTTTATTATGTGGACATTTTGATGAGCCAAAATTATTTTCTATTTTTTAAAGTTTGTTTAAATTTATTGAACATGCTAGGGTGATATGTAAATTTTTTGAATTGCATATCTTCATTTATTTGTAATAGCAAAATTGTGTCTTTGATATCTTTATTCTTTTTAAACTTTTTAATCATTTTATGGACTAATTTATTGTGGAAACCACTATGTTCTGCTGTGTAGGTAATGTATTGCATTATTTTCTGCTGATTGGAACTTTCACTAATCTGTAGGCAAGACTGTTTAGGATGGCATGCAGGTGTGTTTTTCAATTAAAGATGTTATTTTTAATGTAATAGTCACTGTGGTAGGTTTCCTACTTATTCCAAAGGCCAATTTATAATGCAAACTGTATTCATCTTTCCTGTAAATTTTCAAATATGGTTTTAAAACTTATGTAGACTTTTCGAGAAATACTGAAGACTACATTGTTGATATAGAAATAGCCATACAAGATTTAAAAGAAACCAATAAATATGAAATTAAAAGCCAATTGAAAGAGTATTAACAAAATTAAACACAGATTTTCCAAAAATACCTGATAACAAAGGTATCATAAAAGTCTTGAATGGCAAACAAATAATTTATACCAAAGCAGACAAAAAGAATAAAACAGTATTATTAGATGAAGCGGGTTACATTAATAGAATGGAATCCCTTCTAAAAATAAGAAATACGTTGAAATTAAAGAAGATTCATCAAAAGAGAGCACAGGGAAATCATGTCACATTAAAAACAGTAAAAACTTAACAAATAAAGAAATTAAAAAAAATTAAGCCCAACAACAAAAGAACCCCAAGATGTATGGTCTACCAAAAATTCATAAAAAGACAATAGTATGAGACTGATTATAAACAACATGAGCTCACTAACCTACAAGTTAACCAAATGGCTTTCCCAGAAATTCTATTAATTAACAAAATTTAGAAGTTTAAGAATAAAAAAAACTCACTTAATTTTATTGAAAAAATTAGGAATGTATATACATATTTTGCTGAAAAACTACATGTATCTTTTGATGTGTGTGCTTTATTCCCCAGCATTCCTACAGAAAGAATGTCTAAATAGTTAAAAAATTGGCTTATTTCCATTCATTAACTTGTGAAGTAATGAGTGATTTTATCAGTTTGTTAGAACTGTGCATCAACCAGTATTACCTTAATTTTAATGGTAAATTTTACCAACAAAATTCTAGATTGGATATGGATAATCCTCTTTCACCTTTCTTGGCAGACTTGTTTATGAGTGATTTAGAAATTTGCCTAACTGATACTTTACCATTAATTTTTAAGACTTAGCACAGACCTTATTACATAATTGCTATTATATCTAAACATCTGATTAACAATACCTTAAAATTATTAATTTATGGGAAAAATCAATATAGTTTATACTAAAAATTGAAAAGAATGGGGTGGATTCTTTTTTTAGATTTGAAGATTATATAAGACAATAACATTTTTACTTTTGTAATATATATAGGAAACCTACCAACAGTGACAATTACATCAAATTAATGCTTTAATCCAAATACATGCTAGCATGATACTTTAAACATTATTTTTCATTTTCTTTGATTCATAATACTCAAATTTACTCAACTTGAAAGACATGCAACTCTCAGCAACACCAGTCACTGACTTACTGGGAAGAAAGAATCAAAATCATTCAGAGAGCATGGGTAGTTAAAGGTGCAGGGCAAAAAATGATATCACTTAGTTCATTGTGAAAGCAACTTGTTCTACTATGCTCATTTAAAAACATGGAAAGTGTCAGAAAAATATACATTATTTTCACATTATTGCGCATTTGGCATCCTGGGAAAGAATGTCACAGTACACAGAACATTTTACTTAAATACAAGACTGTTCCATAAAATACCTGGCAACCCTGGTTGTGGTTATTCTTGTAATTCAATTGTGATTAACTTAAATTATGCTTACCAGTAAAGCCTTACTATTTCATGGTTTAATTGATTTCCTCTGTTAAGCTTTTGGCATGATAGTCAATTCTTCTTTTTTTTTAAACAGTGTTTAATGCCCATTTTAGCTACTGAGGCATCACAGGCATTAGACGCTAGTGATACATGAAATGAAATAATAAACTGGGAAAGGATTTATATTTTTTTAAAGAAGGAAGTGCCAGGCCTAAGTTTAGGGTCCTTCCTGGCATATGCCATTTACAAGGATTGAGGAAAAATTGGAAAAAATGTCAATATGGAGGATGGGCCTCATGGTAATCTAACCCCAGACACCATGAGTTTGTGCCTTAACAACCTCAGTCACCTGTACCAGTATGCTTTTTGTTGAGGATCTGTTTATACTGATTGCATGATATGCATTTTGAATCTTGGATGATTCCTATTCCATGGAAATGTTCTTACAATAGTAGTCAACAAGCTTCAACATTAGTTTAATATTTAAAGCTAATGTTATTATTATAGAACAATAGGGATTTATTGCATCATTGTATTAAAATGCTGACGTTAATGCTGTAGTACAAATATCTATGATATTTTGTTTCACAACATTTTACTTCTGAATTACTTTCATATCTTGTGCTATATCCATGGTTACTACCAAAGAATAATTCTCTTCTAGGTGAAAATGTGAAATTTATGCAGTACTATTTTCATATGGGCTCTTGCTTTTATAAAAGCTACAAGAAGGAATAGAATGTCTTCCCTTCAGAGCATTTGGGGCTTAACACTTTTATGGACATGTAAGTATAGAAATTTTCCAGCATATCCAAATAATAACAATATATTGCAATATTAATTCAACTTAAACATTAAATTAAAACATTTTATTTATTTATCAATTGCATTACAAGATAAGTAGAATCAATTTTTGAGAGTATTCAGATTATTCCTGATTATTCCTTATCATTCAAAAAAGTTCTTGATGTTAGTGATAAATAAACTTATACCTATTAATTCTGATGATTCTCATCAAATAGGTATTAGTGGTTATACAATTCCTGACATACACACAACAGCTTAAATTTCACAAGTTCCTTTTTTTTTTTTTCTTTAACTTCCCTCACATAATGTGTTTCATAATACAACAGGCAGTTCTTTCATTGACAGGATGATTTGCCCAAGTTTGAGCTTTCATACTATCTGAAGGATATAAACAGACATTTCCAGTCTTCTAAAAATTATATTCTTTAAACTTTGTAGGAAAATACATAATATCTGACATTTCCAGCAAATCTTTATAAAAATACCTAATTATACAGTGAAGTTATTTGAGTTATAGGCCAGCAAAGTACAGTTGCATACTGGGAGAAGGCATTCATTAAGGATATATGATGCATGTGCAAGTAGCAGATTACAGTTAGTTTGAAGGAGTCTTTGTCAGTGGATGATTGTACATTTGTATGAAACATATTCCTTTCATTGTGTGTAAATTGTGTGCTAATTGTCCTTCATTAGGTATGCCCATTACATTAATATATTCTGAAAAATAGGAATTTAGGTATGGTTTTATTTGAAAATGAATTCTTGCAGAAAAGTGATAAGGTGATTTGCTAAAACATATTGTAGTAATTGTGTAGGAAGAGAAATAAATAGTTCTTAAATAGTTACAAGAGACAGGATCTCTCAATGACAAGAAACATGCTCTAAACTGCCATGTTCTTATAAAAGAAATGTTAGATGATGCACAGGAATTTCCTACCCAAATGCCAGCAATATATTTAAAGTGAAGGGCATCATTTTCAATATTTCTTATAACACAGGTTATATCATATTATCATTATAGTATTATTTTATCTTGCAGTAAAATATAAATATTAAAATAAAAATAAAACTTTACACATGCGATTCTGTTCAATAATTTCAGTTTGTGGCAGCTGTACTTTCCCAGTTAGCAGAAGCACTCAGTTGATCCTTAACTCAAATAATCTTACTGTATACAAGAGGCATTCTAAAAGTTCTCATCCTGGCCAAGAAAACACGAGATTTAAGAGAATTTTTTTTTCTTATTTATTAGCATAGTCACCCTGTAAATCAATATATTTAATCCAACAATTTTCCAAATTTTTTACCCAAGATTTATCCAACTGTGAAAAATAAGCATCTCTCTCAGCTTCAAGCTCATTGTTTAATGTGAATCATCATTATTCAGTCATTTTTTCATGTTTGGGAACAAAAAGTCATTGCTGGCAGTCAGATTTGGCAAATATGGCAAATGTTGAAGCACTTGGAAGCTAAGGTTATGCAGTTTTGCAGCAACAATCCCAGATGTGTGAAGGCTTATTATTATGATGAAAGAAAACTTTTTTTATTGCAAGGTGTGGACGTTTAGCTTGAATAGCATCCTTCAGTTAGTCCAGTCGTGAAGTGAAATACTTCTGGTGATGGTTCTGCCCTTCTGAAAATAGTCTACAAGCACCACACAATGAGAATCCCAGAAAACATTAGTCATGACTTTTCCTGCAGACAGAACCAATTTTGCTTTATTTGGTGCACTTTCACCTGTTGCGTATTTGAACTGCTCCTTTATCTCTGGCATGTACTAATGAATATATGTTTCATGTATTGTTATGAAATGTTTGAGAAACTTATTGGAATTGTATTTAAACAAGTGCAAACACTCTTGTTCATTTGAATGCATTTTTGGTCCATTGTTAACAAATGCGGCACCCGTTGAGCAGATAACTTTCTCATACCCAAACTTCATGTCAAATGTAGTGGACGGCTTTTCGAGGTCTTCACAATCAGCCATTTTGCATAACTGCAGTATAGCATTATGAATTTTTCACAATATCATCAGTCATAGCAATTTTGGGATGTCCTGATTTTCAACAAAGTACATTTAGCATAATTATATGGAAATATAACAGTCTAATAATGTATTAATAATTTAGGTTTTAACACATTAGGGAAAACATAATATAGACCTTGTAATAAACACACATGCAAACACGTAACATCCTCACACATAGTTCAGTAACAACACTGCTCACACCTTGAACAAAACAAGATCACCATGTAAGATTAATTCAATTCAGGTTAAGATTTAAAAATTCCTCCACAGTATAGGACTTGCAAGTTAGCATAAGTCTCTTTAGTTTGCTTTTAAAGTGTTGGTTTAATTGATCAGGTAGTTTATTGTACACACAACTCCTTTATGGGTGTTGCTGTTTAGACTCTTTAATCCTGTGAGAATTAAGATTCTAATTATTTCTAGTGTCACGTGCATGGTAATCAGATTTTTTTTCAAATGAACCCACTTTTGGTGAATAACACATCTGAAAAATATAATTATAAGGAAAAGGCAATATGTTAATTCATTAAAAATTTCATTAGGAGGTTAAGCAGATACCCTACTCATTATTCTTATGATTTTCCTTTGCTTTTTAGCTACCTGAAACAGCTTGAGTGATGAACCTCATAATGGAATGGCATATGCAATTTGGGATTGTACATTTTCAAAACCCAATATTGAAATACTGAGAGTAACTATGTTACTGAGAACTTTAAATTCAATAACAATTCCATTCTGTTTGATAAACGTAGAATTTTTTTGAAAACAGGAACTTGAAAGTACATGCTTCTTGCACTTAACTCATTTCTATCAAAATATTATGTAGCTGCTGTGGCCTCTAGTAATCACATTTTGTTTTAAGTAGAAAAATAATGTAATATGCAGCTAATTGGTAACATAGTGTTTGCTTTCCTTCTCTGGTACATTTCCGGTTATGTGAGGCATTGTGGCTGAATGGTTAGACTGCTCTTGGTTCCCACCGAGAGACATTTATGGCAAACAAAATTGTGCCTGGGAAAGTTTTCTCCAGGCACTCCAGTTTCCTCTGCCACTCATTCCACCAATGCTCCACCACATTTTCATCTCTAGCTTCACATTCATCATCCAGTATAATGTAGTTTGCCAGTTGTGTTCACATTTAAAATGCACAACCTACTTCCCTGTGCCACCTATTTGCAGAACTGCAGTGCCTGGCTGGCCAGTGAGTTGACATTTGAAAGCACACATGCACTTTTCTGGCTGTGAATTAGAGCTATAAGAAATTTTTAACAATCAATAACTTTCTACTATAAATGTTATGAATTGAAACAATGTTCCTATTTGCAGGTGTTGGAGGCCTCATTGTTCCTGAAGAACTTCCTTCTATTCTATCTGTAATTTACTCAAATATACCACCCATTAAGAAAGGTAGGTTTATATGCATTCATCAAATCCTTATACTGTTAAGTTACTCTTCACTTCTATGGTACCTGCCTGTGGTGCTTCAGTAGTAAAATGGACATTAAATACAATTCAAAAAAAAAAAAAAAATCAATAAATAAATAAAAGAACCTTCTATGGTAAGCACAGGTTCATAGTAATAAGTCACTTTGCTTATACATTTTCTGAGACTGAGCAAATTAAACAAAGAATGGCAATTTTATGGTATAGAAGAAATGGTATATTGGAGCACATTGGTTTTTGTCACTAAAATTAAAACATTAATATCCATTAGGTACAACAGTTTCTACGCATATTGAGATTACTGGAATATTTTTGTAAAAGAAACAGTTTTCAAAATCAGGCATCTTTAGAAGAGAAACAAATCAACTAGATAAATACCATGGCATATTAAAGCAATATTTTTATGAATATGGTTTTATAGGATATTAGCAAAGCCTTTTTGCACCAAGCTTTGAGCTTACCTTGTGAATCCTCAGTACCATGAGGAAGGCCATGGAATGAAGGGACCAAATGCTTGGTGAACAATTTAGACTATGCTTGACTGATATCCCATGAAACCAGCATTCATTTTCAGTGCCAAGGGAGATTCAAATTTTTAATATTTTCACTTTCATTAAAACCATGCTCTGCCATCAAATGACTGTAGGACTTATAAAGTCTAGTGATGTAAAAGTTGAGAATGTTTCAGCCTATGCATTGCTATTGCAGCCATGTCCATTTGTCCTAGCAACACTATAATTGAAAAATTTGATGCTTTGATTAGGTACTGATTCACGTGTGGGAGTGGGTTTTCGACTGGGAGAACATGCAGATTTCCAGGTTTTGTTGGAGTTGGGTCCACAGACAGAAACTGCACCCATTGGTCCTAATGATGGTGATAGCAAGAGGCGCAGACAGGCTGTAAGACCTATTGCATATACTCAAACTTATCCAAGTCAAGTGGAAGATACCATTGCAGATACTCCAGGAGGAAAATGGCTGTCTTCGTGGAGATCCTCACTGATTAATACCAAGAAAACAGTAAGTACCTAAATTCAAAATGAATTTGCTATAAGCTCATCTCTAGCAATTTTTCTTTATATCTAGGTTTTTTAGTATATGCAGTGTAGTGGTTTTCACCTGAATAATGAGACTGTAAATGAATAAATACTGGGAATGGTTGAAAAAGATGGTTTTGCTCCATCTATTTTCAGAAATGGCAAATGCTGGGTTAGTATTTCTTCCATTTACCTTCCATTTCATCATTCATTTTCATTTCATCTGTGGGTGTGTCTACTTTTGTTATGTTTTTAAGGCAACCTTGACATTGGACTGAAATTTATTCAGCTCAACATTCATATGTACTCTATTTGTGTCCAGAAATAATTAACTTCTGAACAGGCTACTGAGCTAAGCAAAGAAGAAGAAGGAGAAGGAGGAGGAGGAGAAGGAGGAGGAGGAGGAGGAGGAGGAGGAGGAGGAGGAGAAAACTTTGACTAAATTGCCATTTTTCTATAATGAACCATTTCATGGATATTTTTTTTTATTACAATTAGAATTACAATATAATGTAATAAATTTCTTTAATAAATTATTAATTGAATATAATTATTCTTGTTACAATTCATGAAATAATATAAAATAAAGTAATGACAATGTAATAAAATTAAAATTAAAATACCCTGTATCTATCATCTACAAAACTAATTAATCTCCATCTTCTGTTCGTCAGTAGTCACTACTGAAATTCCAGAGGTTCATTCATCATTTCAAATAATTCTTTCCCATCATTAGAGGATTATTTATCCATTCTTTTCTTTGTTTATTTTATTTATTTTAAATTCCTATTCTCTTTCAATTCTTCTTAAATTCATCACTCACTAATTAACAAATATATTATATATTTATTTTGAATTTATATAAAATTTATTTATAATACTTCCTAGATATAATTTATATAACTTTTCCCTCCTTTATTTTTATTTATAACTTCAACAATAATATAATTTATATAACATTTACCAACTATTTCTTTCCATCTAATTCTCCAAATACATCTATTATAATATTCAGTTAGACTGATAGACACTAATTGCTAAACCAAGAAACAACACTCTCACTAACTGAATATAGTTGACTTGCACTCATGTGACCACTACGAGTTGTTGGCTCCCATCATACTTACTCCATGACCAATACTAAACTGGCTATTACAAATCTTACACTAGGCAAAATATTTGTTTTTTTTCTATTATCTATCCAAGAATAACAAGACATCCTTCATTCTCTAAATAAACATACTCATTTTCTTGCTTTTTTTTTTTGTTTCTTTTTGCATACTATTTGAGAAAGAATTTTTAAATGTGTTTTTTTCATCTTGAAATTTGGAGTGTCAATCTCCTTTCATTTTCTGCATTATGCACATGAAAATGTGTAAATGTCTTTTAACAACAAATGGGTTCTATCTACTATATAGAAAGGAGATTTAATTCCACAGTCTCTTCTATTTGACATTCAAATGTGCCTAACTAACATATTATGATTATTATAAAAATAATGCTATGGCAAAAGTCATAAAGCTTCACTCTCTGTAATCAGGCATTATAGTGTGGTTGCAGTTTCTAATATACAGTGGAGCATGACAGTGCATACAGTAATGATTTAAAAGTCCAAATGATCATTGTTCCATAAATAAAATTTAAATTTAGAATAAGATTATTTATGATTGTTAAAAAAAATTACATTATAAGGGGATGGAAGATACCATAGAGTGATGTTAATGTTCTAAAGGTAGGACTTTTTGTATCCTGTGTAGGTTTCAAGCAAGACATGGAAATATTATCTGGTAATCAAAACATGTCCAGTCAAATCATAAATCTGGCAATCCTACATAGAGCTCATATTTTAAAATTTATTTACTGCTTTGGATTAATACATAATATGAAATTCAGTAATTAATTCTTTGCTTTTGAGTTTGAAACATATTTGTGAATTTCAAGGATGTCTAACTGCACATCAAAATCTAATAGTTGTTTATAACATGTTTTATTTTTCAGAAACCACAAAAAACCTCATTCACTTGGACATCAAAAGCTATAGAACATGCTACAGAATGATCTAATTGTTTCACATCTGATTATTCATAATATTAAATTCAGTGATAGCTGCTTGGCTTCTTAGTTTGAAACATATTTGCAAATTTCAAGAATGTTTAACTACACATCAAAATTTAATTGCTGTTTGTATCCATGTTGTTTAATTTTTCAGAAACCACAAAAACCCCATTCACTTGGACATCAAAAACTACAGAGCATGCTACAGAATGATCAAATTGTTTCACATCTGAGCCAGCTTTATAAGAATATTGAAACTACTACAGAAAACATTCTTTCACAGACTATTACTACAACACCAAAGTTTAATAATATAGATCTGTCACAGCAGAAAAAAACTGTTATCAACAGCACAGCATTGGATGATATATTTGTTAACAAAGAAAAAAAAAGTACAGAAAATTAATTACTTTTCTAATTGTATTGGTTACTTTAACAACCCTAGTGGTAGCGTAGAATTTAATATTAAGCCTCATCTCCAATTTGTACACTGATTGCAATGTATTTGGAGAAAATAACCTTCTTGTTGAAAGAACATTCTTAGATTCTTTTTTCTTAGTAATTAAAAAAAAAGAAAAGGATGAACAATCTTCTTTCAATCCCTGTCTTCTATGAACATCTGTGTGCAGTCTAGAAAAAAACTTGGGATTATTTATTTTATTTAATGTTGGAAAAATTATCCATAGACCTAATTTTTTTTATCAAGCACATCAAACAAAAACTAATTTTTTCCCCTAATTTTTAAATCTGGTAGTTTATTCACTTAAAATCCAAATACACTACATTAAATTATAATGTTTTATTAATACTTTGGGGTGTATAGTTTAGCTGGATTATTAATATAAAAATTAAATATAGCCTCCAACCAGTATATGAACAGATGCTACACCAGAGGAGGAAATTACTGAAGAGGTGTATCCTTTTCTTTAGAGAAAATTCTGGCAGAAAGCTCTGAGAATTTTAAAATTCTTTCATTTATCCTACAATGAACATAGCAATCTATTCTATATACTGCACACAGTACAGTCTAATGTGAAAGTCAATGCCTCAATTTGGAAAGCATTCTTAGTGTCCTTAAACAATGTTTCCAAAAATTATTTCTCTATGACAAAATTTTAAATGACTATCAGTAAAATTTTAATGAAGCGCAATAGCCAATAGCAACATTATTATATACGAAAGAGACAATTTTTCTTAAATAATTTTTTTACAGTTTATAACAAACTCCTTGCTGCTACCAACACATATCAATAGCAATTTTTTGCTTGTAACATTTTACCCAGTTTCTTTAAATCTGTGTCTTTAGAACATGCTTTATACTTTCTACTAATTTTTAAATTATATTTTGAAGAGTAGTTAAACATAATTATTTATGTTAGTATATTCAATGATGTATATTTCATTTTGATTTTTTTTATTTATTTGTTTATACTGGCAGAGTTAAGGCCTTAGGGCCTTTTCTTCCACTGAACCAGTCTTACATGAATGTATGTACATATTATAAATTACTACATAAGTTAAACTAAACAAAGAGAAATGACTAATAGTAACTATAGACAAAATACATGAGCTTCAGTCATTGTCACTACAGATCACATTTAGCTGTTACATAAAAGTTAAATGAAATAAATAGAAAGGAAGAGAAGTTGGGCTAATCATAGCCATAATGGTTATTTTAATATTATAATAATTCAAATTCAATTTATTTTGTTCTTTATATCATATAAATTATGTGGACATGTCAAGATATAAATTTAATTATAAAAAGGACTACTTTCTATTAATATTTGTAGTATTCCATATAATTTATCTTAGTACTAGATACTGCATATATTATGTGGAAACACCAAAATATACATAATTATTACAACAGCAAATTAGTTTCATTCTAAATTTAATGTTTACAGTTTCATATTATCTTATAGATATAAAACCCTAATTTATTAATACCTATATTACACTTCAAATAAGCATTCACACCTTAAGAAAATTAACGATATTAATATATATTTTGCCTATATACAAACATAGGCAAATTGTCACTTATTTAATGAGATAAAAATATGTTTAAAGAATAAATCATAGGTCAATCAGGAAGATTTAACATTCTGTTTCAATTTTTGAGCAGAACTGATTTTTTTTTTAATTTGGACATGCCATTGTGGTATAAGCTTAGCTCATTAGATTTCTTTTTTATGAAATGTAACATGTAGCTTTTAATTATCTCTAGTTACATAGGTATGTATTTGAGAATTATTTTTACAATTTTCTTCATATGCTCGCATTTGCATAATCACCTCATAAATATATATGCAAAGTAAAGGTAAATTTTTCAAATCTTTAAAATATGCTTTGCAGCTCAATATTCTTGGTAGATTCATTATTATTCTGATTACTTCTTTTGGATTTTTGATATTTAGTCATGCCACTATTATTTTCCCATGTTACTATCCCATAATTTAGTAGTGAATGAAATTTTGAAAAATACAAGATCCTTAACATGTGTAAGCTTACAGAATGTGATAAAATAGAAATTTGATAACAAACTTTACTCAATATTTTCAACAAAGCATGGGTATGTGTATTTCAGGTGAAATTTTTATCTAAGCACACAACAAATGAATTTTTCATTTTGTAAATATTTGTTGTATTCCTATTTAAGCTAATATTAGGAAAGTTTGTGTTTTTATTTAATTTATGATAAAAGCGTAAGGCTTGACATTTTTCTTTGATTATAATAAGGTTGGTTCCTAAAACCATGAGGTTATTTGGGTCATGGCCAATTAATATTTGTTTCAAATATATGCTCATTTTGGCAAGAAATCATGATACCTGTATCATATGCAAAAAGAGAAATGTTTATATTGTTATTTAAATTTTTTGCCAGATTATTAATATACATGATGAACAATAGAATTCCCAGAATTGGGTCCAGTGGTACCCTGCAAATAATGTCATTTATATCTGATCTCTTTGAATACATTTTTTGTGCCATCATAATAATTTATTTCTACCACTTGCTTTCTATTATTTAAAGAGGAGTGATTGATTGATTCGTTATATTTACGGATGCTCATTAACATCTCAGGTCATCAGAGTCCCATTCTATTCAGGGCATGAAACAGTCAACAAATTTTGCTTAGAGGCCTCTTCTTTCAGGCTTGAGGTTCTTTTTCGTGCCATAAATGTATGACACGGGACCCACAGCTTTACTTTCCTTCCGAAGGAAGTCATACATAGGATTTCTATGCCTGAAAAAATCCAGCGATCCTGGCCATGTTTGAACCCGGGACCTTGGGTTTAGAAGACAAGTATAGTTATCACTACACCACCAGGGCCAACAAAATTGAAGAGGGGGAAACCCAGTTATATGCTATTCCCTTTATACTATATTCTAAGAGTTTTTCAAGTAGGAAACATTGTCTCAGTGAGAAGCAAGAGAGTAATTGCACACACTGGAAATGCTGTTGGCATATTATTTATAGAAATGTCCTTACTTGTCATAATATCAGATGCCATTTTCAAGTAAAGAAATATATCAACACATTTTTTTGAGTCATTCATTCTCTTGTATGTATCATCCAAAAGTGTAATGAATGCTTTTGAGGTTCACTTTCCTTTTAGGAAACCATATTATGAATCAGATAGTATTTTATATTTTGACATAAAGATATAAAGTCTAATAAATACAACTCTTTCAAGTAATTTAGATAAAAGTGATAATAATAAAATAGGTCTATAATTCTTGACTTCTGATATTTGTTCTTTTTTGTACAGTGGTGTGAGTTTTGCAGTCTTACAACATTTTGAAAAATGGTCTTCACTCATTGATAAATTTATTAAATAGTAGTAATCTAATTACAAGATTATAGGTCTGAGATTGTTCTGGAACCTGACAGATTATATGAACCCCTTGAATTTAGCTGCACTTGGCACCTAATAGGTTTTCAGCCCATTGCTTCAAGTGTTGTCTAGTTTGATGCTAAGGTATTATTTGGACATGAAATGATCAGTAATCAACATGCCTAACAGTAATTGCACACTGAGTTTTTTCTGTTATATCTGTGGTTACATTGACAATTCAAGTGAAAAATGAAGCATTGTTCATTTTCTTGGCAATATAACGCTTGGTTTCTTCTTGATCTTATTCAATTAATTCATTCTGAATTCAATTAAAAATGAATGTAGGAATCCACACAGTGAAACTATCATAATCTTGTTAATTTAAAATAAAACTTCTAAAATCATGTCAATATATTAAACTCTCTTGACGTTTCACATTAAAACTTTTTTTATTAAAAAGTAAGTTGGGACTAGTTTCGTGAGTCACTTGCTCACATTGTCAATCAATTGACAACTAACGGATCTCTTCAAGTAGGATGTATACTTGGCTGTGTGCACTCTGGTGGTCTGTTGATGAACCTGTACAATATGTTGTCTGCTTCTGGTATATCAAAATTCATAAGTCTATGTTCATATTTTTGTATATAAATCTTTTCCCATATATTAAGTTCCTTTGGGTGCTGAACTGCTCTTAGCATTATTATATCTTTTTCTATTTCATGATTTTCATTCCACAAATGTGCTGCTACTGTCAATTTTCTATTTGTTTGTATCTGATGTTTCTCCAGTGCTCTTTCAATCTAATACCCAAGCTTCTTTTGGTCTTGCCTATATATATATTTTTTTTTTATCACACTCCTTACAGTTGATCCCTATATATGCCTGAACTATCTTCTTTTGATCTGGGTTCAATTTTGTTTAGATTCAGTAATTTGCCTACACTGTATCTATTTACGGGTGCCAAGGCAATGTTGTATTGTTTGAATATTTTTTTAAATTTGTAATTGATATAAGGGTGGTGAATATTTAAAAAAATATTAAAACAATATGAAGAGATCCGTTAGTCGTCAATTGGTTGACAATGTGAGCAAGTGACTCACGAAACTAGTCCCAACTTACTCTTTAATAAAAAAAGTTTTAATGAGAAACGTCAAGAGAGTTTAATATATTGACATGATTTTAGAAGTTTTATTTTTAATTCAAAAATATCATTCTGAATTGTTTTCAAAAGTCCTCTGAAGTAGCCCATTTTCTTCCAATATTTTTTTAGTTATACAATTCTATCTAATATCAAATTAAGTATAACTTTAAAATTTCTAGAATTATTTGAATCATCTGATTCCAGGTGTCTTCTATGGGAAAGCTCTTGTTTGCATAATGCACTAGTAATATCAATTAACATTTTAAAATCTCCCTATTTTTTATCAACTTTTCATTATGCTGTAATTTTATCAATTTAAGTAGGAAGATAAAACCTAATGCTCCTAATGAAGATGCTCTGTAGATGATTTTTGATCCATAAATTGTCACAGATGTTAAATATTTGATTAGACAAGTTTTAAATTAAAGATAAGACATTATGAGTTCTTAACGTGCTTAATGCTACTCACAGATCTGGATATGTTTTTTTAAATCATTACACCCTTCAGAGGACCATGTATTTTTAACTGTGCTTAGCAGTATGCAGGGTCAGAAAAATAATTTATCCTTTGAAGAGCTGTTAAACAACCATTTATGATTGCTGTACCAAATGCATTGAACCTATCTGATTAGACATCTATACTTCTGTAGCAATGATAATTTTGATGTAACTCATTCAAATCTTAAAATTCCATTCCTTTTTCAATCTATTCTTCTTGAAAAGAGAACTTCTACAAATTAGTTTTAATACCTTCATTATTAGAGTCTCTAGAACTAAAGCTTTATTTTTTCATTTTCACTCAATAAAAGGAATAAATACACAATAAACTTACTACACCTATCACATTGAAATGAGCAAAATCCACTATTTATTAATAAAACACAATAAATGTCTTGTACTGAGATCTGTCACTTTGAGGCCTGGTTTCATGGGCTTAATAAAGTGACTTTATCTGAAGAATGAATGATCTTCACTTGTAACCATAGCAACCATGATCACTTGCACAACCTTACCTTTAGCATGAGGCAAATTTCTGGTGACCTTAGTCAGATATTATCACAAATTTAGCTGAAATATAACATCTTCATATGAGAGAACCACAAATATATAACAGTAAAATTAATTAAATGATGAATGAGTACTAGAGATTAGAAAAGCAAAAATTTAATATTTAAAGGGGAATGAAGGAGCAGGAGGCCCACCTTCCCTGCTTCCTCTCAGAAACCAACCCTGCTTGATAACTTAACTAGATTTAGGTAATGATTGCAACTAAAGCACAGTATTAATGTTTAAAATCAAAGAAGCAAAACAGTCTCCTCCATTCACAATTTCATTGGAGAGTTTACTTGAATCAACTACAAATGCATAGATAATGGGTTCAGGCACTGCTTGTCAAAGTTTTTAAGTAACAAGATTAATATTACATGCTTCCTGTTTTCATATAGTATAAAATTAATTCATAATAGCAAAGGATTTTCTTGGAGGCATAAACAGTTAAAACAATAATGAATAAATAAATGAATTGCTCTGGTAATATCCAGCAAGAAATTGTTTGTTTATAAATATTTAATGCATCTTTCTTTATGTATGTCCTTGCAAACAGCTTTATTGACATTGGAAAAAAGGAAAAGAAGAAATAAACTGTTCTCTAAATATGTTAGTATTAACTTAACTCTTCATCTACAAAATTGTTGTAATTTCAGTTAATTAATCAGCTCATTTATATGCAACAGTGTATTTAGTGCAGCTGTGTCTTATAGTAGCTCCACAGCAAAAATATGTTTAATCCAAAAGATATGAATATTCACTACAAAGTGAATAGTATTTTGAGGCCTTTGCTTAAACAGTTTTATAATAATTCAATTTTAGTGCATGCCTAATGATGCTGAATATATATCAAACATACTGACAAAAATTGATTAATTATTAAATTTTCTTAACTTCCACAGTGCCCTTTCATTTTCTGGATGCCTGTAGACAAATACCATATTTTCTGTGGAGTATGGTAGGGGTTGATTCTTAATATATTTTTTTGCAAATCTTAGGTTCTTTCTTTCACTTCCATTAGATTTTGGTTTAGGTATCTTCTTTGTTTTGTTACATACACGTATGAATATGAATACAAGCAGTTCAACTGTGCTGATGATGCTTGCCCCTAGAAATAGACCAGCTGTTCCACCAAGTGATACTGAAAGTGAAAACAATGGATCTGGACAGTAAACATAAGTTACAAATCAATAAAATCACCCTAAATAACAGTCCACCAAATTGTATAAAGCAAGCATAAGGGGGCAGAAAAATCATACACTATAGGAATAAAAATTACAGTTTGTGTTCTTTATACATTTTATCAAGCTCAATGCTTCAGGAAGCATACTTTTTTAAATAATGGGTAACAAAGTCAGATGCCATTTGACTTCAAATCTTTTGCACAGATGTTTATTCTTCATTCTTAATGCTAAATACCTAATTTAACATAGTTCCAGAATGCAAATCCAAAGAATTCAATGTACAGTGATATAAGCTATTTGACATCAATTAAATGCACTGCTTTGGTTTTATATAATTATGGAGTAAGCCATATTAGTAATTATCCAATATATATAGATATGCTTTGCCAGTCACAATTGTACTACAAACTTATGGGATCTTCCATATGGAATACATACCATAAGACACTGGGTTATTTGTTGTTTAATGCAGGAAGTTGGTTGGTTTCTTTTTAATCAATTGAACATTTTCTGTTTGTTCTCTTTGCCATTAATGTAAAAATTAATTTCTTTGGAAAACATTCTTGATATAAAATTCCCTGCCTTACAGATCTTTCTGAGTAAATATTGGCATTTCTGAGGGGCTCAAATTCCTTGGAGGATGAGCTTCACCATTGTTGAGGTGTTCTATTTGAAAATAATGTTAGGGATCCCATGTATGTTCGTATCACACTGGCCATGGACCCTGGTCACCCAGTAACTTCTTTACCTCATCCCTTCCTCCCAGAGGCTGAGGGTATATGTACAAACAGTTCACCCTTGAGAGCAAGGCTGAAGTATTAAAATATTCTCCTCAACATATTTCTATCAAGTGGCCTAGGTCATAATTACATTTTGAAAGAGTAAAATTTCTCTTTCCTCAATTGTTTTAAATGGCAGACCACAGAATACCATGTTTTATGCTAGTTTGCAGGACTGAATTCTTCAGACTGGTCATGAATTTAGAATGTGTCCTTTCTTGGATCTCTTCAGATGTACAGGGCATCCTGAAGGGGCAAATCTGATATTTTTTTAAATATCTCCAATTTAAATGTATAGTAAGGATAATAAAAACATGTTGCATAATATGGCATTTTATTGGAGGAAACAAATATTCCTTGTGGTGCAGGACTTGTTGGCCATTTTGTATAATGGTGCAATATGTCATATGCAGCATTATTAACAGTACATTACAGTAAAGATAGGGGATCAGGAAGAAGGCAAAGAGCAAGAAAGATCTATAGAAAGCTACAGATGGCTTTATAGAGGAAGAGGAAGGGGAAGAAAAGAATTATAGGGAGAAGCTAAACTCAAACAAAGGAAGATACGGAGAACCGGAAATCATACAATTAATTGAAAATTGAAAAACTGATGAAACAATGTCATGTCTTGAATCGGTAGTGAAATCAGGTGGGAAGACAATGAAAATTAGGTACCAAAGAAGATGTATAGAAAAGGGCTGGTATGATAAGAAGTGCCTTGTAGCAAAGAAAAGGATGGAAAGAGAATTTAGGAGGTGGAAACAAATGGAAGAAGAGATAAGAATAATCTGATATATTATAGGACCTTTTAGAAAAAGTAGAGCAGGGAAAAATATATTGAGGTTTGTGACAAAATGGATAGGGAGGGTATGGCATGGGCAAGAACAGGACCAATGATGCTAGGTGGGGTAAAATTGAACAAAGAATTGTGCCTACTGTATGGTAAAATAGACAAGAACTTGCACTGTATATTAGAATGTACAGAAACCAATGGATGGAGAGGGGAAATATGGAACAAGAAATCGGATGCAAAAATTCTGGCATTAAAGATTTTTGGGATTAGAATAAAATAATTTATGAATCAGTTTGAAAATTATGTAGGAAAAGTAAGAGAAAAGTGGTAAAGGAAAGTGATAAGACAAAGTAAGATGGTAATAAGGAACAATGAGGGAAGATGATCACCTTTATGGAAATATTTGTAAAGTTCACTTGATAATATGTATAGTTAGGATAATGTAGGATCCATGTATACAATAACCGGGGTGTTAGTTGTATTGGATCCTGAATTAATAAGCACTCAAGGATTAACAAAATATTGTAAAACTGTAATTGTAATGAGTAGAAATAATAAATATTCATTCATATTCTCCTAAATAAAAATGGATACTAGTTACATACCTAAGTTCCAAAAGTTTCCAAGTGATTAGGTGACAGAAATATAGTAATTTTGTCATTTTTGAACAAGATTTCTACCATTAAATAAACTGTACTTACGAATCTGTAGACTATGGAGTGGTAATGTATCCTACACTTTTCACACCTAAGAATTAACTATACAAAGCCTTTCAAAAGTACTAAGGAGTTTTACGTGTAAAATGTTTCATTGCAGCACATTTCATTCATTTTCATCATTAATTTTTTTCCTGAAAGACTTTCTAGGTTTTAGATAGGAACTGATAATTAGTGCTTACTGGACCTGTATTCTATACAGGGTGTTCTATCTCATGCAGCCTTCACAAGAAGTGACCGATAATATTCTGCATTCTTAGTGGTTACTCCTTTTCTTGAAATCAAGAGTATTCTCTGACTGTGCCAAAAGATTGTTACCATTATCTTCTTGGTGGTAAGAGTAAGCATAAACTTTCTGTATGGTGCTTTGTCTAATTTGCATTACTAATGGAATCTCTTTTAGAAAGAGGATTGATGAATGAATGAATGAATGAATGAATGAATGAATGAATGAATGAATGAATGAATGAATGAATGCTTTATTAAATAAATTACAAAGTAATGGATGTCTACAGATCCTGATAGTGGTCCAACATATCAGACAGCATGAAAAACAATAAGGTTCAAAAAATCTATTATCTAAGTAAATTTCAACAAGCTTAAATCCCTGATTCTTCAATAGTTACCTACTGAAATCTAGAGTACTAGAGATATCCTATTTTCAGTTATACGGCTATAAGTTATATATAATTGCTAAACTACATACTAAACTAGTCAAAATATTTACTCTTACAGCATTTGACTCTTTTCATAGCCCATGTCCAATTTAACTTAACATTACTTTTTTAAAACTTAGGACTAGTTTTGGGAGAAGTCCCTTCCATTATTGGCTGCTGTTGACTGAATGCCGTTGTTCGAAATGGGGGATGGACACCTGTTCGCTCCTGTGGTGGTACCTCTCCCGAAACTAGTCCTAAGTTTTAAAAAAGTAAGTGGAATTAGTGTTAACAACTTGAACACATTAATGTAGGATATATTACCACTCCATTGTCTACAGCTTTGTAAGTACAATTTTACCTAATTCCATAGAATCTTTCCAAGATTGTTTATTTGTCTTTATCATTAAAGATTATCTTCAATATCATTATTTTTTCTCTTCAACCATTTTTCCCCCAATGAACTTATTCTCCAATCATTGGTCCTTTTGCAATCAAATAGAATATGTATAGAGCATCTTCCCTTCCTTCACAAATAAGACGGATATCATGAGGAGCTATTTTTCTTCTATAACTCAAACTCCAGCACTCCAAAATGAAACCAGACAATCCCTTTTCTTTAATTTTTATCATAAACACTAATGTATATTTCTCTTTCAAAACAAAGTGTTTTTCTCTATAAAACAATGATCTATTGTCTTGAAATTGTGTATGTAACATTTGTCTATCCATACTAATTCTCACTTCTTCAAAACTCCATAACAAAATTTTCACAAGATATTTACATATTTATAGACCATATTTAATTAACTGTTTTCTAATTTTACCTTTGACTATTATTCAAATTTGCTTCTTTACATTTTAGGTAAATTCTCATTGATTTTTTTTAATGGTGTTTAATGCCCATTTTAACTACTGAGGTATCACAGGTGTTGGGCACTGTGATACATGAGTTGAAATGATAAATTGGGAAAGGATTTTTTTTAAAAGTAAGTATTTCAGGTGTAAGTTTAGAGTATCTCCCTGGTATTTGCCACTTATGGTACTGTGGAAAACCTAGAAAAAACCTCCATCAGGGAGGACTTTCCTGGTGGGAATCAAACTCTAGACCTCCCAATTATGTCTGCATCTTAACGACTTCTGCAACCCATAGCAGTCTTCTCATTGGACGGTTATCTGATAATAACTGAATATGGACAAAATGTTTCAATGTTCTTTCAATTATCAGCCCTCTCACTCTCACTTTACCTAACTCCAACAATGCTCCTGCATTGGTTAAATTTTGCAAAACATAAATAGGATTTTAATAAAAAGTCATAGTTTCATTCCAGTGTAAGTAGTTCCCAATACTTTGACATTTTTCTGGTAAATCCAAAATAGACTGTTTTGAGATATTAACACCATTGTATAGAGAAAGGAAGCTTTAGAGTCTGGCAGAGCTTCTGTATGTTGCTATGTAACAGATGCCTTGTATTCTCATTAAGTCTACATTTTACATATTTTAGTCAAGTAGAGATTACAAAATCATTATATCTCAAAAACATAATTTTGTATTTAGTAATTTCTGCCAGAATGATGATGATTTCTTTCAATTACTTTGATAAAAACTTGCAGGAATGGGACATACAATGCTCCTTTTGAACTGCTGAAAGAAATCAGGGCACACAAAATGCCCTTATATTTGTTGTATACAGTTTCTCATGAATTATTTGAATGATGTTGTAATAGCACTGTCCAGCGTTGCTGAGATTTCTTTGAATTTCAGCTGCCTGTCATTGAGTGGTTCCCCTCAACAAAAGGATCATTATCTTCAGTCATAATATGCTTTCTTTTCCTATGCAAAACTATTTAGCCTATTTATTCATAGAGAAATGCAATGGAGAAGCTGCCCTATAAACACCACACAATGTTATTTGATTTACCCAACCAAATAAAAATTTATAATAACAATAAACTTTCATAATATGCTTTCTTTTCCTATGCAAAACTATTTAGCCTATTTATTCATAGAGAAATGCAATGGAGAAGCTGCCCTATAAACACCACACAAGTTGTTTGATTTACCCAACCAAATAAAAATTTATAATAACAATAAACTTAATAAGCAACAAAAATAAAATAAAATATTATTAAACTCTAATAGGGTCTTCTCGTCCCTCAATCATATTTAAGATTTTTTACTTAACACCTAATTTCCAATAGATTTATATAAAACAGAATATTGCTTCGTTACATCTTTGGTTAAAAACTTTATCACATCATGGTGCTCAATTTTTAACATTACAGCAACTTACTGTGCCATGTATTAGTCAAACATGTGTCTCTAGCTATTTATGATGCATGTAAAGGGTTGAAAATTTTAATCTAACCTCCTCATAGATGGTGCTATCTGTCAACCATAGCATTTAAAATAGGTGTAAATTTTGTACATCAATTGGAAACTTTTGAAACTTACTTATGTGTTCTCAAATAAGTGTACTTACGAAGCTGTTGACAATGGAGTGGTATATATATATATATATAAACAATGTAAGTGAAGTATGTAAGTGAATGGAGTTAGTGTGAAAAAAACTGTATACATTGTTTACTTATGTGTTTTTTTTTTTTTACTTATGTTATTTTAATATTTATTTTATTTTGTTTTAAATTGAGTGAAATTTAGTATGATAGAGAACTTGCTAAATGTAATTGCAATTTCAATTGCCAGTATTGAAACTTAAAACTAAATCAATACCATATATTGCATACTTACCAACCAAATCTAGTCTGCTTCTCACAACATTCCGTTTAAATCTTTCATGAGGCAATGTTTCCATTATAATTTCTATATCAACTTTTTGCTGCTGATTTGAGAGGCTAAAATGAAATTTGCATTATTATACACTTCTAACTCTCTAGTCCATACAGAATTAATTTTTTTTTTTGAATGATTTATTTATGGATGCTCTTTAACAGCTCAGGTCATCAGCATCCCATTCAACTCAGGGCGTGAAATGGCTGACAAATTTTGCTCAGAGGCCTCTCTTTCAGGCTTGAGGTTCTTTTTCGTGCCGTAAATGTACGACACGGGACCCACGGCTTTACTTCCCTTCCGAAGGAAGCCATACTTAGGATTTTTACACCCCCAAAAAATCCATCGGTCCTGGCCAGGTTTGAACCCGCGATCTTGGGTTTAGGAGACAAGTATGGTAACCACTACACCACCAGGACCGACTAGTCCATACAGAGAAGTATAATAAAGTTTCTCTCTTAAATTGCCACAGTTTAGGCATGTGATTGAAAATTATGCTGATTTTAACTTATAATCAGTTCTATCTACATTTAAAGCCATGAAGTAAGTCTTGGCAACATCAAGATTGCATGCTGAGACTTACATTGACTAAATATGTAGCTATCTCAGATCATCTAAAGAAGAAGCAGGAACTGAACATATATGCTTCCCTTTTTTTTTTTTTTTTTTTTTTTTTTTTGGGTTCATATCATCATAATATTTCAACAAAGTTTTTTGGAAAATTCATTGCCATTAATTTAACACCACAAAATCTATGAAAAATAAATGTATATATTATTTATTATTTTTAAGTTTGTGGCTTTAATTTATGTATATTAGAACTAATCGTATTATTTATATTTCTTTTGCAAAAGAAGTATAATTTGACAGCATACTGTATAAATATGAAATAGTTTCAATAAAAAGCTATAAGCCTATTGTTTTATTTTTGTCAATAGAATAATGTGGGATACATAAATATGGTTTCTTTGTTTTGGTCTTTAGGAGTAGGAAAAAATATATGTTTTAAATAACCTGCTCTTGAGGTAGTTGTGGAAATAATTAAATTACTCTGAAAGTACAAATTTAGAGTTGGTAACTAAATAAATTATACTTATGAAGCTGTATATATTGGAGTGGTAAAATATCCCACATTAATATAAGTAAATGGAGTTAGGGTGAGCAGTTTGAATATATTAATGTAGGATATAAGAGTAAGTAATTTAAAATGTGGTGATAATTTTTGTTTCATAAAAATTGAAAAATATGTAAAAGTTCATAATTTACTTGCAAATTGATCTACATTAGCAATTTATTAAATATAATATAATATAAAATAAGCATATTCACAGAGCTTGCATATTAAAAATATCTTTGGAAATATATCTTCTTCTTAACACCTTTACCTTTCAATTAAATGTACTTATATGTTTATACCTTTACCTTTGTTGATATCAGTATAATGTTTTCTTTCAGCACATCTATGATATTTCATTAGAGGAAAAAGGAAAATGCCCTTCTCTTATGTGTTCTTACTTATGTAAAAAGAGTGAATGCTTTATTATACTTTCTTTTTTCTTCAACAGTTTTTCTAACAAAGTTAAAAGCATTTTTACTTCTGGTTTTACCGTGTATAATTAGTTATTTACACCCTTAAAATAATGCTTTAAACTTTTTTTTTTACTTAAGATTAAACTAATTTTGAAATTATTTTCCTATCTCTTTGTGCCTATCCAGGTATATAGGTATCTACAGCCATCCATGTACTCTTTCGTATTTATTGTCACCATCATAACCTCATAAAAACTCTTTCCTTTCCAAAATTTTCTATATGTCCATCCTATTTCATCATTGAGCTTCCTTTTCTCTATCCTCCCTTTGCTCTAGCCTCAAGCATCTGCATTATTATTATTATTATTATTATTATTATTATTATTATTATTATTATTATTATTATTATTATTATTATTGTTGTTGTTGTTATTTTTTTATTTTTTATTTTTTTAATTTCTTTCTTTTTATGAATGTGATTATTAGTTCATGTCCTAATTTCTTTCTTATTCTATCTCTTTTGGTTTTTCCCTTTTCCTTAAATATCTAATCTTGGTCTCTATTTCTTGATATGATATATTATCCAGCTTCCTGAACATAAGAATAAATATATCCTATTAGAATTTATTAAATATGTTTACATCAACTCCACTTATTTATACAACATTAGGACATGTTTCTCAAGGTGCTTCTGTGGTAGTCTAATGGTTGGGATCTAGCCAGAACATCAAGTAATCAGACAACAGCTGATGATGGGAGTGATTACCCCCAAAACATGTCCTAATGTTGTATAAGTAAGTACAATTAGTGAAAGCATATTTAATAAATTCTAATATAAATATATTTCTACTCTGACTGTATCTTTTTAAGTACAATTTAAATAATTATATGAAGAAATATTGAATATATGTGATTAAAAAACAATATTCCAAACTTCTAATATACACAGCTTGTATAGGCTTAAGAATAAAAGAGATAAAGATTGTACTTTATGCCTTTGTAGTGTATGTGGCACTTATCTAAAGGTTGTTACATTTTATTTTAATAATACTTAATTACTATGACTTTTAATTGCTCTTGTTAATGACACTTCATAATTTCCTAAATTATAGTAAAATTCTAATTTTTAATACATTCAGAAATCACATACATTGAAATGAACATAAAATCTCTTCTAGTTAAAATATTTAAAATATCTAAAAACTGTTTATGGCTTCCTTCCCAAGAGATAAAGTCAGTCTGAGTTAAAATATTATATTTTAAATATTTTAACTAAAAGAGATTTTATATTTAATTGTTCTAATTATTTCATACAAGGGTTACTGCATCCTTGCATTTTGCCATACTGAAAGATAAATATCAATATAAATCCGTAACATTTAAGTATCTAGAAAACATTTCACACAATTAGTGGCCTTATATTACCTGTTTCCTTTCCCTTGCAATTAATTTCATTACTTTTAATGTTTACTGAAGAAGTAAAATTTTGATTCTTATGCTTAAAATTATAGAAATAATTAAAATATCTTATAATAAAAAGTTTATAATAGAAATATACAAGTCAGTTAAATGGAATAAAAGTCTTAAGTAACTAATCAGAGGTGTGGTTGATTTAATTTAGAAAGATGCAACAAACAAAATTGAAACAAAAGGTTAAAGAAAAAATAATGCTAATTGTAGAATTACTTCCAACATTTTAAGTCTAATAAAAAATTAGAAGGCCGGCTATATTTCTACAAATGCCTGTGGTTTATTTGCACTCTCTAGATGATTTACTGTTACAAGTGCTTAAAATTTCTAAAATAGTATTATAAAGTAATTCTTAATATAGTACTTTAATGAGAATGGTTTTCCAATTTAAGAATGACTGTTGATAGCAATTTTGAACAGTTACTTACAGATGTGTTATTTATAAATAACATGACATATCATTATGCCAGGGAAATTCTAATGTACCATAAGAGTATCTATGTATTTGGAATTCATTGTTAGTGCAATGAAAGTTTTATTATTATGTAATGAAATTGAGTGAAATGGCATTTTGGCTTAGCTTGTGAAATTTGGTAGCTATTTTTATTTTATTAAAGGAAAAGGTGTAAATTGTATACCAATACAATTTACTAGGAAAAAAAGGAACAAGACTACATGCTACAAAAAACCCTTATCAATAAGAACAATTTAAAGAGTCATAGACAGAAACATTAAAGAATACTACAAGAGAAACATAAACCCTCAAATTAACATAAAAAATGAATGTGGCCACTTTAGAAGGATAAACCCCTAAAGCAAGTTGCAAAATTTTACCTGGCTATTGGCCATGACTGTTTAGCTCACCACCTACAAAAAATCCAAATATACCAGTGCATGTGTACAGCGTATGGAAAGTCACTGAACACTTAGACTACATAAGTAGATTACGTTGGAAATTTGAAACAAAGTTAGGTTTTTTCCTACACAGAATCTTAACACAAGTTGGCATAATTAATTTTTCATAGATGCATGATTGTTTTTAATTTGTTCCATTGTTGCATAACATTTATCTGTTTAGTTCAATTATCAGTTGGTAAAAGTTATTTAAAGTGACATGTGTAGTTTTTAGATGTTCAATTTAGGAACATATTTTTCTTGTTCAACATATCTTTTAACAAGGCAATAAATATGTATATTTATGCATGGGGCATTTTCTGCAAAATTCCCAAAAAAGTTGTACTTCATCGTAATGCAGTTTGTCAATTTATTGAGAAATTTTGATTGACCGGCTGAATGTTAGATACCGAACAAACTGGAAGACCACCTAAACTAAATGAAGAGAAGTTGTTGGATATTTTTGACTTTATGAGGTGGAGCTTATAAAATCATTGTGCAAGTTGGCACAAAAAAAAGATATTGGGCTTGGAACTGCACATAAAGCAGTTAAAAAAATGTTGAAATTATTCCCATATAAAGTAGCGCAAGAATTTAAAGATGTGGATCATGAAAAGCGAATCTGTTACTGTGAATGATTTGCATCTTTTATTGAAAGGAATACCATTGATATTCTTGATGTCACCTCTATACGGACAACTGATTCCATCTCTCTGGTTATGTTAACATATTTGCAAATGTGGGTTCAGGATTGTATATCTGCCTGTGGACGATATTTCCAACATATGTTGTAACTGCACAGTGATTTTCTACAACCTGTATTCTACAACAACAATACTCAACTATAGATGAAGAGCCCCTCCTCCAGTGTTAAAAGCTTGACTCAGAACAACAGAGGCTCAAGAACATCACCAAACTTTATTGGGATGCCAGAATGATGAAGATCCCTTATTCTCCCATCATAAGAACAACAACAATAATTTCAAATCCTATTTTAGGATATATACTTCAGACTAAGAGAATTCTTTATTATTAATGAAAAGGTTATACAAATTTTGGAGGCAATTTCTTAAATCCCTATACTTCTATTGAAATATTTTTCTTTTATAAACTTAAATATTTCCATTTTATTGGAAAGTATAGCTAATCAATTATAAGCTGTTATACTTTTCTATTTTATATCTCATATGGTAAGCACAGCAATTATAGAATAATATCACATAAGTAACAATTTATACTATCAAAATATTCTCTTTTACAAAATATTAATTCATCATACTGAAATTTCTGTCTATAGTACATTGAAGGTAGAGTTCCTTGCTGTGATAAATTAACCTATTGTAACCTCAGAGTTAAAGACTTTTATATCCTCTTTCTAAAAAATGGTTTTCCTGAGCATTGTGTAGCTCTTCCATTGAAGAAAGCATACAAATCCTAGCTACAAATAATTATATTAGAATGGAAGGGTGCTAATGACTATCATAATTTTTTTCCAAGAGAGAATGACTACTGAAAAGAAGATTAGCAGATTCACTAACATGTTACAACAATAGAACTGCTATTGAAAAGAGATAATGGTCAGGAAATCCTCTATATACTGAATATAAGGTGAAACATCAATGCCAAAGAGGTTTTTACAAAGGATCAGGCACAAGAATCTACTAGATAACCATTAAATACTTGATAGCTATAATGGGCTATTGAGGATTAAATGTCTTGAAGAAATAGGAACACATATGTTGCAACATTTTGTAATGATAAAAGTTAAAAAAAAGTATTCGTTTATAAACCTTCAAATGAATACTTAGATTCACAAAATCTATTATCAGCCTTGTAGTTTAATTACATACCTGAAAATGTCAAATCCAGCATAGGTTATAATAATGTCATCCTCAGTGCAGCCTGTCATGCAATCACATTTGAATCCATCATTTTCTGGTTCAGAAATAGATTCTACAAAATAAAAGTATAATGAAATATAGTATGTTAAAGAATTATTAATAGGAGTGATTTAATGTTTAGTTACATAGTAGAGGATCAAATTTGAAATTGTACCCTCTAAAAATGGTGCCTTTCTTAACAAATATTGTTTTACATTTCAAAAAAATAAAAATTAATTGCTTATATCTAATAAGTATACTTTATAAGTTTGGCTGTTTTTATAACATCATAGCTGTTTTCTTGAAGTGCTAATTGAAACTTGTACAGCGAAGCAAATCATATAATTAAGACTATTATATGACTGAGTTGAACTACACACTCTTATTGGCTCCACTTACTTGTTTATATTTAGAACATGTTTTGCAGACCATCATTTACATCCTTAGCTAACTGTTGACTGCTGGATAATTCAAGTGTTCCTCTGGGGATGCATATTCTGCCCTGGTGGAGGTATGATGAACTTAAACTTTATGTTTTCATCCCCTGAAGTGTCAAATTTCATTTAGCCTGTCTCTGTATTTATGAATGTAGATATTATCCCACGTTGCTAGATCTGTGGGTTCTTGTGCTGACTTAAATAATTTTGCTTTTTTCATAATGTTATGGTTTGTTGTCGAGAAATGAAATGGCACCACTGATTTCTCCATCTGTTTGATTTTATGTTTGGGAAGTATTCTACTAACCATGGACCTATGTTTCTCTTTGTTTTCCCAATATAGATTTCCAAAAAAATCCAGAAGTTCAAGAAGCAAAAACTTATTAAAGAAATCACAAAAATTTCAGATAATTTTTAAAAAAAATCAAGCATCATCCATGGGCTAAGTACATCTCAAAATATTCTAAAATATTCGATATTAGATTGGCACCAATAAACAGATTTAATATTAAAAATCTCCTGAATGGCAATATTAATGAAAGTATTCCACTAGAGAAATGAACAGGTATCCACCAAATAAAATATGCAGAATGCAAAAAGATCAAGAGAAACATAGTCACAAGGTTAAATAAATGCTTCAGGAACATAAAATATACACAAATGAAAAAATAAGCTGTGACATCTCATTTCTGGACAGAAAACCACAACCTAGTGAAAAAATGAAAATTATTAAAGTCAGCAGAAGCATTCACAGAGCTAGCAAATGAGAGGAAATCTACTCCACCAGAGCAGACATGCATTCCTAAAGAAACACCATGAACTATCCAGCAGTTGACAGTTAGCTCAGGATGTGGATGGTGGTTGGCAAAACATATTCTCATTTTAAAATAAGTAAGTGAGGCCAATAACAGTGTGTAGTTTGACTTAGTCATACAATAATATTAATTATTATAGCTCTTATTAATATTTATTTATATTCAGATAACAGAATGTTCCCTTATTTAGTAAAGTAAGCTGTCAGGTTTTTGTTTGAAACTTTATAAAATTAATTTCATTAATATTTCTATGTACAGTTCAGAAAACCTTTCCATGACTTTGTGTATTTTGTCACCATGTTAAAACTATTTATCAAATAAATTCATGAATAGGGACAACAGATTTAGAGGCTAAAGATTTTCCTTTATTTTAAGGTGAATGCTTAGTAAAGTTCAGCTTTTATAGTATTAGTAATTATTTGTCTTTAGTGCTGTCAATTTAAAATTTAAATCAAAATAAAGTATGTAATATTTCTTTCTTAGAGCTCTTAAGGAAATAAAGTTTCAATTCTTACATATTTGATAAATATGTCATTATTTCAGTATTTAAATAATACAATATATAAAATGCTTAAAACTTTATTGAAATAATTTAGGCATAGAACTTCAAGAGATAGGAATGAAAAACACAAAGGTACATGACTTACATGTTATTACTAGAATAAAAAAAGAAACTGTAAATATGGTAGGTTAAATAAATATTGTAAGTACTCAGACATTCAATGTATTTAATACAGTTTGATGTAACCCACCAGTAGTTCCATTATACAGAAGAGGGAATATTTTTATTCATGCACTGTTTCTTTCATACCTTTATCACTGCTCTTGTCATTTCAGATATGAATGCTATTGCGTGCAATTATATATTTTTCTCCAATGCTGATGATTAAAGTAATGTTGTGGTGAGGATACTATTGCTGATAGACTAGTATCGATCATTGAGAGGTTACTCTGCATCCCTTGTATAGCCAAGATTTCACTAGAGAAGCAAATTGGGGTGGCAGCACTGACTGCTGTCATGTTATCCTGTTCACTTAACAATCAGGTAAGCACTCACTCCAACCTTAGCAACATTGAGCAGTTTACCTTGTAAAAACTGGTTTCAAAGGAAGGAATGAATGTGAGACACTGGGAGTCTCAACCTTCTCCTGTGCACATCATCGAGTTGTGGAATAATTTTTGATAACACATTAGTAGGCCATAATAGAATTCATTAGTAGAATTGTTTACATAGAAAATAAAATACCTAAAGTAATTAACATTGTTTATGCTTCTAATACAAACATTTAAAAACCAAGAAAGAGAAATTTAATATGTAAGAAAATTGAATTTGGAAAATGTTGAAATCATTATTTATTAATTCATAAATATTTACTTTTAGAATTAATTCAAGTGTACATGAGTATTTTAAGCAATAAGACAACATTAATTAAACTAGATCTCAGAATTTTAGGTGTTAAAAATATGAAAAATATTTATTTTTTATGTGCTAAAATCTTGAAAAATGTGAAAAAAGTAATATTTTTTCATAAAAGTAGTTATTTTTCTGATTAAAAATCTTATGACTGCATTAGGTAAAGCCTATAAGAACTTGAATAGTAAATAATGAAAAGAAGCAGGTTTTCAATTTACATGACACTTTTCACTGTGATAGAAAATTATTTTAAGCATTGATTACAACAGCCAATGCCAAGACTGAGTGGTAAAATACCTGCTTATGTTCATCTTGACCATTCAGGTTTGATCCAGGACATGGGATATGTGGTAACAACATGTAATTCTTCATATTTGAGTTTTTCTTGCTCATTCTTCCAAATTAGCACTACCATAATCATCCAATCAGAGTGTAACTTAAAAAATTACCCAGAGTCTAAAATTAATTAAAGAAGTGAATGGCACTAACTGCCTAATAATTATAATGGGCACCCTAATAAAAGTAACCTATAAAATATTATTAAGAGTTATATTATTTTATAGACCTAAATAATTTACATTCTGTAACAAATATTTTTTATTTTAAATGGGTACTTACTATATTTCTTTGCAATGCAAACAAGTCCTTGCTCTACAGTACACATGGTGTAGTTACCATTGACAGCTAAAAAAAAATTAAAAACTTATTTCAGTAAAATAGAGAAGATATTTGTAGTGCACATCTTAAAGATAGTTATTATTATTATTATTATTATTATTATTATTATTATTATTATTATTATTTATCATTTGTTTTAGATTTGATAAGACTTGACCACTAATAAAGAAAACTTTTTTTGAATATTGTTCAATGGCCAGTTTTACTATTGAGATATCAGAGGCCTAATGGAATGCAGTAATTAATTGGGAAAGGAATATGTTTGGAAAGAAAATGCTCCAGACCTAAGTTTAGGACATCTCCCAGGTATTTACCATTGATGAGGACTACGGAAAATTTGGATAGAACCTCATTCAGGGAGGATAGCTATCAAGAATCAAACTTTAGCCTCTCATTCATGAGTCTGTGCCCTCAGGCCTTGGCAACCCATGTCAGTGGAAAATTGATGTCACATTCTTGACCTCATGTATATAAATTGACTACACTTGAGTTTCTTGTAATAGTACATGTAATTTAACTTTTATATTTTATATAAATATTATAAGTATTTATATCTGCAACTTAATAATAATAATAATAATAATAATAATAATATTAATAATAATAAATTTATTGCTGACAATATACTCATTTACATAAGTTTATTTATATCTGCAACTTAATAATAATAATAATAATAATAATAATAATAATAATAATAAATTTATTGCTGACAATATACCCATTTACATAAGTTTCAGACATTGTCAAAATACTAGAGTAACAAAGCATAACTTATTCTTAGAACAAGGTTTTAGTACATGTTTGTGGGAGTTAAAAAAAACTTATGTTTTATATTACTTATGTTCTTGTAATTGTTTAAATCCATTCAATGATATTTTGTATTATGAAGCTTTCCATTAAAATAAATTGCTAATGCATTCTGTTTTTAATTGTATTTTTATTTATCATTTCCATTAATGAGCCTATAATGACAACTGTCCCCCTAAAGTGAGAGTTAAAAAGGAGGTATTTGGAAGTGTCTTAGTAAATGAGAGTACTAATGTATTTTGTTATTCATATATTATTATTGAATACTCTAAGATGAAATATAAAACAAAAATTTATAAACAAAACAAACAACAGTGATGTATTTTGAAATCCCACCGAGGACGACCTAATCAGAAAGTTCATTGGACAACCTTCAGAGTGAGAAAGAAACAACAAGGCAACAACAGTTGGAAGAAAGGTGCTGAAGAAGAATGCAAGTGCATTCCAAACATGTTCAGAATATAAAGAAGTTAATGAAGCTCCAGCATCAAAAATCCAACCAATTATTTTAATTTAAATAAATTAAATATTAAAAAGTCTTCCTAAGTAACAAACTGATGTTATATGCTGTTTACAATTGCTGGTTTATCTGACTGATACATGGTGTAAAATATAGATGGATCACTAAAAATGGATAAGCAGGATATACTCTATAAAGAATTCTCTCAATATATACCTTTGGGACAATATGCTAACAATTTTATGATGAAACAGTGGCCAATAGAAAAGCATTAGAAAATCTACTGTACAGACCTAACATAAATAAAAAAAATGTTATCTTAAGCAACTCTAAAGTAGCACTACAGTTATGCACCAATGTACACTATAAATGAAATAAGAAAACTATATCATATAGTCCAGATCTGAAATACAGAAATAGTTTTACAATGGATCCCAAGCCATGTTGAATTAAAGGGGAATGATATTATTGATACTTTAGGGAAAAAAAGGAACCACCATAAAATTAAAACCAACTTTTGAACTAGAACTTCCTTCTAAATTGAAACTCATAAAAAGATTAATAATCAAATAAATACAACAAAATATCCAACAAAAACTTAAGGAAACCATAAGAAGATCTAAAGACTTCCAAACATCTTTTATGCAAACCAAGAAAAATAGGATTGCCCAATTCTGCTTAATTGTCGGGCATGATTGCCTGTCAGAGCATATCTTCAGGATGAAATTAATCAAGGACAGCTACTGTCCATTATGTAAGGATGTGAATACTACCCTAAGCAAAGAACATCTACTGAAATGCAGCTAACTGAATAACAACAAACAAATGAAAAATAATTTGGAAGCTCTTTATTGGAAAGCTGGGGAAAAAATTATAAATATCAGCATCCCCATTGACTACTAGCAAACAACCAAGTGCTAGTTTATTGCTCTGAAGATAACTTCAGTACCAAGTAAAACCTTACAGCAACTCTTCTTCTTAAGAATTGCACTTTTAGTTGTTTTGGAATTGCACAAAAGTATGTAAGCAAGAGAAGTAATTTTTTTGGCTTTCCAGTTTTTAAAAATTTAATGGTATGGTAAAACTAAAAACTATTGAAGAAAGTAGTGAATATATGCTGAAAATGGGCTGGGAAGCTATGCACTTACATAGAAATTTTGTTCTCGCCTACTACCACAAGACAGTTTGTTCCCAGAGGCTGAAAGTTTACCTGGTTCAAGTTTCTAATTGGAGAAAATTAAATGGATAAGATTCTTCTTACCTTAGACAACATCAAATTCTGAACTTATTTGTGCTAACATGAATGCTATGTTATTTTTTTTTTATGTAATAGATAGGATGGTTGACAGAGGAGGATTTTGCATGTAGGCCATTAGATGGCCATTGTACATACACCCTGAAAGTGGCTGCATAAGGAGGAAGGGATGAAATGGAGGATACACCAGAGAGCCAGAAATATGAGGAGTCAATGCAAAAGTGTAGGCAGGGTCTCTAATGTTTCACAGTGACAAGTCCAGACACTGGCAGTTCCCTCAAGAGCTCATTCCTGGTCCCCTCAGAAGGAGTCCAAGGAAGCCATGCAGAAGATGCCAGGACAGAAATTTTGCAGAAAGCAAGCCACCACCATATCACAAGGCACCACCCACCTTGCTCAATGCTTCCAATCCTTTAACAGAAATTATGAAAGGAAATGGGAGAGTGGAAAATTCATGAAATGTAAATATTGATCAAGCATTCACCTAAGTGGCCAGGGGAATCCATGAAAAAACCCAAGGTCAGGATTGTTTTGGGACTACCTGAATGTGAGTCCCAAACATTACCACCTGAGCCACCCCACTCGATTCTCTAATGTGAGCATTGCAAATGATTCTTCTGATAGCATTACTCATTTGTACTAAATATAAAACCTTTATGACAATTATTATAATAAGAAAAGACAAAGAATTAATAATTACCAATTTATGTATCTTGAACAGGTTAGGAAGTTATTGCTCTAAAAACTCTTGAAATAATCATGCAAATATGCACTTAAAATATGTGAAATATGCACAACAAATGCAATAAAATGTTTAAATAGCAATGTACCCATGTAAACTGCTGAAAAGTAGATAGGCTTGGCTCCACATTCAAAATAAGGAATGAAATATAATTGACCATCATTGTGTGACAGATTGTATCTTGAAAAGGTTATTTCATTATTACAGGGTGATATTTTTTTTTTGAGTAGTGTTTAACGCCCGTTTTTACTACTGAGGCACCACAGGCGGTCAGGGTGATATTGGTGCATACTTAAAAGTTTATACTTATTCTGCAGAAAGAAACAAATATTCAGGTATACCTATCTAAAGAATTTCCATCATTTACATATTTTGCAGATTTGTCTGCATACAGGATTTCTTGAAAGAACTAAATGTATTATCTTTTATTTATGCTCTAATCTCCCTTAATATACATTAATGATTAAACCAGATATGGTAGTATCAAAAAAATTTAATGACTGATTTAAGAAAAACTTGCCATTTCCAGTGTTTTAATGGCTGCAGGCAGAGTGGAAAGCTATGTCAGCATGAAGGAAAAATTACCTTTAGTTTTAGGAGATAATTTTGCATGACTGTCTCAGTGGTCTAGTGATAACTTTTGCAGGTATTGGGTTCGAATCCAACTCAGGTTAAGCTATCTGGGTAAGGTTTTTTTTTTCTTACCCTAAGAAGATGAATGTCAGAGAGCCTTAAGGCTTCTAGGACTCCAAGTTCATTTGTGTCATCATTAATTCATTTGATTCATCCCCACAGACTTAAACACCTATAGTATTCAGTACACAACCTATAGACATTGAGAGAAGACCAATGCAGTCAAAGCCATAATAAACAAAACATTAAAAAAACATTATGTGTAATTTCAATCAACATAACATCATTTGATTCTAATGAATTAATAACTTATTGAATTGACTCTAAGTCTTTAGCATAATATTATTCAATCCAAATCCTTCAAAGAGTTAAAATGGTTCATATGGTAGTGCAGCATTAAGTGTTATTATTTTTAACAGCTGAACCATGGATGCAAATTTAAGAAACTTTTTCCTTGCATTGGGACTAACTTGTGTACTTAATGAGTGGGTTAGCTCAAGCAGTAATGCTTAGAACTGGCATTCAGAGGTTCTGAGTTCAAATCCTTTGGGGTCAACTATTGGGTTTAGTTCATGGTTTTTCCTGGTTTCTTAGTGAATGCTGGGATGAATCTTTACTTTCTGTGAACTTTCTGCTCTCTCATTTTACCTCATTTCATGTACTTTTGAAGACTTGAAAGTTTTAAGTGAAGTGGGCTGATGCTGTGAGGTGAGCAGTGGCCTTAGCTTTGGAAAGGTTTTGCCCTTGCATCTGATGTAGAAATGATCTATCTAAAGTAGCCTTCTGAGGAGCTCAAATTCCTGGAGGGCATCTTCTTCAGAAACACTATCCTCAAATTTTTTAGGCATTATATACAAGCAGTTAAACTACAGTACATTACCTGAAAGACAAATAAAGGTATTACATAACGAGACAAGTCAGAAAATCAATGGATAGTGAAATAATTAAGCAGGCTTACTATGCATTCATTTATTTGCATAAAAATTATGCCTAAAGCTGTGGAGAAATATTACCATGTGAGAAGTAAGACATTTTTTTAAATTACAAAAACCATGAGAAAATAGGAAGACTAGAAAATGGACATGAATGCATATATATCTTCAAAAATACTAATGTATTAACTGTCTCATTCATATGTATATATATATATGAATGTATTAAAAAAATGATACAAAACAAAGATGAACAAAACATTGTATGGTACATAATTATAATCTAAGAAATAATGAACATTATGTTAGATCCACATTCAGGTGAACACATTTTTTTTTGAATGATTTATTTATGGACACTCTTTAACAGCTCAGGTCATCAGCATCCCATTCAACTCAGGGCATGAAACGGCCGACAAATTTTGCTCAGAGGCCTCTCTTCAAGCTTCAGGTTCTTTATCGTGCTGTAAATGTATGACATGGGACCCACGGCTTTACTTCCCTTCCGAAGGAAGCCATACTTAGGATTTTTACGCCCCGAAAAAATCCATCGGTCCTGGACAGGTTTGAACCCACGATCTTGGGTTTAGGAGGCAAGCAGGTGAACACTAAACAACTGGGACTCAAGAACCATGGGGAAAAAGTTATACAATAGATTACCAAAAGATATAATGGGCATAAATAAAACAAAAACAAAATTAAAATCCACAAAAATTTATATATCAGAAAATACATTTTATAATTAGAAAGAATTCACACATAAAACTAAATAAATCTTTTGTTTATAAAAGTTGCCATGGAAATGCAGCCAACTTGATAACAACAAATATATGAAAAATAATTTGGAAGCTCTTTATTGGGAAATTAGGAAAAAATTGATAAATAATCATCATCCCCAGTGCAATTAGCAGCCAACCAACTAACTATGTTTTTAAAACTTTATGTATCCTTGTACTATGTAAACAAAGGATTAAATAAAATGAGAATGAGAAATAGCCAGCCTTAAGCATGGCCTAAGTATCTAAAATTCCTTCTCTCTACCTACCAACCCAACATGTCTACTTTAGGAATATATATCTAATGCTTTCTTCAATGTAATGGACAACATGAATAAGAGATGTTAAATGAAAGCCATTAATATAAATAATTTCTTTAGTGTTTTCTCAGTTTGATCATATAGCTGACTGCAGTCATTAAAAATAAAAGTACATGGTTATATTTTATATCATCAGACCATATAAATTTTATAGAGTCAAGCACAAGTTGTGTCATTGATGCACTGTTAGTCAGATTTAACTGACAGAAATTTAAAAGATGGTATACCTGACTTAGAATATCCACAATTACATTTAATGAAACACTTTTCTATATCAGTAGTCTCATCTATTCACACTCAGAAAAATCCATTTGCTGTATTAATTTGCAAGATGAACATTACATAATTGTAACAACAAGAATGTACATTTTATGTCAATTATTTTGGTTAGGCATATGTTGTTTAATTCCTATATTTTTCTAAAAGCATTATATATATCTGGGTTATTTATTTTCCAAAAAGGAATGTTGGCCACTAAAAATGCTTCATGAAAACTATGTAACTCTATTTCCCAATAGTTGTTGGACATCTTCATATTTATCACATATTTTTTCTAGAGGTTTGTTATGTTTTGTAGCATTAATATGTTGAACAACCTACAATCTTTTTTCACTCGCAATATTTTTTTTACATGCTTTACATATTAACAATGTAACTTTTAATAATAAGATCACGAGAAAGCCTGCTCACAACACTTGGTTTCAGTCTCACATTTTCAATATTATCTGTTCCCATCAATAGCCAAAAATTACCTGTATGTAATTTTACCAGTAAAGTGGGAATTTTCTACTTCTTGGACAAAGGCAATATCATGTGTTTCTTAAGCAGCTGGCAGGATATTTATTCACTCTCCACATGCTGTATCATCTTATTTTTATTATTTTCTTCAATCAACAGTAAAATAAATAATAACAAATGCACCAAAATATTTTTTAAATACTATTTTATTTTTTAAATTTAAGTGTTAAAATATGTTAAATAAGTATGAGATTAATAAATTATGATGCTATAACTTTTAAAGACATAAACGTGCAATAGCATTATTTCATTACATTAGAAAACTTGTAATTCATAAAATAATTTATCAGCACATCAATAACAATATTTATAAAAATTAATTTAATTAAAGACTTTATCTTAATTATTGGCAATAAGAAAAATAAAAACTAGTAAAAAATATTAAAAGGTCCTATGGCTAGAAGGGTATAAACAATACAGTTCAAAAATTCAGATATACATCTAAAAATCATGTCAATCTTAAAATGCCTTAAAATCCTTTAATTGTCCTTTAAGCATAATGCGAATTTCATTTATAATGATTCTTTTTTGTTGGAATGTACTGTGAGAACAAGACTTGCTGTGTTAAGCAACTGCATTATATAAAACTGAGTTTATAATTTTGATTTACTTCTGAACTAAAATAGCTTTTATGCAGAGAGCAGGCAAAAAGGGACATTGAAGTTAGATGGTAAACTTTAAAGGATTAGGCTTAATATAATTTTAATAGGAAGTAAAATGATTTCACACATATGAAAATCTCTACCTTACATTTCCTGAATTAAAAAACTAAATACAGAAGATTTGGGAGTTATTTAATTTCAAATATTAAAACAAGCACTTGTTTTTCCAGCAAACATGCCAGACATATTGAAAAAAACTGACTCTGGCTAATTAACTTTCATTTAACAATCTTATTCAAACTGCATAAACTTTCAATATGTCTGTTCTTCATGTTACATAATTGTAAGCAGGTCTATGCTTAATAATAAAACACAATATGAATATTTCAACAGAACTTACTTTCATAGTATATATGAGGCACACAACCACAATACTGTAATATTTTTCTTAGTCTGCATTCATCCATGCAGGTACTATAGCTGTAAACATCATAAAGTAGAAAATTTGAAGGTTTTTCCTCACGAAAGCGACATCTTCTTCTCTTCACAGGAATCTGATATAGGAGGGGATCATTATCTATTTCATTTACCTAGCACATAAAAACAATAATATAAAGTGTGTGTATATATATGTATATATATTTATAATGGGTTATAGCACAAATTAGCAATGTTACATTCTTGGTAAATGATTTAAGAATTTCTTTTATGTTGTAAATAAAATAAGTTATTTCTCGTTTTTTTTAATAGATATATTTTTAGTAAACATTTAGTACTAACTTCTATAAATTAACATATTATGAAAATGTCAATATTTTCATATTAATGATACACATTATTCTCAAACAGTAAATTAATTGCTCTAATTAGGCTATTTCTTGCTATAGTTAAATTATATACCTTAAATCTGACATACTGCGTACCATAAGAAGTAACTTCCCATTTTGAGTTCTGGTCTTTTAATGGTATATCATTGATGCTGTTCAGAAATATCTAAATAAAATGAAGCAATGAAACAAATTATTTCAACAAATTCTTAGGATTTCATCTGTTACTCACTGGAAGATAATTATGAGAAAGAAAATGTACAAAATGTACTGTATGCTAACAGATAATGCAATCTTCTATAAAAACAAATTTAATCTAAATGAGTCAAATTTGTACATAACTTATTTATCACTTGACTCAATTATATTAAACTCATTAGTGTATTAAACACCACTGTTACATAAGTCCACCACAATTAACAATCTCCTATAAAAATTTACAATAGCTAATGAATAATAAATGTTATTAAACATAGATAAAATTCAAAATATTATAAATACTTAATTGTATTCTTGTCAGTTACTGCCTAATATCCCAAAATAAAAAGTTAATATAGGCAATGCAGAAATTAAAATATGTGCCTACAGGGTAGCTTTTAAATGGTACAAGAAAACAGAAATGACTTGACTATATGCATAGAATATCACTAAGGGGAAACTGTTGCTATGCTGTACTAATGGTTCAAATTAACTTACTTGGTCAGTTGCCCCACAATGGCCCAGACATTGAATGCCTAATTTCAGATAGTGGATTCATCCTTGATTCCCAATTTAGAAAAAAATATTGGGAAGAAGTGTTTCCCAATAGCATTCCCTCAAGCAATACCAGACAACTTTATGTGACAACGATCTCCAGGCTCTCTAGTACCTTCTTTAGTTAATTTTCATTAATCATTTCAAAGACCTATGATTTTAAAAATATATGATGAGATATCTTCCAAGGAAGGAAACATACTTATTATTGCTCTTATTAGTATGTGCGCAATTAGCAATTTTTTTCCTTATACTGCAATTTCAATATTTCAATAATGAAATATTGAAGAATAAAGCTTTCAAAATATACTTGAATTTCCTGGTTGCTATCAGCATGCAAATGAATAGCTATAAAAATCTTGATCTGTGCATGAGCAAGAAGTTTATCCACTTGCTCTGCTGATATACAGTGTGCAATGGGACATTACTGAAAAACTTTGAGAGATGATAGGTGATATATATATATATTTTTTTTTTAATGATTTATTTATGGACGCTCTTTAACAGCTCAGGTCATCAGCGTCCCATTCAACTCGGGGCGTGAAACGGCCGACATATTTTGCTCAGAGGCCTCTCTTTCAGGCTTGAGGTTCTTTTTCATGCCGTAAATGTACGACACGGGACCCACGGCTTTACTTTCCTTCCAAAGGAAGCCATACTTAGGATTTTTAGGCCCGAAAAAATCCATCGGTCCTGGCCGGGTTTGAACCCGCGATCTTGGGTTTAGGAGGCAAGTATGGTAACCACTACACCACCAGGACCGACATATAGGTTATATAGAGAGGATAATATTTTTAAAGGAACATATGTTTGCTGACACCTCCCTTATGAATTAATTATGAACTAATTAATTAATTAGTTTTTATAGTGAACTCAGAGCATGGAGTGTGTCTAAGTCCTAATTTGCTGTATTACACTGCTGTAGTAGTTTGTTGGGGTCTTTGTGTTATGCATTCTTATAATCCCTGTCATACTACTCTTAATGTTTGATGTTCTGTGTGGTGTGCCTTCAATCCATCTTTCCTGTCACAGTGTAGTTGAATGTAGGTTTGTTAATGCAGAACAAACTTCCAGACCTGATCAAAGATGTATCACTTGCTTTGCACCACAACACATGGTTCCAGCATGATGGAGATCCACTGACAAAGTACTGATGTGCATGCATATTAAAATACAGAATTGGGGAAACATTATAGGAAGAGCAGGATTTGTTGCATGGCCAATGTAGTCATCTGGTTTAATGTTCCTTGATTGTTTTCTTTGGAGGCATGCTAAGAGTACTATGTATGTAACCTCAGTTTGCAAAAAAAAAGTTCAATGTAAATTTTAAATTGTGAAAAAAAAAAAAAACGTTTGTACTAAATTGTCAGAGAATACACGGAAAATTTAATTTAATTTCTGTAAAATGTATTAGTGAAGATTTGACTTTTTGCATGCATAGCTATTAATAACAAATATGCAAAAATATGTTTCTTAGCACAAAATTATCCTCTCTGTGAGATCTATCATTCCTCAAAGTTTGTCAGTGAGGTCCTGTTCACACTGCACAAATTGATTAGCCAATTTTACTTTCTACTCTACTTTGAATTAGTAGCAAATTTGCAGATCAATGTGACTAATGGTATAGATATCAGCAATGTATCTTGAGTTTCATTTCTAGTCTTTCATAAACAAGGCGAATATAGAAGAAGTAAAGTCAAATCATCTGCCTTTGTTGCTTAAAGTATCCTCAGTCAGTTCTTTGCATCTGAAGTAAACATTATATATGTGACAATGTGTTTTATAAGAGCTTTCATAAATTTTGCAATGTAATTTTACTTATTTTACTTATATATTTTTTGAATGCTATGGTTTCTATCTCTGTACTTGCATTATGCTACAATATATTTCTGAAATTAGAATGGACCAGTGGAAAAAAAATTTGTTACAATTTTTACAACCAAGGCATCACAGATAGTTGACACTGGTGATACTGAGATAAAATGATGAATTAGTAAAGGATTTTTATTCTGAGCCTAAGTTCAGGGTATCAACTTCCCAGTGATAAGAACTAGGGTTACCATATGATTTTGATAAAAACAAGGGAAATTCCCTTACTTTTTGCCAAAAATTAGGAGAACTTTATTGTTAATATGTCCAAATCTTAGAGATAGTTGGGTACAATATTCTGTTCATAAATACAGTACTTGAGCCAGTTTTGCACATTATAAAATAAACTGTTCTGATACAAACAAAAAAATGAAGAAAAACTATAGAGGACGTTAACCATGTGTGTTTAATATATAATTAATTACCCTCTATAGAATGCAAAAACAACTAGTTCATGAAAGTCAAATTGTGTAAATGATTTGGTAGCATTAAGTGCTTAAGATGGAGCAGGATGGCATTCTGGCTCTTTTTCAAATGGATTAAATGCATCTCTTTACCTCTTAGCATCATTAACGCCATTTCAAAATATTTTCTTTGTACTATTATAGGTTAATTTCAAAATATTTTCTTTATTTCAAACTGCTCGAATAAAATATAATCCAGTTATTTATCATCATTGCTTTTTCGATGATCTTTCACTACTTATGTTGGTATGGTAGAAGGTTGAATTCATTTTCTTATTTTTAAGGCATGTACTAAATTTTACAATGTTGAAAATGGTTCGTCCTCTTATTTTGCATCATGCATCCCATCTCATTCCATTCCAATGTGGCGGCAACAGTAGTCTGTCTCCAATAGACTAGTTGTTTATTTCTATTGTTTAGGTCATGTCTGAGTTGTTAGTTATTGAAAATGAATTTGGCATTGAAATAACATATTTGGCAAACTACAAATACAGTTTGTGATGGGTGTAGGCTGTATTCTCACATCTGAAAATACTTGTGGACTGCAGTAGAAAAACGTGAGTAATGCATATGTGTCATGGTTCTGGTTCTTTTCTCATTCCACCTCATGCACTAGTAGCATTATTTATATCTATACTCTTGTTAAAAAGTTATGCTTTCAGTAGTCTATTCCTCTCCTCTATAGCTTGCCAGCTGGAGATCAGACCATAGTCTACCTTAGTAAACTCTGCTTTTTCTACCACCATCTTACGACTGCATTGATAGGGGGCAGTATTGCAGGGGGGATGTGATCAGCATTAGGCTTTCAAGATAAAAGGGCTCCATCTTTCCATCAGGCACCTATCCTTTTATCCTCATGAGGCTCAGTGGATCCCATTCCAGACCACCCTAACTTATAAAATTTCCTAAACATGTACCAGGAATCAAACACAGAACTTCCTGGCCAGCAATACGCAACACTAACCACTAGGGACCAAGTCGGTCCTTCAGTAGTCTATTGAAAAACTAAAATATAAATGTATATAGTACATCATGTACAGATATTCTTTATCTGAAGTTCACTAATGTTCATATTTTTCTTAAGACCTGGCATCAGTGAGAGTTTTTGATTCCATTTTTATAATAGTATAAAAGTCCTTGCAGTCCAACTTGGAATTTACACACACTTGTAACTTAAGGGAGTTTTATACCAACAAAATCATATGTGCTAAATTGAAATTACTGAAAGTTAATTTTATTTTAGAAGTGCAGTGAAGGAAAATTAAGGTAAATTTTATGTTAGGTAAGGAGGCAGGAAACTTAGTCACAATACTTAAAAATATTGGGAAATGAATACCAAAATGACAAATCTGGCAGTCTTGAGGACTGAGAAATATCTAGAAAAAACCTCACTCAAGAGTACTGTCCTGACAGGAACCAAACTCTTTCATCACTGAATGATTTCAGCTACTCTGCACTGGCTGTGGTGGTAAAATAATAATTTATCAATAGATTCATTACAAGTGTCTGATATTGTCAAAACAAGGTACAAATGATTTACAAATTATATATAACATGTTTTCTAAGTAGTCTCAGATGATGGATTAAGTAAAAAGGAGATATAGTGTAGGTACTTGGTGGGAGCCAAAAGTAATGGGAGCATGACACCCAGGACAATAAATCACAATTTTCTATAATGTGTGTACCTTAAAAAAAGTTGCATTAACACATACTATCTACTACTGTTAATTATGCAATAATTGTTCATATTTAATGACTGAGAATGAATTGAGTTTGCATTTGTGCCCATATTTCTTTCTACCTATGTGTGCATGCACCTGTTTTGTGTGTGTACAAAGAAAGAGAAGATAACCTATGGCTTTTATTTTTCCTGGAATTTTGAATTATGATAAGTTTCTGAGGAGGTCCTTATATAATTCACATGCATATTTAGACACTTTATCAATAACACTTACCCTGAGTTCCGTGTTTGTACTAAAGTGAAGATGACCAGGTCCTATTTGATTGTTCACTTCCAGTTTTAAGGCATTTGGGTTCTTACTGTTAACAATAAAACATACCTATTATTTATATGAAAAACATATATCTCTGGTTTACACAATTATCTACATGTCCATTTCAGATTTCTTTTGCTCTTTACTTTTACTACTATTTGAAAATGCAATGTATTTTTCTAAGTGGCATGTTGGAACCAGTAAAGGGAACATTGAAAATATGAGGCATTTAGAAAATCAATGGCACGTGTGCCAAACTCCTGTTTTCAATAGAATACTTTTAAAACTGAATGTGTTACTACATTAGCTTGTCTTTGAGCAGCATATGTGCAATTATAATCATATTTATATAATCATTTACTACTGCTACCACTATTGGTATTGCTGCTGCCTGTTCTTAATGACACTTGTCATTAATATTATAGATAAGTATTTTGTATAACCCCACATTTTCCATAATTTACTAAATATAGTTTCTATTCAGTTCCTTCCTATTTTATTGAAACAACCACATCTACATGGGACCCCTATAATTCTTGCCTTGTTAACTATTTTTTTGTCTTTTGACATGCATATTTTTCTCCTATATTGCTCTTCCTTTTATTTATGTTAGCTTTTCACTTTGATTCCTGTAAATACTGTATGTTCTTCTCAGTAAGATTGCTACAGAGAACTGGAAAAAATAATTTGAAAACCATAACTCTGAGATGGGCATATTTTTTATTTGTTTCTGGACTCATTTATTCCACCTTTTGACAATGCAGATAAGCAATAACAGATATTGCATTAAAAAACATTGAGTGTTTTTCTGTCTGCTGAATAAGGGACAACATAAAATAATAAATACTCTCACTGCATATTATTTGTAATGCTGGTGAAGATGAACATTGAACCTATTTCTGAAAGAGCAACTCTGAGTTGCTCTTGCCCCCCCCCCCTCCAAAAAAAAAGACTTCAAGAAAATTTTGCTATTCAGAATATTTTACTTCTAAGAGTGGAAAACTACTTACACCATTGTTATTTAATACATATTATAAGTGAAAGCCTTAATATTCTTTTTTTTTTTAATTCCAGCATTTCTAACATTAATAGTTCCCACATATAATCAGGAAATAACTCTATTAGATAGAAATATAATCGTGTGTTTAACTTCCTTCCAATTCTCTCAATGTAAAAATAATTTAATGATTAAACTTATTAAGTGGCAAAAAGAAGTATTAAACTAGTAAATCCTTAGGTATTCAAGGATGTTACATAAATTTGTTCAAATTTGCAAGGTGCAAAGTTTAATTGCTTTTCTGAAAAACATGGTTTTGGCAAACTAAAATTGTTAATTATGGTTTTGGCATTTAGCTTCATTAACTTTGGAAGGTCTCAGTTAATGAAATTGAATTCTATAAATACATTTTGGCAAACATGGTAGTAATATGCAACTCCCTTTGCAAAACATGTGAGAGAAGATATTCAAATAAGATTCTATATTATATAAAGATAGTGCAAAAAGCTCCATACCACATTCATATTTTGCTTGTTAAGGAATAAAACGGTGAAAATTAAATGCTTTAGCTGGTAAGTTGATTACATACTTTTTTTTCTCCACCTGATATATGTAGTGCACTCTTAGTTGATTTATTTCTTATAAAGCCATATTGGGGGTTTGCAAATTTAACCAAAATACAATATTCATTTTGCAAAAAAGAGCTGTGCAATATTGGGGTACTTTGAAACAAACCAAATCTTGTAAAAATACATTTAGGCTACTAAAAATACTTAACTTTACCCTGTTTTTATATTTAGAGAATTATTTTGCATTGAGTCAAGTATAAATTTCCTAAGACATAAATTCTAGTATCCATAATTACAATATCAGAAGTAGACATACTTCTCTCTCCCCAGAGGTAAATTACAGCATTATGGGACAATGCGCAGCTATACTAGAATAAAATTATATAATAAACTTCCTGATAGTATTAAAAATTGCAATGAATACAATAAATTTGAGAAGTGCTTGTTTCAATTCCTTATAAATAAGGTTTATTATGATTTTGAAGAATGCATAAATTATAATTATTTATTATGTTTCACATTATTTTAAATATTATACTAGTATACAGTGTATGTGAATATAGGTAAGCATGGGAAAATTGGCCATTTTATAAGTTATCATTTCTTATTATTAATTTTGTTAATTTATACATTGACATGCCCTAATTATATACAATATCATATGAATCTAAAATAAATGAAATGAAAGTATTTTGTTCAATAAATGTTAAGAGCTGCCTATAAAAGACTTTCTTTAATTATTTTTTTAAAGCCAGATATCAGTGGGATTGATCTGTAGTTGTTTTGAGTTTTACCACCTTTTTTGTATAATGGTTCCATTAGCTATTTTGAGGGCATGTGGAAAATTGCTTATTTAAAGGAATATCATATGGGCTTTGCAATATAATCTGCACATTTTGTAATTATTGGAACTGGAATGCTGCCAATTTCACAGGAATATTTTGTTTTTATTTTATGAATTGCTGCCTGAATTTCTAAATTGCCAGTTGATTGTAAAAAACATGTTTATATCATTGTTTTGTTCTAAATTGCTGGTAGGTAGTGTATTTGCTAGCTATTTTGTTAAAGTTTAGATTTCTTGCAATGTGTATTAATGTATTAAAAGTTTCTGCAGCTAATTTTGGGTCTGTAATAACTACTGAGTTCTCTTCCAGTTTTATATTATCTGGAATTATGCTATGATCCATTTGACTTTTAATAATCCTCTACATAGCATTCATTTTATCATGGGCATATTGAATATATAAAATTAATGCAGATGTAAATGTACATTCTTTGTAGTAGTTTTAAACAATAAGTAAACAATAAACAATAATTTTCTGAGTCATCTGAAGGAGCATGCTTACCAAGAAACTGATAATACTGACAAAAGAGGATGGAGCCAAAATTGCCAAATTCAGCAGTTTTCCTGCCAGATCTAGCAATTTTGGTGACTAAAATGTTAGCGGTTTTACATAAAAAAATGTTCATTTATAAATATTTTAAACATTGTTATAATAGAAATCCAAATATTTTATCCTACTCTGTTTCATTGCTGGTGAATGTGGTGTGGCATCAATAAATTGCATTGAGTAGTGGCTACAGAACTTCATGCAGTGCCAAGGGCAAATTGCAGTAATGAACCAGGAAACTATATAAGGTGAGATGAATGTGTAGGATTGATGAGCACCGTTAAGTGAAACTACGAAACTGGATGAAAACAGAATTGGTCAATGTAGTTTTCACAATAAGAGGTATACACCACATCAACAAACACTGTAAAAGAATTACAAATTGCCATTAGAGGTTTTAAGGAAAATAGAAACCTTGGCTGCCTATAGAAGAATTCAGGATCTGCGTTTCGGACCGAGCTCCAAGGCCAAGAACCTTATAAGCAAGGTCAATCACTTAACTTGTTTCTTTGATAAGAATGATCTAGACAATGTACTATTTTGAATGAATTATATTTTAATATCATATATCCTTATTAAATTCTAATTTCATAGTATAAATTATAGTAACCGTAGCTGTAGGGATAATGGTATGATTATAATCATTAATCATGCCCATAGGATTTAAAAGCTGGAGATTTATTTCGAAAATCGCGGGTTTTCAAAGGCCATTAAACGGCATTTCAAATTTACTCTTACCCGCAGTACAAATTCTCGAAAGGAGAACTGCAGTCTCAAGAGACAGCGGATAGAGCCGAACTCTTCAGTCCCGGACGGGAGATAGGTTTGCGTCCGTATATAAAAGTGTAAATATTGCATATCTTGCGTCCGTATATTAATGTGTAAATATTGTATATCTTAATTTTTTGCCTGGCCGCATGTAAAAGTGTAAATATTACATACATAATTTTTTGTCAAAGATAATGTAACTTATGCATTGCCCTCCGTAACTTTCTGGCTGCAATATATTGTTGAAAAATGAGTTTTTCACCTTTTACCACGCGTTGTCATATTGAAATTCGAAATTCATTTGCGCACACACACTAACCTTAACGCTAACCTGGGGTAAATCCTAGAAACCGGCGGACCCCGGCCTGACGGCCTACACTCTCCTCCTATTCGTAAATACAACTTGATAGGGAGAAGTAAATCACTATAATTTTTACCATACATTGTCTTTTTGAAATTCGCAATTAATTTATATATACGCACACACTAACCCTTTCGCTAACCTCGAGTAAATCCTAGAAACTGGTGGACCCAGTGATTTGCTGCGTCTCGCTACGGCCTGATGGCCTAGCTTGCCTCCCTTTCGTAAATGCAGCTTGATAGGGTCGGGAAAATCACTGTAATAGCAAACCTCCTTTGATTGCAGCAGGAAAAAAAAATATTAATTTATAGCGCATTATGTGCGTGGTACTATGTTAGGGAGTAAATGGCTATATTGATGGAAATCTCCTTTAACTCCTGCAGAATAAAAGAGCATCAGTATGTGAGAATTTGAACCCACTACCTTCACACCTGCTTGAAACTATATCAATCTGAACTATATGGTATTGTGCTTCAGCACTTTATTATCTAGCTATATCTTGAGAGTTATCACCTTTGGCTTTCTCCGCTATCGCTAGGGAGTGGCTTGGGACTGCGGCTCTACCGCACCGCCACGGTTGGCCGAGGTCGTTAAGGTGCGAACTCATGAGCGGGAGGTCTGCGGTTCTAATCCCGCCAGGACCGTCCTCCCTGACTGGGGTCTTTCCCAGGATTTCCTCAGTTCTCACAAATGGTAAATGCCGGGGAGGAACCTTAAATTTAGGCCTGGCACGTTTCCTTCCTTAAAAAACCCTTTCCCAACATATCATTTCATCTTATGTATCATCAGTGTTCTCTGCCTGTGGTGCCCGGGTGTAAAAACGTGCCTTTAAATACCATTTAAAAATAAAAGCTCTGCCGCTCGAATATTTCCCGTAAGGAAAAATAATTTCAACTGTTGGTAGGATTGCTACACTTATTAACCGAAAAGGGATGTTATGGTATATTGCCTCCCAAACGGAAAGGGGCGAGTAGTAGCGAAGAAAGCCGACTGGTTACGATTGCTGAGTGGTGACAACAAAAGCGCAGCTATTTTTGAAACGATGATCGAAACTGCTTCACAATATCGCTGTACCGTTGTGCCATCTGACGAGTAAGCACCATTGCGCCTAGCAGTTGCCTCCGCATTAACGAAGACGGTTGAACAACACTGAAATCTACCGCTAGCTCTAAATGGTCAAATGAATAATTTTTCTCTTTGTTAGAATAATAAAAATGATGGCAGGAAAGTGTTGAAACCTATCTATGTAAATTTTTTTTGTCTAGTAGCCTTGTCATGTATACTTTGATTTTGTGCAAAATTTTCTTTAATTCTGATATAAAAGTTCATGAAGGATAATATATATTGACATGGAAGAGTTAAATTTTCAAATTGCCTAAAGAGATTTCTGCAGTGTTTCTGCATGAATGAGCAGGCACGTGCACCAGCGATTATTTTCTGTAATAGGAAGACACTTTTAACTGAGTTTCCTCAAAATATATGACCGTATTTCATTATTGGTTTTAAATAGGCACAATATTCCAATTTTAAAATCTTAATTGAATTCAGTGTTACTAATATACGTATTGCACACCATTAACGAGTGTAATGAGAATACGATAGCAAGTACTGTGTAAGATGTAATGAGAGTATGTACAAGATACCTAGAGTAATGAACATATTGCAATTATAATAAGGGTAAACATAATAAATATTAAGAAGACATATCTTGAAAGGTGACGCAACCCGGAAAGGGTCTCAAACAATTCCTTTAACGCTAGTAGCCTTCTTATGGATTTAGGCAAGGAAGAATAACCTATTAAACTTAAACACTGTTTGACATATTAGACATACGTGACCCAATTGGTCGCACGCGTGTGCATGTCGCAATCTGAAAGACTTATTAGAAAACATTCATAACACTCCTGCTGATGCTACTAAAAGAAATGTTTGTCCCTTGAACCCAACACGCTCAAACGATTTATAAATGTCATAAAACTCATTGATATTAGGTCCATGTGGCTCATGGTCACCTTGTGTGTACAAAATAACAAACGCCGTCCCTTCTTTGGGCGGTTTCATTGTATAAAAAGGCCTCTTAAAATTACGGAGGTAAGAGACGAGAGGTACTGCTAAGAGAGTCTATGCTGGTTGTAGCTGGCTGTGGAGCTTTAACACAATAAATACTTATATTCTTCTTCATCAGAGTTGATTGAATTGTCATTAGAAGCCCGGAACACCTCGCTTTTCTGGAGGACATGACTTAGCTCTGTCTCCGAACCTTTGTCGGTCCTGGTGGTGTAGCGGTAACCATACTTGCCTCCCAAACCCAAGATCCTAATCCCTAAAACCAGGATCGATGGTTTTTTTCGCGCGTAAAAATCCTAAGTATAGCTTCCTTTGGAAGGGAAGTAAAGCCGTGGGTCCCGTGTCGTACATTTGCGGCACGAAAAAGAACCCCAAGCCTGAAAAAAGAGGCCTCTGAGCAAAATTTGTCGGCCGTTTCACGCCCTGAATTGAATGGGACGCTGATGACCTGAGATGTTAAAGAGCGTCCGTAAATAAACCAAATCAATCAAGTCTCCGAATCTCATCTAACGTCTCAAAGAATTTCTCTATCCAGTCTTAATCTGCCTAAGACCGAGTAGGGATTAATTGTAATCTAGCCTCCACGGGACGACCATTTATATACTAGCTACAAATCTACTGGTGGACACTACAGCCTGATCTCCATCAATCAATATCCTGGTAACAACAGAGGCAAATAATGCAAGAGAAAATGATTACACCATGCAGTGCCAAGTTTAGGTATAATAAGACCGATGTGATCTTGCCAATTAAGAAGGTTATCAATTATTACACCAATGAATTTAACATCTTTGGTTTGTAGAAGTACACTGCTATAATATCCTATCTGCAATAGGGGATTTGGATATCTATCAATGAATTTCATAACATTTGTTTTATCTAGATTTAACGACAATTTTCTTTGAAACATACACAAACGGAGCTCAGAACTAGATTTAATTTAATGGCCCAATCATTAAGACCATTTCCATTTATCAATATGCTAGTGTCATCACAAATAGAACAGTATTACCTGCATCTTGGTTAGATAAGGAGAGATCATTTATATACATCATAAAAAGAGGAGAACCCAAAACAGATCCTTGAGACCCCATAGTTAACTGCTCTAAAATAAATCTCCCAAATTATACCATCAAACTAAAAGGAAAAGTATTACTATGAATTGTATAAATTCATTAAAATGGAATTTTATAAAACTAGTTATAAAAAAGTTAGGAAGGAATATTTAGAACAACTAAAAGAGCATACACAAACAGCATTTATGCAGAGAATCCATTGTTCTAAATCTGCATCTAAATCATTATGGAAATTTTTAAATAAAAAGGGGTAGTACAACTGAATCACAAGACTTACAAATAAAGATTAATGGGAAATTTAAAAAAGAACCAATTAAAATTTGTGAATATATTAAAAACCATTATCTCAATGTTATACCTAACCATCTAAAAATAATCAAAATTATGTTATTATGAATACTGTAAACACAACTGTGTATGTAAAACCCATAAACAAAAATGAAACTATTAAAGCAATAACTCATCTACCGTGTAAAAATATATTAAGTTGGAACGAAATTAGTCCTAGACTATTAAAATACTGTAAGAATGTATTAGCAAAACCCTTAGAATATCTCATAAATTCCGGAATTGAAAAAGGAATGTTACTAAACTGTTTAAAGATGAGTATTGTAAGAGCTGTATTTAAGAAGGGTGATAATTTTAATATTAGTAATTGCAGGCCAATTACACTAACATCTAAGATTGAAAAATGTATGAAAAAATTCTAGTTTCGTGGATTTTTTTTAATGGCAGGGTTTTCTGTAATTTTCAACATGACTTTAGAAAATATTTCTCAAACATAACTGCTGTTAGTGATTATGTTCATCAAGTTTTAAAGTTAATGGAACAGAATAAAAAAGGGGGTACTATAATCTTATTAATCAAAAGCTTTTGATAATGTGAAGCAATGTAATGTAATGTGATAAAGCTTGTGTTTTATAAGTTGAAATCCTGTGAGATTAGAGCAATTTCCCAAAAATATGTACATCTTATCTTATGCATACAAAACAAATAAGTGACATTTATACTAAAAGATGATCTCTTATCTAAAGTAAGTTCTCACTGTGAATCAGCAAAATGCGGAGTCTTACAAGGTCTTGGGCCTATTAATGCTTTTAATATATGTAAATGATAATGCGTACTCTTTTTTATAAATTACCAGCAGAGGTCAAATGTGTAGAGAAACCAAAATTTAACTATCAGTTGAACAAACATCTCATAAATGGATGTTTATGAGATAAATTGTAAGTTATATTTTGTATACAGTATTGTACACAACACTTGATAATGTTGGAAACTTGTATTAGTAGTCTATTGAAATAATAATAATAATAATAATAATAATAATAATAATAATAGCAATTATTATTATTATTATTATTAAAATATGCCTTACTCTCATTTCCTTTCTCATAATCGGAACGGAATATGCATTTGGCTCCAATATCTATTCAGGTACAACTCCAATGAAGAACTATGTGTTATACCGCCTGTGGTGCCTCAGTAGTAAAAACGGGCGTTAAACACTACTCAAAAAAAAAAAAAAAAAAAATAAGAACTATGTTAGCAGTATAAACTAAGTAACTTAAACATAAATAAAAGTAAATAAAATATTTTGGTATGTAAAAAAGGGAACAAGCTCAGCAGAGATGATAAAATGATAGCTGGAGGGTAGTGACTGAAGTGGTAAGGAAATTGGATTATTTGGGGGAAAGGCTGAACAGTAATGGAAAATGTGCAGAAGAAAGCAAAAATGCACTATGGAGGGGAAAATTAGCTACTAATAGTATAAGAACATGCTTGAAGAAATACAAAATATGATGTAAGCGGGTTAGAGAGAGTATATTCAGTTATAAGTGAATAGAAAATAATGAATGGGATAGAAATTTGGGGTACAGAAAAAAGGTGGAAATGTATAGATCAGACTCATACAGCGATTTGTGTGATATTGGGATTACCTAAGGCAGCACCCAATGGAGTAGCCCTGATGGAACTAAAGGTGAGTCAAAAGGATCTAGTAATAAAATGCATAATGAAATACTGGCAAAGGATACAATCATTACAAGAAGGAAACATTTTCAAAGACTGCTTGTGGGGGGCAAGAAAAAGGTAAATGGGGGATGTTGAGTAGGTAGATTAAAGGAAATTGTAAGAGAAATTGGTTTGGGAGAGTCAGTTAGTTTACAGTCACCAAATGGACATGGCACTTGGAATAAAGTGAAAGTAGGGAGTGATGATATTAGAGAAACTGGAAATATCTATAAACTATCAGAGAAGGAATTGGAAGCTGTGCTTAAGTGCATAATATTGAAACCATTTGCAGAAATAACCAAACAATTAAATGGAGAAAAATATATACTTGGAGCAAGTCCATACACATAACACATGTTTTTGGTTTAAGTATGTCAAACAACATTAAAATAGAAGTTCAATGCTTCTGTGGTCTCTGTATTAGAATTTTTAAATGAACAAATTTCCATAAAATTAAAAAATGGCGACTACAGAGAATTTTAATATATTTTTTAGATTTCAGATAGAGAATACCTGGATATTCTAGCCCTAATATTCCAGAAAAAGTACAAAAATCAACAAAAACATTAAATTCCGAGTGATAGTCACAAACTCAGTTTGCAGTAAAGAAAATAACAAAAATTAGTAAAAGTAAATCTTCCTTTTAGGACGAATTTGACTGAAAGATGCAAATTTCAACCTCAACATAAGTAAAAATTTATACAATTTTCTGTAAATTATAAAAACACAATTAATTAGCATATATATCATTATTTATATTTCAACAGGGAGCAATGGAAGAAGTGTAACGATTCCTGCAGTTGTTTTGGTTTATTTACGGATGCTGTTTAACATCTCAGATCATCAGCGTCCCATTCAATTTAGAGTGTGAAATGGCTGATAAAATTTGCTCAGAGGCCTCTTTTATTCACGGTTGAGATTCTTTTACGTACTATAAATCTATGAAATGGGATCCACGGCTTTACTTATCTTTCGAAGAAAGCCATACTTAGGAATTTTTCGCCCGAAAAAATCCATCTGGAGAATTGAACCCGTGATCTTGGGTTTAGGGGGCAAGTATGGTTACCACTACACCACCAGGACTGACACGATTCCTGCGAAAGGTTTATTAACCAAGGGCTGCAGATCCCCAGCTGTTGTGGTAAAACATTACCAAAATTATCCAATATTTTCAAAAGTAGTGAGAAAGAGATTTAAAATGGCTGTCTTCTAAGTTGAATACAAGCATTTCTTTTCAAAAGATTATAGTGGTCTATAGGAAATGTGGCTAGGGCCAGAACTTTTTATTTCTGTTGTATTTTGCTTAGTACTCAACAAATAAACTAATTAATCAACATTTTCAAAGGATGGTAATTTTTTGATAAGATGATAGATTTTGTATTATATTACGGAAAGCATTATTTACACATATTTACATTATCTATTAATCTATTAAATACAATACTTTCTCTATTATATGGAAGGAAGTGTACTAGTAAAAATTTGTGTTGATAGGTCTTTGGCAGAATCTGTTAAGTTTTGGAAAAAGGGACATGTTTGATTCTCCAGATTTGGCTCCTACAATAAGAAAATTTTCTTTATTGCTGCATGAATATTTCTTTACTGTCTATACAATTTACTTTCAGAAGTCATTTATGAGGAGTAATAGTAATAGTATGTTTCTGTTAGAATACTGATGGTTAGATTTACTGTAAGCATATGATTAGCATACTTAACACTACTTATAGGTTTGTTGATTATTCTTTTTTATCAAGTGTAAATAAAGCAAACATAATTCTTATTCACTTTTTGCTCACAATTTTCAATGTAATCATTATGTATCATATTATATGTATAAAATGAAATATCATTTCAATGAATCTGGATTTTTATGTTTTATGCAATTCAATATAAATAATCAATAAATAGGAACACGTATACAACATTTAATACGTTTATACTGAATAGCGTTCAATATATTGTAATAATCAGAAAGACAATTAAATTGTAATATTTTTTTGTAAGCTAAAACTAAAGCACAATTCGCGGAAAAGGATGATCCAGATTAGAGACGTAACTCAAGAATAACTATGAAAGCACATGTAATCACTGCATATTCATTATTCAGAAAATGTATGGTATTGCAAACGCAACCATAAAGTTCTACATCATGGGTAAAGGCTGTTAGGCACTTTTTTTTTTTACTCATTTGAAATGGATTAGCAGTAACACATTTATTGGCATAAAACACATTTTCTTATTAAGGGTCAAAGAAGAGATGGGACCTGGGACTAAAAGGATCTTTGGATTGTAAAAACTCCCAGCCTTGGTGAATCTGAATATCAGTTTCAAAATCACTTTGTTACATATTTAAAAATTAGCTTTTAAAAGTCAACATCTAATGGAAGTTAATGTGGATAATTAGGGCTAATTAAAGACTTCTTGCTAACCATAATACATAATTTCAACACAAATCTATTAATACTTTATCATTTAAAGTTCTATTTCTTGCAATGGAAAGCACTAATCTACTGTATAAAATTCCCTACTGCTATTTTGAGCATCTTCAACACTATATTCGAAGTTAAATAAATGGGCGATAAATGCATTTTGTATAATTTGCTGCATTTCAGATTTAAAATTTTTGCGGGTCCAAAGATTGAAACATATTCTTAACTTTGGTCATTTTATATTATTTGCAATATATAAATTTAAAATTCAAGGAAGGTTTGAGATAATATACGGTTATGTTCTGTTTTTTGAGGTTTAACAACGATATAACCTAACCTCAATTTTAATATTTGTTATCTTCGACAGAATAACGCTATGCATATAACGCTTAATAAATATTTCATAAATAAGCAAAACCGCATTGTTTTAATTTGGTGCAAATATTAAAACATTTGGAAAGCACAATAAAATATTAACATGCCATTAAATTCAAATGCTTTTAATGGTACTGTGACAGTAGTTGTCACTTTAATTTCACCATCTCACCCGCACCCACAGCCCTCGTCGATCAACCGCATGCGTAACAGACTTGTCTTATGAAACTGCTATTTTGAAACTGTTTTGACCTTGCAACAGTGACAGTTGCAGTTGTTCCACCAAATGAAATGCCGTTCATTTCTTCTGAGTTCGGATTTCTCCGCTGCCAACGTCCGTTATTCGGGAATTGACTCGGCCATTGGAGGTTTTTGGTTGGCGTCGGCGTCTGTAAGGTAAATGATAGCTTGTTAAGTGGGATTGAACAAACGAATGAGCAAAATGAAAAGTTTAATTTTACTGACCGAACAGATGAATGGACGTATTGTGAGTACGGAAAAAATTTGAAAGCGGTTTGGATTTATAAAAGCTTATTCCAGAGAACATTCTCGAAATATGAGAGTTCTCCGGCTTTAGCAGAGTAGTAATTGTTGAATGCAGTATTTAATGTCGACGCACGTATACTCTTGAACAGGCGTTAAGAACTTGAGAACTAATCAGTGGATGAAGTAATCAACTTTTGTAGGTATACCCTTTTTTTTTTTATTTGAATTCCTTTGTATTAGGTTCTCATCATCATCATCATCATCATCATCATCTACTGCTGTCTCTACAAAATGACTTTGGCATCGGGCTAAAAGAAATACAAATTATTCTAATTTTCGGAGCCAGGGAAGCTTAAGCAGTAGTCTGGGCTTGCTTAACTTCAAAGAACATATCTTACGTTGAATTTATGTGAGATCCACACAAATCTTAAATATGTAATGATAAATCATAAATATTAAGGGTAGGTTAGTTAAGCTGGATGAAGTCCCTAATAACAGCAGATGTGTGGTTAGGTTAGAGAGCTAGAGTGTGGGACAAATATATGAGCTACTGTGTAGCTGTGAAAGCATGTGAAGTGGGTTTTTTTCTTATTTTTACCTCTCAAAATCAACACTCCATGTATTTTTTAAACTTCCAATTCATTAGGCGAGCTCTTCAGAAAAATACATCTTTATTAAATACAAAGAGGGAAAAAAGCACAAAATGCTTTTGCAGGCTTATAATTTTGATATAATCTTTTGCTTGGAAAGCATTAACATTTTAATTAATATTCAGCAAAACACCCAACAAAAGGATCCTTTACAAATTTATTCGTACTATATTTATCTTTACCCGCTTTTACAATAAGACACCAAAAACCTCCCTCAACAGCAAATTGCAGTCTTACTCAAATATGAATGTAAACTGATACTTGCCAGTCAACTGATATTTGAGCAAGCTTGTAATCTTGTTCCAGTAATTTTAAGGAACAAAGTACTTGTAACAAATGAAAATTTTGCACTAAGTCAACTTTGTTCTTTCAGCAAAAGTTCCAAAATTGGTTGATTTATAAAACAGACATATATAATTTATTTAAACTTTTTTTTTAATAATATACACAACATAACAACAAAATGATAGTCTTTTATATAACAGCCACGTTTCACAAACAGGACAATTGTGATTTTTAATCACACCGTGATAAACAAAATAGTATATTTATATGTGACATTCTGGTGGATATTGCACATTTTAAAAAGCCACAGCTCACAACCAGAGCACAGGACTTATCACCATGACTGATAACTAGAATTTGGATGTTTATGACCTAAAAAGTGGGAAATATGCAAGCAAGTATTACCAAACAAATACACAAAACTTTAATTACATAATTGCTACACCATTTGAATAGCTAAATATGACCAAATAAAAAAGACGAGATATGACCAAATACATGCAAAAACACAATTGCTACATTATTTGAATCACATTGTGTAAGCATTAATAATTTTTTCTTGTAATAGTTTATGTGGACGGCACATTTTCTTCTGTTATTCACAACTCTTGTTCCTGTAAAGAATAGTAACTGGTATAACTGTATAAATAAATACAGTGAAACAAAGTTCTAACTGTTAAATACTAATTTTCATTCTCCATTTATGGCAACATTACAGTATATCACCCAATGCATCTTCAAACTCTCGTAGAGGAATCTTCTCCTGTTGTCAGTCAGAATGGTCTTATATTGTGAGAAGTTTCTTTCAATGTCATAAGAAGTTATGGAAACATGTTTAAACACAGTGAAGTCCTTTTACTCTAGCTGTGGGTTGTGTTCACCAAAAACTGCTTTACAGCTGTTTAATATGTCGCTAATTGTGCATATTGTTGAAAAAACATGATTCCTTTCCAGCCCTTTCTTAAGTTTGTGCTTTATGGAAACTGCTGCACTGACTGGCTCTCCCTATGTCGCATTCTTATGTTTTGCGGCATGTTGATGCTCACTAGCCTACTGTGACTTTTAAATTTGTTTCTTCTGAAGCCCTTTCTTAAGTTTGTTCTTTACGGAAACCTCTGCACTAAGTTTTGCTCTCCCTATGTCGCATTCTTATGTTTTGCAGCATGTTGATGCTCACTAGCTAATTGTGACTTAAATTCGTTTCTTCTGAAATGTTTAGGGCAGGACAGCTACCTCCATCAGAGGAATTACTGCACATAGTATAAACGTGCTTCTTGCAAGTCCACATTCCTTCGACTCAAACAAAAATATAAATAAACTCTTTCTTAGAATATGTCATTCATGGAATATAGGTTCATATTATTTTTAAAATAGACAACATACTTTAATGTATCCTAAGCTTAGGTATTCAGTTTTTACACTAAACTCCACTTACATAAAAATAAGACGCATTTCGGGAGTATCTCTCCCATGTTCAGTTGCTTACTGTTCCTCCGTTACTTGAAACGATGGCTAGACACCCGGATGTTCCTGTGGTGGCCTCTGTTGGTTGAAGTAGGAAATTGCTGAGTTCATCCATAGGAGGAAACTCGAAGTTCATTAGGTTTTCTCTATTTTTTCATATGAACAATTTTTCCTGAAAATTTTTTCCCAAGTGGATAACTCGAATGGATTGTGAAGATGTTTCACCAGTTTAATTTCCGGTTTTATTTCATGATTTTTGGTCCGAAAGTGAGATGCTACTGCTTATTTATCCACCTATTTAAACCAAATATTTCTAAAATGTTCTTTCCTCCGAATTTCCAAATTTCTCTTTGTTTTGCATATGTAGCTCAGCTCACAATACATTACATAGGCAAAACAAAGAAATTTGGAATTTCGGAGGAAAGAACATTTTAGGAATATTCGGTTGAAGCAGGTGGATAAATCAGCAGTAGCAGCTCACTTTTGGACCAAAAATCATGAAATAAAACCAAAAATTAAACTGCTGAAACATCTTCACAATCCATTGGAGTTATCCACTTGGGAAAAAATTTTCATATTAAAAAATAGAGAAAACCTAATGAACGTCCAGTTTCCTCCTATGGATGAACTCCGCAATTATCTACTTCAACCAACAGAGGTCACCACAGGAACATCCACATGTCTAGCCATCATTTCGAGTAACGGCGGTTCAGTGAGCAACTGAAGATGGGAGAGATTCTCCTGAAACGCATCTTATTTTTATGTAAGTGGAGTTTAGTGTAAAAAATGAATACCTAAGTTTAGGATATATTACCACTCCATTGTCAACAGCTTCGTAAGTACAATATTTATATTTTAATGTATCTGAATATAAGACCATGTTTGTAAATATAACCAAAATATGCACAATATGACCCAAATTGAGAACGTTACCTAAATATGTAAATATATGAAACACAAAACATCAGTAAAGTAATCAGAAACATTCAATTCATTAACTAAAATTGTTAATTGGAACATTGCACAGTGAAGCTAATCATGTATTAAAATCATTGTATGATTGAGTGGTACTAACACTCTTTTGCTCTACGTATTTAAAATGTGTAGCACTGGTTTCACGAACCCTTCGCATTGTTAGCCCATTGTTGATTGGAGGATAAACTGTTACGCTGTGGGAATGTATAATCTGCTCTGGTGGAGGTGTGATGAAAGTTAGTTTTCATCACTGGAAATGTCAAACAAAGTTCATTAAACTGTCTTTGTACTTGTAAATATAGATTTTCTCCCATGTTGCTAATTCTGTAGGTCCTTGCACTGATTTTAATATTTTATTCAATATATTGTGGTTTTCTGTTCAGATATGAGATACCATGCTGATTTCTCCAATTGATTGTATTTTATGTTCCTGAAATGTTCTTTTAACCATGTGCCTATGTTTCTCTTTGTTTTTCCAATGTAGATTTTTTCACATTCTGCACAACTTATTTCATAAATACCTGCCTTTTTTCTCTTGTAGAACACTGTCATTAACATTGTCAACCAGGAGATTTTTAACATTAAATCTATTTACAGGTACTAACTTGTTATTAAAATCTTTAAGAATATTCTGAAAATTTTTTTTAGTCCATGAATGATATATGAATTTTTTAAAAATTAACTCATCTTTTTTTGCTGAAAGTGTTGTGGTTTCTTTAACAAGTTTTTGCCTCTTGAATTTTTGTACTTTTTGTGTATTAATTCTTTTTTAAAATCATTTTTAACCACTGTTCTTTCAATTTGTTTGTATTTTTTAAAGTGTTCTTCTGTGTTAATTTTTAGGTTAACTAGCCAATGTGCTAAACTGTTGATAACTGCTGTTTGTGCATTGTGGGGTTAAAAGTGTCAACTTTGATGTGATTGTGTGTATTCTTTCTGTATATTCCAAATTCCAGGTTTTCTTGGCACTTAATTATTTAATGTCCAAAAATGGTAACATGTTATCTGTTTGTATGTGAATGAAATGTGTTTATCATGTATATTCAGATGTTTTATGACATCATTAACGACCTTTTTGTTAATTATGGCAAATATATTGTCAACATATCTGTACCACATTTTAAACATGTATGGGAAAGCTGAGTTGTGCGTTTCAAATCTGCTCATGAAGAGGTTAGCTAGAAATGAAATGAGACAAGGGGCTGCCCATAGTAAGTCCTGATTTTTGTTTATAAAATTTGTTCTTGAAAGAAAAGTAGGATTGGTTTATGCAAATTTCTGTGAGTTTAATGTATTCTTTTATGTGTGCATCATTAATTCCACCTGTTCTTAACTATTCTTGCAGATAAATTGAAAACTGCGATTCTAGGTCGAAAGATATTAATGTGTCAGAAGGTTGCAATTTTGTGCCCTTAATTTTTTCTATTAACTAAAATGAATTATATTTCTGTTTTGAAATTTAGGTAGTGTCTTAATCGATCAGCTAGCCATTTTGCTAAATAGTATGAAGGTGTATTGAATTGTTAATGATGGGTTGCACACCATTTCCAGTCTTATGAATTTTTCTGGCAAACATATACTTTTGCTATTGTGCGATTGTTCTGTTTTACTTTATATTTTGTTTCTTTTGGGATAACTACAATTTTTAGAGCCTCACTGACTGAATTAATACATCCCTTCAGTGGATCTGAATGTATTCTTTTTTATTGTTGCCTTTTTGTATAAACTACATCTTTGTCATTTAACGATTTTATTGTATTCCTATATGTCTTGTTTACTGTAGTTTTCTTTGTATTTATTTCTTTTAACACCTTATCTGATTTGATTATAACTAATTCTTTTTCTTTGTCTTTTTATTCTTCAATAGCCACTTCTAAATTTACCAAATAATCTTTTTATTTTATTGGAGTATTAGGCACACGTTTTAAGGCCTTTATTTAAAAATGCTAATTCTTCTTTTTAGAAAGTTTCTTTTGAAAGATTTCCCACAAAATTCTGTTCAGGTTTTGGATTTTTAGATATGTAGGTTTTTGATTTTGATGTCTAAGCTTTCTTTTTTGATTGGTGACTTTTTCGTTTATCCGATATTGTATATGTTCTAAAGCTGTTCTGACTAAGTTGTCCCACACTATGTTTCCTAACCTCTTTGAAATCTGTATTTTTCATAAAGATCTATATTTGCCAAACTTGTGTAATGCTTTACCTTTTCTAATTGAATTACTTTTTTTCTTGAGGCTAATTGTTTGCAGCTATGATGGTTATACATAACAGATTTTTTGGGCTAAATTTGGCATTATTTTATGTTTTAGGCACAGGTGTAAAAAAATGAATATCTGCTGAAATTAATCTGCTTTTTCCTTTTAATCTTATATATTCTTTAATTTCTTTTTTCAAATTATGAAAATTGCAGTTAAAGTTATAAAGGTTATTGTATCTTTTGTGTTTATTGTCTGTCTTAAAATAGTTACTAACAAATTTATCCATGTCATCTGTTCCTTGCGGCCCGAAGGCCTATTTATTAACTAACATTGTTAATGGAACATTGCACATTGAAGCTTAATCATATATTAAAATCATTGCATAATTGAATCAAACTAACACTCTTTTGCTACACTTGTTTAAAATATGCAGGATTGATTTCACGAACCCTTCATTTGCATCACCAGTGTATTGTGGACTGTAGGATAAATCGTTATGCTTTGGGAATTTGTAATCTGCTCTGGTGGAGGTGTGATAAACTTAAAGTTTATGTTTTCATCATTGAAAGTGTTGAAGTTCATTAAACTGTCTTTGTACTTGTAAACGTAGATTTTCTCCATGTTGCTAATTCTCTAGGTCCTTGCACTGATTTTAATAATAGTGTTTTATTTAATTCAATTCAAAGAGTGTTAGTTCAATACATTGATTTTAATATTCAATTCATGTTTAATTCAACAATATGACTGAAACGAAAGCCAGGAAAAAAATTGCCATGTCAAACATTCTAACCCTACTGATAACCTACAAAGAGAACATAGTGGCAAAATTACCAGCACTCACCAGAAATCCATAAAACACTACTATTAATCCCTTGTCATTTGATTTATAGTTAATTAAATTACACCTGATATAAAATCAAGGTAGTTGCTGTTAAAAATCAGCTGTTTTCATGACTGCCATTTTTGAGAGTTCTGTTTGAGTACAAACAGAACATAGTGGCAAAATTACCAGCACTCACCAGAAATCCATAAAACACTACTATTAATCCCTTGTCATTTGATTTATAGTTAATTAAATTACACCTGATATAAAATCAAGGTAGTTGCTGTTAAAAATCCAAATTTATGAAAAAAAATTTTAAATGCTCAAATTTATTTTAGACTCATATTTTTATGAATCTAAAATAAAGGAGAAATGGGAACGCAACATCTATAAAGCTATTTGTAACCTAAAATGTTGCATAAAGAATATATTTTTTGCCACTTTCTGTAGACTGAAATGAAAAGGTCCTGCATCTAACACTGGAATAAACACTAATTCTCTCATTGCACATCTTAATAATTATAACTTAAATCCCTGTACCACAAATTTTGCCACTTCAGTTTTGTAGTGCATCAAGCATTTAACTAACAGTTAAATGCCATTTGCATATACTCTTGCTGTTTTTTCTTTACTGCTGTGGTTGATCATCTTTTCTTACCAGTTAATCTAAATAATATAATAAGTTGCCAAAGTTATCAGAGCTGTAAGGAGCATAACAGTCAGGTCAAAAAAATGTTTACTAACATTTATTGACATTAATTGTAAGAATGTATTACATAAGAAGTAAAATTATAAGTTTAATAAACATGAATTATTTTAATGTTTATTAAACTTATTTTTTAAAGAATAAATGCCTCTAAAATGATGAGTTGTTAAGTAGATGAAAAGAGTTCAAATTACATTAATTGTACCATTATTCTAATAAATGAGGATGATATAATTAATGTGTATGCCAAATATATATGTTATGATGCCTGTGTATAGTTTCAAGCATGACTAACAGTTAAATGCCAAGTGCACATATTCTTGGTACAGACCCTAATACAGTCATTTTTCAATTCATTTGGTTCATTGCCATGGAAATACCCATGCAAAAACACCATAAATTCATGATACAGTACCCAAAAAAATTAAAAGTGTTTATTTTAGGAAGTTCTAAACTAAAGGAAAAACACACATAATCATTAGTGTAGGGCTACAAAATTTGTTAAAAGAAGAAGAGGGCATGCAGACAAAAATGCTAAAGCATTAGGTTGGGAACAGACGTAAAAAAAAAAAAAAAAAACAGGCATCAATGTACATCATGTATACAAAACAAAAATCATGGGCAGATATCACAAATTTTCTGAACTAATCATCTTATAAGACTGAATATAAGTATAAAATGTAGACATAAAATGTAGACAACAGAACAGAGGTGGGAAAATTTTGTTTTAAGAAAGATATGGAGCCTGCAGTAACCATAGAGGGCTGCTCTTCCCTGGGGAAATTAAAGAAAAGTAGTGTAACAATATCTTGTTGCTGTTTTTGCGAACAGTCCCGTTTTTTTTTTCCATTGCACTATCCTTCTTGTCTCCCTTTTTTCCTTTTATTTGTTTTTTATTGACTAATTTATTATTGTGTACATTTTTACATATGCTGTCACTGGGCCTAGGCACATTTACAGTGAATAAATCAATTGAATTACATGTACAAAAGTATATGTATAGTTGTATATACATGTCTACATTGTGATCTGCAATGTGGAACTTTTGCTCAAACCTCTCTCTAAGCACGTTCATTGTGTGGGTTCCTCTAGGTTTGTAGCATAGCCTTATGCACCTCCAAGTTATATTGTTCGTCTGCAATAGCATATCAAGAATGACATCTTCAGTTGCATATACTGCATTTTTCAGCTACTGACAAACTTTCAGTTTGTCTGCATTTCTTCTTTCACAGAAGCTCAGGGTGCATTGTCAAATGTGACAAGATCAGAATTTCTTACAGGCAAGGCATGCAACCGTAGATTATTCTGATCCATGTCCATTCCAATGATTTGCCAAATTCATCCAGACACTTGTAGATGTTCAAAATCTGTTGGAGACAAACAGTGTTTGTGATCCTTTTGCCATAATTTCTGGAAACAGTTTTAGTTGCGTATCTCTTGCAGTTGTTCCTCTATTACATTTTTTTTCCATCATAGTACTGCATCAAGTACAGTTTATTTTTCTTTCTCTATCCCTTATGTCTCTTAGGCATGAGGCTCAAGAGAGTTTAAAGGTACAATCCCAACTGTATAAATTTCTTAACCCACAATAAAGAAATTTCATTAAAATTGACGGTCTTGATGCAGCCTTGCCTTCATATTCTCACTGTTAGAATTTGAATTGTCTTAAAGAACAGATCACTGTTGCTTTGAGGGTGTGCACTCTTCAGGGTTGTATAGACATAAGCTGTCCAATGGGCCATATGTTCCAAAATCTAGGTATAATGAGATGAAAAAATACACCTAAAGATAAATTGTACAATACAAATCTTGTAAGCTTTGTATTTAAAACAAAAAATAATCCCATACATGTAATCAAGGAAGGGTAGGAAATTTTCACAGCAATTGAATGGTGAGAGACAAATTCTAAATTATATGATACAAACCTTGTAAGCTTTGTATTTATAGCAAAACATGATCCCATCCATGTAATCAAAGGTAAGAAATTTTTGCAGCAGTTGAATGGCTTGCCATTCCAAGTACAATCATAAATCAGGTCTTTACAAGCTCCTCGATTCTGAAAAATAAAATAAATAAATAAAAAAAAAACAAATAATGTACAGCTACATAAGCTAGAAATTGGAGGAATTTGACCATGCTTTAATAAAATACATGCCAAATATTTAAAAATGTTTAATGTGCTAATTCCATGAAAAGAGCATAAATGTTCTTTTGAAATTGAAACCAAATTTTGCTTACTTTGGTTACTTTGTGCCTAATTTGCGTTAAAATAACAACATAATCTAAGTTGATAAAGTGAAAATGTTAATTGGAGAGAGAGAATAAATAAACATGGAAATGATAAACGTGAAATTGAAAAGAATTGGTTATAAAATATGATTCCTTAAGAAGCATGGACATAATATTGTCAGCGTTTTCACTTTGCTTTTCGGTAAATGAAGACTGCCATTGGGTGGCCAAGGTTAAGACATGGACTTGTGAGCAGGATGTTGGGGGTTCGAATCCTGCTAGGACCGTCGTCCTTTACCGAGGTTTTTTCCAGATTTTCCTCAGTCATAAATGGCTAATGCTGGGGAGGTACCCTAAACATAGGCCTGGAACGTTTCCTTCCTTAAAAAAATCTTTTCTCAATATATCTTTTCATCTCATCTCATGTATTACCAGTGCCCACTGCATGTAGTACCTCAGTAGTTAAAATGGGCATTAAACACCATTAAATAAATAAAGTAAATGAAAGACTTATAATATTTGGTTATAAAAATAATTATAAGCACCAAGTCATATTGTTAGTGTTTTGACATTGCTTTTCAGTAAATGAAAGACTTTAAATATTTGATTATAAAAATAATTATAAGTACCTAGTGCACCATATCTACTCCTTTTGCCATGGGTGGTCATGGTTGTTAAGCTGTAGACTTATGAGATGTGGGGTTCAATTCCCACCAGAATTGTCCTCCCTGATTGAGGTTTTTTCCATATTTTCCTCACTTCTCATAAATAGCAAATGATGGGGAGGTACCCTAAACTTAGGCCTGTAACGTTTCCTTCCTTAAAAAATCCTTTCCCAGTTTATAATTTTTTTCGAAATTTTGATGTCCTTCACTAGGGTCCCTTTTCAAACACCAACAGCAATCAGTCATCATTTACTCATCCCAATGACCTGGATAATGGTTCCCATTATTTTAATATCTTTATGGCTGACCTTGTTCTTCACTCATAGCAAGAAGATTCGCAGGGAAGTAATCAATATAGCTGTTGAGAAAATGCACTTTAACATTCATTCTACACCTTAGATTTCTAAAATATAAAATTTCCTTCACAATTTCTTTATAGTTCTCAGATTTCCTGTTGCCAAGAAAGTTTTCTGACATTTTTTTGTATTTTAACCATGCTGACTTCTCTAATACAAACTTCGATTGAAAAAAAAGTCTCATCCTGCATAAGCTCACGAATCTGGGGAATGGGGGGGTGGGCATTGAAAATACCTGCTGCTATCTTAGCTTTAGTTTTCTGTGCAAATTTTATAAAAGGAAAATTGAAATAATCACCATCCTTATTCAGAGCAGTAAAAAATTGCTTCATCAAGTCTAATTTAGTATGGAGTAGTGTAAAAAGGACATTAGAAGGAGAAACCAATGGTTCATATCTCACATTTTTTTCTCCATGAACTAAATTGCTCCTTAAGGGCAATTTTTTCTGGTCCATTGCTCTGATTCATCCCTACTATCCCATTCACAAAGTGAATCATTTATTGTTTAAATCTTTTCATAATATTTATTTAGTGTATCTGCTGAATGAATAAATAATAAAAATTATTTTCTATAATACCAATTTTTGCAAAGCTGTAGCCCAATAAAACAAATCTAAGACTGGTTTAAGAGATTCCATGCAGTAAGAAATCAGAAAATATGCAGTTTTCATTTAGCAGAAATTGTGTTCACCACTGTATTAAAGGTAGAGGGGGTTTAGTTTCCAGCCAGTTGTGCACCCCCCTCAAGGGCCCAATTTTTTGGGTACGGGGCGTAGCGACCCCGAGGCACCCGAACTGCTCCCGCACGTCCACACTAAGCGTGTTTGACTCCTTTTTATTTCGCCTACATTTTAATTTTTATTTGTCCTACGTCCCTGTTCTTCGTCTGATGGGTGCCCCCGTGTTTGACACGGTAAAAAGTGATTGGGTAACGGCGTAACTCCTAGCACTGGGTTATCATGTAGGACGGGAGCGTATCCCCTGGTAAAGGCCAGGCTCGGGGAAGGGCCATTGCATGAGCTATTGACTTCCTGCAGGCGATTGGGTCCCTTTGTCAACCCACAGAAAGGTGTGACCCTGAGGTGATTTTTTTGTCAAGGCCAGGGACAGGTCACCTAAGCCGGGATGGCGCCCAGGAAGCAGCCTGCCATCGGGGACAGTTGCAATGGTGGAGGATTATATCGCTATGGTACAAGAACAACCATATACAACCTAAAAGAAAAAGAGCTGACGTAAAAGAAGTACACGAGAAGTCTTTTTCTTGATTCTTGGTGCTTAGTCGTACTGAAGATGGTCAGTCGCTTACAAAGGTAAACCCATTTGTTATTCAGAAGGGCATAGATGCCATAGCTGGACCCGTTAAGACCTGTACCCGTCTACGTAACGGATCACTTTTGGTGGGGACATTTGGGCTGTCTCAAACCAACTCATTGCTCAAGGCGACGCACTCCACGGTTATCCCATCCGTATAGAACAACATAAGACATTGAATTCGTCGCGAGAAGTTGTTACCACCAATGTACTAGACGGAATGTCCGACCCGGAAATCCCCTCAGGGGCCCAATTTATTGGGTACGGGGCGTAGCGACCCCGAGGCACCCGAGCTGCTCCCTCAGGTCCGCGCTCAGCGCGTTTGACTCATTTTTAGTTTGTCTCCATTTTACTTTTTACTTTTAAACCTCCCTGCTTTTAGTCTGATGGATGCCCCCGTGTCTGACACGGTTCAAAGGTGACTGGGTAAGGGCGTGACTCCCAGCACTGGGTCATCATGTAGGGCAAGAGCGTATCCCCTGGTAAAGGCCAGGCCCGGAGAGGGGCCATTACACGTGCTGTAAGCTTCCTGTAGGCGATTGGGTCCCTTTGTCTGTACCCAGGAAGGTGTGACCCTGAGGTTACTTGTTCCAGGCCAGGGCAACTAACCTAAGCCGGGGTGGCGCCCAGGAAGCAGCCTGCCATCGGAGACAGGTGTAATGGTGGAGGATGAAACCGCAATGGTACAACCAAATCCTCATTTTAATACTAAACGTAAGAGATTGGACGCAATAGAGGTGTCTTTCCCTCGTTTCCTAGTAATCACCAGAACTGAGGAGGGTCAGTCTTTTACGCACGTGAACCCTTTTGTTATACAAAAAGGTCTGGATGGTATTTCTGGCCCCGTTAAATCGTGCACGCGGCTGCGCAACGGATCCTTATTAGTTGAGACAGTGAGTGCATCACAAACTAGCGCGCTACTCAAGGCCATCTTACTCCACGGATACCCGATCCGTGTCGAGTCACATCGCACCCTGAACTCCTCCCGGGGAGTAGTAACCACATCTGTACTGGACGGCATGACCGATACGGAAATTCAGGGTCATCTCTGTGTATCGTGTGCAGACAAAGAAGGATGGCGAGGTACAGCCTACTCGTACATTGTTCCTCACCTTTAGTAGGGTTGAGTTACCGTCCAAGATAAGAGCAGGGTATGAGGTCATCACGGTCCGCCCGTACGTCCCTAGCCCTTTACGATGCTTCCAATGTCAGCGTTTCGGCCATACCCGATTATCTTGCAAGAGCCCTAAATCGATTTGTGCCACATGTGCCTTAGAAAGTCACGAGGGAGCATGTTCATCCGCTCCTGTATGTGTGAATTGCCGTGGTTCTCATCCGGCCACATCCCGTGGCTGCCCTCGATTTAGGGAGGAGCGCTCTATACAGGAAATCCGCGTTAAAGAGAAACTTTCGTTCTCTGAGGCCCGGAAACGTTATCAAGCCTGTCTACCCCCTGTACCCAAGCTTGGTACGTATAGCTCTGTAGTCGCAACTGCGATTTCGCGACGTGACAGTAGCACTCAAACGTGCGACCTGGTTTTTTCTACACCACCTCCGCCTGCCAGTGCCAAGCGCCCAACTACCGTAGCCAAGCCAGTTGTTTTTGCCGCTGATCCCATTAAATTTAAGACGGCCTATACAAGGACTGATTTTTTAAAATCGTCCGCAAGTGAGGGAAAGACAAAGTAAAAAGACCACAGTCCGTCACCTCCTCGGAGGTCGAGCTCCCACGATGGCTCTGGGAGCAGCCCTTAAGGCGGTCACCATCACCGCCTCTCTCCACCTCCAACCGTTTCCAGGTATTGGAATCGGTTGATCCTTCTCAGCAGGAGAAGCCTCCCTCTGAGGATTCAATGGAGCAGGATGCTCCTGCTCATGATAAACCACCGAGTCCCACGCGTTTAAAAAAAGGACGATTGATTCGCCCTGGACCGTCCAAAAAGTAAGATGGTAACTTTTTAGCTTATTTTCTCCAATTTTAACAATGGCTATCCTTTCGTGGAATGTGCGTGGTCTCCGTAGCAGAAGACCTGACCTCGAGTTAATTTTACGTTCTGCTGACCCTCTGCTTGTGTGTCTCCAAGAGACCAAGCGTCGTCCAGGTGATTCTTTTAATTTACGCGGTTACTCTTCGGTGAGGTTTGATCTCCCTCCCGCAGATGGCACTCCCGCTCACGGCGGAGTTCTAATTTTAATTAAAGATGACGTGTACAGTACTTCACTACAGCTCCAGACTCCTTTGCAAGCTGCTGCAGCTACAGTTCACTTTTCCGGACTTACTTTTTCTATCTGCACTGTTTATTTACCTCCGTCCGGCACCATCACTACAGTTGACCTGGACGATCTTCTGTCTCAGGTACCACCCCCTGTCCTACTGTTGGGAGATTTTAATGCACACCATCCCCTGTGGGGTTCCAACACGGAGTGTGCCAATTGGCAGAATTTCTCGACCGTCACAATCTTGTTCTGCTCAACACTGGTCAACCTACTTTTCTTTCTGACAGCACTCACAGCTTTTCACACTTGGACTTATCCATTTGTTCTGCCTCACTTGCTGTGCATTTCACCTGGAACGTCATCTCCGATTTATATTCCAGTGACCACTTTCCGTGTCAGATCCATGTACTCTCTTCAAACGCACATTCACAGCGCGCGCCAAAATGGCTCATTGATAAGGCGAATTGGCCTCTCTTTCGATCTTTGGCCGAATTTTCAGGGAGTGAATTTCCATCTATCGACATCGCAATCGAGCACCTCCGTACGGTCATCATATCAGCCGCAGATAAGACTATTTCCCGGTCGTCTTGTCACCCCAGGCGCTTACCGGTTCCCTGGTGGACCGATGAATGCCTGGATGCGTTGCGTGCACGCCGAGGTGCTCTCCGAGTTTTTCGTCGCCACCCTACTTCAGCAAATATGATTTGCTATAAACAACTTCGCGCCAAATGCCGCCGAGTCATCAAGGATAGCAAAAAGGCTTCTTGGATTTCTTTTACCCCTTCTTTTAACCGCACAACGCCTTCATCCGTAGTTTGGGAACGGCTACGCCGCGTTGCTGGCAAACCAAGGTTTACATCTATACCCGGTCTTAGGATTTTAAATCGAGTGCTCACTACTCCGACTGACGTCGCCAATGTTTTAGGGCGAACCTTCGCTGATGTTTCGAGCTCCGCCAATTACCCGGCTTCATTTCGCGCAGTAAGGGAGCAGGTTGAGAGGAAAGGTTTCTCATTTGCCTCCGACCGTCAGGAGAGCTACAACGTTCCTTTTACCGCCAGAGAACTGGAACATGCCCTTTCCACCTCTCGACATTGCGCACCGGGGCCAGACGACATTCATGTTGCCATGTTGCAGCATTTATCTGCAGAAGGCAAAGCTTTTTTATTACGAACTTTTAATTTTATTTGGTGTCACGCACATTTCCCAGCGCTTGGCGATTGGCCATCGTCATTCCTATTCTTAAGCCTGGAAAGGACCCACACCTTCCTTCCAGTTACCGTCCCATTTCCCTCACCAGTTGCGTGTGCAAGGTGATGGAACGAATCATTAACGGGCGGCTTATGTGGTGGTTGGAGTCGAGGCACCTACTGACGAACATCCAGTGCGGTTTCCGTCGTCATCGATGTTCCATCGACCATCTTGTGTCTCTTTCCACCCATATAATGGACGGATTTGTGAGAAAATGCCAAACTGTTGCCGTATTTTTTGATTTGGAGAAGGCTTACGATACCTGCTGGAGGGGCGGTATCCTTCGTACGCTTAATGATTGGCATATATGTGGTCGGATGTCTATTTTTATTCGGGAGTTTATGATGGACCGGGTTTTTAACGTTCGCGTGGGGTCAGTTTTATCTTCTCGTTTTACTCAAGAGAACGGTGTACCGTAGGGCTCGGTACTTAGTTGTACACTGTTTGCCATCGCCATCAATTCCATATCTGAGTGTTTACCACCGGGAATCCAATCGTCGTTATTCGTAGACGATTTTGCGATTTATCTTTCCTCCAGGTGAACCTGTCTTTTGGAACGCCGCCTCCAATGCTGTCTGGACCGCCTTTACCTTTGGACCGTACGTAATGGGTTCCGTTTCTCCGCAGAGAAGACCGTCTGCATGAACTTCTGGCGTCATAAGGTGTATCCTACACCATCTCTCCACCTTGGCCCAGAAGCTCTTGTTTTCGCGGACGAAGTTAGATTCCTGGGCTTAATCTTTGACAGAACATTAAGCTGGTCTTCGCATGTAGCACAGCTCAGAGGCCGGTGTGAACGTTCTCTGTGTATTTTACGGGTTTTAAGTGGCACATCCTGGGGAGCCGACCGGACTGTTCTTTTACGTTTTTATCGATCTCTAATCCGGTCCAAACTGCATTATGGCTGCATAGTATATGGCTCAGCGCGACCTTCCGTTCTTCGTCGTCTTAACCCCATTCACCACCGGGGTATCCGTGTCGCTGTTGGTGCATTCCCCACCAGCCCTGTGTCGAGTTTATGTGCGGAGGCTGGGGAACCTCCGTTGTTTTATCGTAGGGATCTTTTACTTTCTGGTTATGGTTGTCGACTGGCTACGCAACCTCGTCATCCTGCGAATGAACTGTTTTTTAATGTGTCTCTCGCCCCATTTTACGCTGCTCGGTCTTTTACTCCTAAGCCCGCTGGCTTTCGTTTCCGGGAGCTGTTAAGGACGATGGACCTGGACTTACCTGCTTTTTTCTTGGCCGGGGAAACCTCCTCCCTCCCTTGGCTCTTAGCAGAGGCCCCCGTCCATCTTGGGCTTACGGCCTGTCCAAAGTCCTCGACCGCAGCACCATTCATTCTTAGTCATTTTAACGAGATTGTCTCTTACTTTGCTGGATGTAATTTTATATATACCGACGGTTCTAAATCCGACACAGGTGTAGGATGTGCCTTTGTTTTTAATGGAGCTAGTTTTACATATGGTCTTAACGTTGCGACATCTATTTTTATGGCGGAGCTTTATGCTATATATCGGGCTATTTTATTTATTTCTGACCACGGGCTGGGTAACAGTGTCATTTGTTCCGATTCTCTGAGTGCCCTTTTATCTCTTAAACCCCTGTACCCCTACCATCCTCTTGTGCAGAAAGTTCAGGATGCAGTGCCTTCGCTTCTGGCCGCTGGTGTCAGTGACTCTGCTATGGGTACCTGGACACGTGGGACTCCCGGGTAATGAGGCCGCGGATGTCGCAGCTAAATCCGCCATTTTAGACCCTGCAGAGTACGAGCAACGCTTTTATATAGGGGATTTTAAACATTGTATACGTCGAGGAATTCTCTCGCGCTGGCGCGATGAGTGGGATATCATTCCCCACAATAAGCTTCGAGAAATTAAAACCACCCCTTTTCATTGATCAACTTCTTCTCGCGCAGTCCGTCGCGAAGAAGTGATTTTAGCTCGTCTTAGAATAGGGCACTGCCGATTTAGTCACCGTCACCTTTTTAATGGTCAACCAGCTCTAGATTGCCCACGATGTGACCACCCCTTTACGGTGCGTCACATTTTACTCGAATGCCCTCATCTGGCAACTTTTAGACTTTCCCTGGGTTTGCCCTCCTCTATTGAGGAGCTACTTGCCGATGATGTGGTTGCTGTGGAACGAGTTCTCCGCTTTATCCGTGTTTGTGACTTTTGGAGCAAGGTGTAAATTTTAATGGTTTTACCCATGACGGTAATTTCCGAATATTTTAAGACTTTTGTCCTTTTGTAGACAATTTTATCCTTGTTTGTTTTAAGGGGTTTCATTGTTATATTTTTAGGCCATTATAACACTTAATATCTGAGCTCTTGCAGCTGCGTTTTGATCAGGTCTGTTGATGAGAATTTAACTGCAGTTATTAATAGCGGGTTTTATATTATTGCACAAAGTGCTACTGTTGCGCAGATTTCGGTGTGTCTGGGCGCTAATGACCTAGTAGTTTTGCGCTCTTTAAGCAATAATCATCATCGACCCGGAAATCCAGAGCTGTCTGGAAGACCAAGGGGGTCACATCGGTTTATCGCGTACAGGCAAGGAAAGAAGGGGAATTACAGTCGACCCGGACTCTATTCCTCACGTTTAACAGGGTCGAATTGCCGCAGAAGATTAAGGCGGGCTACGAGTTGATTGAAGTGCGCCCGTGTATCCCGAGCCGGTTGCGATGTTTCCAGTGTCAACGTTTTGGACACACTCGCATATCATGTAAGTGCCATTTCCATCTGTGCAACCTGCGCTCAAGCATTCATGAAGGAGCATGTGCATCCGCTTCCGTCTGCGTAAACTGCCGCGGCGACCATCCAACTTCGTCCCGCGACTACCCTCGTTTTAGAGAGGAGCGTTGTATTCAGGAAATCCGGGTAAAGGAGAAGCTGTCCTTTACTGAGGCCCGAAAGCGATTTCAATCTCGCCAGCCCTTTGTGCCTAAGACCGCTACATACAGCGCAGCAGCTTTTGCGATGAAGTGCGACAGCAGTACGCAGACTTGCGACCTTGTTTTCACACGGGTTCCTAATACGCCCAGTTCTCCAAAGCGCTCTACCGAGAAGCCAAAGCCGATTGTTTTTAATGCCCCTGAAGTTAAGTTTAAGACCAGCTATACGAGAACTGACTTTATGAATACGTCAACTTCTGTTCAGCAGAAAAAAGCCCTTCTCTTCGGAGGTCCCGTTCCCATGATGGGAGCAAACCCGCTAGACGTTCGCCGTCACCGCCTATTCCCACATCCAACCGATTCCAGGTGACCTGGAGTTACTTTTACGCTCGACTGACTCTCCGCTTGTGTTTCTTCAAAAAATCGAACTTCGCCCGCAAGATTCTTTTAATTTACGCGGGTACTCTTCGGTACGGTATTACCTTCCTGCCGAAGATGGCACCCCCGCTCACGGCGGAGTTTTAATTTTAATTAGACATGACGTGTACAGTACTTCATTACAGCTCCAGGCTCCTTTACAAGCTGCTGCAGCTACAGTTAACTTCTCTGGCCTTAGTTTTTCCATCTGCAGTATTTACTTGCCTCCGTCTGGTACAGTCACTACGGCTGATCTTGATGATCTCTTTTTTCAGTTACCACCCCCTGTCCTACTTTTGGGGGATTTTAATGCGCACCATCCCCTATGGCGTTCCACCTCGGAGTGTGCAAAGGGTAGCCTTTTATGGATCGTCACAATCTTGTACTGTTAAATACTGGTAACCTACTTTTGTTTCAGACAGCACTCATAGCTTTTCACACTTGGACTTATCGATTTGTTCTACCTCACTCGCTGTACATTTTACTTGGAATGTCCTCTGTGATTCATACTCTAGTGATCACTTTCCGTTTCAGATACATGTTCTTTCTTCAAACGCACATTCTCAGCGCGCGCCGAGATGGCTCATTGAAGAGGCGAATTGGCCTCTCTTTAGATCATTGGCCGAATTTTAGGGTTACATTATCCATCCATTGACAACGTGATCGAGCACCTGCAAACGGTCATCCTTCATGCCACAGATCAGGCTATTCCCCGGTCGTCTTGCCACCCCAGGCGCTTACCGGTTTCCTGGTGGACCGATGAATGCCGGGATGCGTTGCGTGCACGCCGAGGTGCTCTCCGAGTTTTTCGTCGGCATCCTACTTCGGCAAACATGATTCGCTGTAAACAACTGTGCGTCGAATGCCGTCGAATCATTAAGGATGGCAAAAAGGCGTCTTGGATTGCTTTTACATCTTCTTTTAACCGCACAACGCCTTCACGTGTAGTTTGGGAACAGCTACGCCGCGTTGCGGGCAAACCTAGGTTTACGCCTATACCCGGTGTTAGGTTATGCAATCGAGTGTTACTACTCCGGTTGAAGTTGCCAATATTTTAGGACGCACTTTCGCTGATATTTCGAGCTCCACCAATTATCCTGCTTCTTTTCGCACATTAAAGGAACAGGTCGAGTCGAAGGGTTTCTGTTTTGCCTCCGACCAGCAGGAGTGCTATAATGTCCCCTTTACCTCCAGAGAATTGGAGCATGCCCTTCAGAACTCTCGACACTGTGCACCAGGACCAGACGGCATTCATGTTGCTATGTTGCAGCACTTGTCAGCGAAAGGCAAGGCTTTTTTATTACAGACTTGTAATTTTATTTGGTGTAATGGCACATTTCCTAGCGCTTGGCGAGTTGCCATCGTCATACCTATACCTAAGCCTGGAAAGGACCCACATCTTCCTTCCAGTTATTGTCCGATTTCCCTCACCAGCTGCATCTGCAAGGTGATGGAACGCATGATTAACGGGCGGCTTATGTGGTGTTTGGAGTCGAGGCATCTATTGACGAACGTCCAATGCGGTTTTCGTCGTCATCGCTCATCAATCGACCATCTCGTGTCTCTCTCCACCCATATTATGGACGGATTTGTGAGAAAGGCCAAAGTATTGCTGTGTTTTTTTTTTATTTAGAGAAGGCTTACGATCCCGGTTGGAGAGGTGATATCCTTCGTACGCTTCAAGAATGGCGTATATGTGGCCGGATGTCCGTTTTTATGTGGGAGTTTATGAAAGACCGGGTTTTTAATGTTCGCGTGGGATCAGTTTTATCATCTAGTTTTATTCAAGAGAACGGTGTACCTCATGGCTCGGTACTTATTGCACACTGTTTGCCATTGCTATCAATTCTATCACTGAGTGTTTACCCCCCAGGAATACAATCGTTGTTGTTCGTTGACGATTTTGCCATCTATCTTTCCTCTCGGAGAACGTGTCTTTTGGAACGCCGCCTCCAATGCTTTCTGGATCGCCTGTACGCTTGGAGTGCAAATCACGGGTTCCGTTTCTCCGCATAGAAAACCGTCTGCATGAACTTCTGGGCCGTAAGGAGTATTCTCAACCATCTCTCCATCTTGCCCAGACGCTCTCTCTTTCGCAGACGAAGTTAGGTTCCTTGGCGTAGTGTTTGATAGGAAATTATGCTGGTCATCGCATATAGCACCTCTCAGAGGCAAGTGTGAACGTTCTCTTTGTATTTTACGTGATTTAAGTGGCACATCTTGGGGAGCTGACCGGACTGTTCATTTACGCTTTTATCGATCTCTGATCTGGTCGAAACTGGATTATGGCTGTGTGGTTTATGGCTCAGCGCGGCCTTCCGTTCTTCGTGGCCTTAACCCCATTCATCACCGGGGTATCGGGGTTGCTATTGGAGCATTCCCAACCAGTCCTGTGTCAAGTTTATGTGCAGAGTCTGGAGAACCTCCGTTGTTTTATCGTAGGGATTTTTTACTTGTTGCTTGCGGTTGTCGACTGGCTGCGCAACCTCGTCATCCCACGAATGGGCCGTTTTTTAATGTGTGGTTCGATGGTTTTTATGCTGCACGGTCTTTTACTCCTCAGCCTCCTGGTTTTCGTTTTCGGGAGCTGTTAAGGACCTTGAACGCGGATTTATCTGCTTTTTTCCTAGCCGGGGAAACTACTTCTCCCCCTTGGCTTTCAGCTGAAGTCCGTGTTCATCTTGGGCTTACGTCCTGTCCTAGGTCTTCGACCGCAGCACATCTTTTGGGCCCTGCTGAGTACGAGCAACGTTTTTATTTTGGGGATTTTAAACATTCTTTACGTCGAGGCATTCTCTGCTGGCATTGGGCATTGCCATTTTAGTCACTGTCACCTTTTTAATGGTCAACCAGCTCTAGCTTGCCCTCACTGTGACCACCCCTTTACAGTGCATCACATTTTACTTGATTGCCATCATCTGGCAGCTTTTAGACTTTCCTTAGGTTTGCCCTCCTGCACTGCAGAGATGCTTGCAGATGATGTGGTTGCTTTTGAGCGAGTGCTCCGTTTTATCCGTGTATGTGGTTTTTGGAGCAAGGTGTGAGGTTCTATCATTTTACTCATGAATGCAATTTTAGACTATTTTAAGACTTGTTATTTTAGCTTTTGCTGAATTGTTTTAGTTCGAGTTTTTAATGGTTATGTTGCTTATAGCCCTTGCTATTTGTTTTTGGGGTTGTATTGTTACCATTTTAGACTTTTATAAGACTGTTGAGTTTTCCGCTCTTGCGGCTATGTTTTAGTATCAGTCTTTTGTTTCTTGACCATTTTACACTTATTTGTTTTTGGGGTTTTTATTGTTCCTATTTTAAACCATTATAAGACTGTTGTGTTTTCCGCTCTTGCGGCTGTGTTTTAGTACCAGTGTTTGTTTATTGAACATTTTACCCTTGTTATTTGTTATGGGGGTTTCTTTTATTGCACAAAGTGCTACTGGTAATTAACATATGCGCTGATTTTATATTAATTATTTATTTTTTTCATTCTGGCGCAGTTTTTAGTGTGTTTGGGCGCTAATGACCATTGCTGTTTTGCGCCCTTAAGCTATAATCATCATCATCGGTTGTGCACAAATGCTCCAAACCTCCATTACTGTCGAATCACCTATCTCCCAATGTTTCTTTTAACAGTCCAAATCCATGATAATCACAAGGCAAAAGTTTAGAACATAGTGATGTCCAGTGAATTTCCTCTAGTTTTACCCTTGTCAAAGCAACTGTTTGTGGATGGAAGCTATTTTGGAGGAGAGCTTCTCAAATTGGTTGTTGACATATTTTTCGTTGAATATCACATTTTTCCTCATCAAGAAGCTGGTAGTAATATTTTTTTATTAATGGTATAAAACGTTGTTTTTACTGTTGAGGCATCAGGCGGTGATAGTTGATGGTATATGAGATGAAATGATAAATTGGGAAATTATTTTTGTTTGTTTTAAAGTACGGAAACGTTTTAGGCCTAAATTTATGACTCCTCACTGGCATTTACCATTTATGAGGACTGAAGAAAACCTGGAAAACATATTGGGGATGACTGTCCAGGTGGGAATGTCACCCAAGGTAGTTTATGCATAATGACCTTGGCCACCCGTGTAGCTACAATAATAAGCTACATTGACTGCTAGACATTTATGAAATAGGCCAAAAATGCCTTGGGAGTTGCAGAAAATTGTTCAAGAGGTCCTCCTCAGCTAATATTGTAATGTTTTCTTGCTTCGACCCAGAAGTACAGTGGTATATTCTTGTTTCATCACAGATTCAGATTTGAAGCAGAAACCCATCTCCTTGATCACTGCATTGAGCCAGGAGCCTCTGACGCACTCCCAAAAGTGCAGCTTTATGTACATCAATGAGAATTTGAGGAGGCAAAAAATGTCGATCACATTTGATTAAAATCTTGAATGGCCAGAATCTTTGTTTCTGTTAGGCTTGTCTGGCAGTGAAGTTTGCGACTTTATTTTTCCTTAGTTTTTTTGTCCTCCTGTAAATCTTTTGTAATATTCCCACAATTGTGTTACATATAACATCTTATTTTGAAACTATGCCCTTAATCTTTGCAAAAATGTGGATGGTTTTATGCTCTCTCGAGCCAAAATTTTTAATAATGTAATGCATTGCACAGTTGACAAGTGTACCCTTTGCTTGGACATGAGACTATTAACCAATAAAATTGCTTTGAGAGGTGAACCAAAATCCAAACCCCCAATGTGGAAATCCCCACTTGCAAGTCTCAAAGGCCTGTGTCTGTACTGCTCACAAGTGGTAAAATAAAAATTATGATGAACATTTTGATTCGCCCTCATATCAGCTATTTTATAATGAAACTTTTGCTCTGATTATGTTATACTAATACTGGGTATGTGTATTATCTATGACATGCAAGCATGGCTGGGAGCTTATGGACAGTAAATGCTCCCAGACAGCAGGCAATAAGGGTTTGCAGTTAAACTTGGGGACCCCCCCCCCGCGTACACACACACACACACAGTGTCTGATAAACTACTATTTATTTGTCTTTATAAAATCATGTACTCAGCCAAGTAATGCAAGGAGATGCTGGCATTTCCTGCCTTCCTTTTTCACACTTTCTGGTAACTGCTTAAAAATTAGCCTTCTTAGCTTTCTTTGAGAAATTGAATTAATCATTTGACAAGTGTTATCCTTTGGATCTGAGGTGTGTAGGTTCATTCATCTTTTAATGTTCCTCAGAAATTATAATCACATAGAGTTAGATTGAGGGATCGAGCAAGCCATATGTTGTTATTGGTAACTCTGTTACTACTCATGACAATGCTTACTCGCCCACTGGGAATGTTGTGACCAATAAGCTTTGCAAAAATGGTAAATAGGTTTTACCTCATCTGTTTAAAGTTCGTCCAGCAGGCTTTGACTTATTCCCCCCTCCCCCCCAAAAAAGCTTGGATGTTGTTTTTCTTCTCTGAACAAGCTTTGTGCCAGCATTACTTGAGTCATTTGACAGATGAACAGGAGTGGAACTTTGAATGGAATAGCACAGCCTCCTAAATGCTGAGACTTGGTCATATAGAAGTTTGGAGACCAAATGAACTATGAGATACTGTTCAAAAAAAAAGTTCGCATAATTTATGAAATGATCCTTATAAATCATCTTGGCTTCTAGATATTTTATCATTGCCTCATTTTTTTAAAAATGAGATGATGAAACCAAAACTTGATGACACTTGTAAAGTACTATAAAAAGCTTTTTGTGTCTAGCAGATCATGTCCAACTAGCAGAAGGCTACTGTTTCCATCTCAGTTATAAAGCTCAGTAATATGAAATGTGAAGTGGGATATGAAAGCAGTGTCATAATGTTTAGGTATTTATTAAAGAGCTATTTTCATATACCTCTGAGTTCCCAAAAAGTCTATGCATAGAGGTAGTCTGCAGTTAAATATCTCTAAATCCACTTTTTCCAAGATCCTATGTATTTATCGAGGTTTCACACTTATAAATTGCAATTAGTGCATAAGTTGAAACATGGTGATCCAAAACAACTTGCTTTCTGTGAACATTGTATGCATTCCAGTAGATATGTCAGAGTTTTTCTTTTTTCTTGTTCCTTTTTAATAGTGTTTAATGCCAGTTTTCACTACTGAGGCACCACAGGCAGTGGACACTGATGATACATGAAATGAAATATTAGGAAAGGACTTTTTTTTTTTAAGGAAGGAAACGTTCCAGGCCTAATTTTAGGGTACCTACCTGGAATTTGCCATTTGTGAGGATAGAGGAAAACCTGGAAAAAACCTCGAGTCAGGGAGGGCAGTCCTGGTGGGATTCGAATCCCAGACTTCCAGCTCACGAGTCCACGCCTTAACGACCTCGGCCACCTGTGGCAGTGATATGTTAGAGTGCATGTGGCATGAGTGGGAATATTGCCTTTATGTCTACAGCATGACAATGGCGCACATATCGAGTACCTGAAGAAGGTGCTAATATTTTTGTGTTTCCCTAATTTCATTAGTTTCAGGTAAATATGATTACCAAGATTGATATGTGTATAACCAATGTTTCTGTGGACATCCTGTATAATAAAATGACAAATAGTATTGTTGTAATAACGACTTTAACTGTCATGGCCAGTATTACATGTATAAACTATATCTTCCAGGCTGTAAAGCTGTAGCCCAGATATTTTGTCTAGACTGACTGACATCTTTATTGATATGGTTGATATTTTTAAGTACTCTGGTCATCAACTGATACTGCTTGGTTCATTCTTTCACTGCTCTTTGAGCAGATCTGTGCCTTCAGTAATGTAGAATACCAGATTGTATGTATGTAAATGAAAGCCTTTTACCTTTTGTTGAAATTATTTGGATGGTTGAACATGGCTTTCCAAAGAAAATGATAGCCACAGCTGGTGACCACGACTCTACAGCAAGAAAGATATAACTTCTACAAGTTTTGTTTTAATTCTGAAGAGAGATGAAAACATTGAAGGGTTTATTACATAAACAACCATTGTGGATTTTCTTTAAATTTTTCAGGAGATAAAAAAGGGTAAAGCTGCTAATGGTATAATATAAACAGGTTTATAAGGATACAAAAACTTACGGTCATGTAGGAGCATGCATTATTCTTAAAGAAAAAAAATACAGAATATTTTACAATAGCAGAACAATGGCAATATTTTATATAATTGTGTTTGATTGGAGGAGTGTATATGTGCTAAATGGTAAAGAGGTTTGCAGGTAAATATTAAACTTAATTCTGAAATGAGATATTGCAGAGGCAGTAATTAATGCACTCTATTATTAAGTAAATTATCAAACAAAATTTTACTATGGTAAACAGTGTATATTTTTTTTTTTTTTTCAAATTCTTCAGGAAAAAAGTGTCCAAAGTACTGTACTACCAGTATATCATTAATTAATACCTATCACTTCTTTGCACTGCTGTTATCTGACGTCTGAATATCAGCATTGTTAAGTGTTCTCTCATTTGAGAGAATAAAAAATCAGTTGTCCTTTCTATGTCATTACAGATTCTGTGCATTTTGTTTGGCAGTAGGCATAAAGATTTCATCATAAGTTCAAATATTCTGCAATAATATTTGTGTTGAATACATATTATTTAATAATCTAAAGTTGTATAGAAACTTTAAAGTAATAGGAATAAAAATATTTCACATAATTATATTGAATATTTTCAAATATTGAAACACATAACCAATTATCAATAGTCATCACCAACAATTTTCTGTTCCATTAATTTCCCAGTATGATTGCTCTCTTAAATTCATATCTCTAATATCTTTTTTGACTGCTTTTAGTTTCATCATCTTTCTAAATAGGAATATAACAGTGACTGTCACCACCAAACAAGAGTCTGGTTCTTTATAAGAATTGCCAATATTTCTAGTAAAAATAGCTATTTTCTTACAGAAAATGAGTGTAACAAGGATTTTTTTGTACAGTAAGTATTTTAGTTTCAATGATTTGTAACAAGGGTATGTTTTGCAAAAATTGGTACCACCAGCATGTAGCTCACCATTCACTCTATAGATAGCTGCATCAATGGCAGTATTTTTTAAAATTATGGACAGTGACTGTTTTTGTAATAAGCAAATTAATTAAAAATTATTTTGCACAGACTTTTGTGTACATGTTCTTAATGGAAGGATTTGCTCCAGTAATTATATACAACAGAAGAGTTATATCTTACCATGTATACATCCATGATATCAAGTTTTCTGCAAGCATCCATATCCATATGACATTGTTGGCAAAAATGACATTTTTCTTCAGGATACATGACGGATTGGACAAGTGCTGAGGTGGTAATATTTAAATGTTTCCTAAAACACCAGCATGGTTTTAAGTAAATGAGAAATGTGTCAACAGTTCAATAATGATGCAAGTAAAAATATGGACTAAATAAAGAGAATTTCACTATCAAGAAACAAATTCTCTGAATGTCATAAAGTGCAAAAAATAGAGCTGAATAAAATAGCATACTTACCTTGCTGTTTCAGACCATGCAGTGGGCACAAATTTATCAATACTTTTTGAATAATTTTAAGTGTATGATTGATTCATAACTCGGTTAAAGGTCATGGGATTAAGTTGCATCTGTCTAAATACGTTTTCTTGTTGCCTTGGATAATTCACCGGTCTGGATTTATGAAAACAAAACAATCCTCTCTGCCCCTCTCTTACATATGACATTCATATTTGTTAGGTTCTTAGTGAATAACATGATTTCCACATGTGTGATTATTATTGATAAATAATAGCACCTCATTGGTTCATTTATCAGAACACAAGGAGAAAGAAAGGGTTTTATATATATTAGTTATTGAACTATTTAATTAAATGAATGCTAAAGTAAGATGACTAAATATGACTTTTCATGTTACATCTTGTTAAACCCTTGTAAGCCGAAAAGGCATTTAATTCCATAATTTACCTAAAACTCATGTTTTAGACTCAATGTACCTAGAAAACACTTTTGTTTGTGTACAGTTGTGCAAAATCATGTAACACAAAACCTGCTTTATATTATTGGTATTATTAGCCTGGAAAAAGATTTAAATTTTAATTACACTTTTGGGTCGCAGTAAACTATCAATATGGAGATTTCCACATTTTATTTTCATGAAAATATTAAAGCTGCCTTTAATACTTGAAGGGAATTCAAGAAATTTAAGGACATTTCCACAAGTGCATGTTTTTCTTTAGTCTTTTGAGAAATGCAGATATGATTATTATTGATTGTATTTATTTGTGTAAGAAGACTGAAAATGATATCTATTCAGTTTTTTATATATATATATATAAGCAGAGCACTTTCATAAGAGTGCCATATAATAGATAAACTGGAAAAGAAGGAAAAAAAGAAAAAGTATGCACCATTTAAAAAACTGGCATAGATATAATTTAACTATACAATTGCTATTTTTTTTTCTTTTTTAAATGGTGCTTAATGCTTGTTTTTACTACTGTGGTAGATAAGAGAAATGCAATGAGGGAATACTTAATTATGCAGGATAGAAGGAAATGGAGGGAGAGTTGGACAATCAGATTACAGTAAAATGGAATGTAGGAGAATGTAATAAGGGATTTTGGATATGAGTAAAAGAGAGAATGGAAGATTTGGAAAGAAAACACATTTCATAATATTAAGGAGAACATTTTCCTAAAGCTGTAAAGAAAATTAACAACTGGAGAGAAGAGAAAAATAGGTGAATATACGTGATAAGTTAGGAAGAAATGAACTGACATGGACAAGAATGGATGTGGTGAGATAAGAGATGTTTAAGAAAAGATTTTTTTAAATAGTAATTAGCAGATTTTTTACTACTGTGGCATTACAGGTGGTGGACACTGATGATAAATGAAATGATATATTGGGAAAGGATTTTTTTAAAGAAAGGAAAAGTTCCAGACCTAAGTTTACAGTACTTTCCAAACATTGCCACTTATGAGGACTGAGGAAATCAAAACTTTACTCAGGGAGGACAGTGCTGGGAATCAAGCCCCAGACCTTCCCCTTAATGACAGTAACCACACCTATTAAGGATTAAGGAAAGATGGCAATATAGATGAATGTCCCGCATATAAAGGTGGATTGTGAGGTATACTGTACTTTAATATGAAAGGAAGTTACATTTTGAAGAGAGGAAATATGGGAGAAAAGTGCAAATAACTTATTGCTAGAAATAATAATAAGAATATTAAATAGTATAGGAGGATATTTAGGAAGATTAGGATAAAAAATTATAGTAGGATAAGCGTGGTATTAACTAATATAATATAGTAATCAATAGCAAATTAAGTAATTATAGATAATCAAGATTGTAGGTATGTAAATTTATTATATAGTATCTTTTTGCAGTTTATTTAGATTGTGTAATAAAATAATTATGTATTCCATTTTGGATTGAGATGGGGAAGACCTCAGCCGGGATGCTGAGGAGGGGAGAGGGGGATTTGCTAGATCTATGGCTTGGGCAGAAATGCAGCAAGAACTTCTGGACTAGCTGAAGATTTGAGACCATCAATAGTAGAACAGTTGATTTGTAAACTGAAAACTGTTGTAATGCTTTTCAATAAGTTGTGCATTATTACTCATAATATATAAGATTTTAAAATTAGTTGGAATTTTGTTAAATTGTTTCAGAATCTATATAAATTGAGACATTCTACATTAATTGTATGAAATAAATAATATATCATGTCATATACTATGGCATTATAGTCTGTCTAAACCCAAGATTGCAGGTTCGAACCCGGCCAGGACCAATGGATTGTTTTGGGCGTAAAAATCCTAAGTATGGCTTCCTTTGGAAAGGAAGTAAAGCCATGGGTCCCATGTCATACATTTTACGGCACAAAAAAGAACCTCAAGCCTGAAAGAGAGGCCTCTGAGCAAAATTTGTTGGCCGTTTCACGCCCTGAGTTGAATGGGACGCTGATGACCTGAGATGTTAAAGGGCATCCATAAATAAATCAGTCAAAAATACTCATAGTCTGTGGATACTGATTATACAAATGATGAAATGATAAATTGGGATAAGAATTTTTTTCGGAAGAAAACATCCCAGGTCTTAGTTTAGGGCATCTCTCTGGCAAAACCTCAGTGATACTGATGGAATTAAACTGCAGACATATCAAACACAAGTTTGTGCTTAGTGACCTCTGCCACTTACATTTGTAGGCAGTTGCTGATGAAATGTGTATTTTGATATAGATAACTTCTTTCAGCTTCTGAAACTTATGCTTTGCAGTATCCAAATATAACTTCCACAATTAGAAAAGTAATTTTTATAAATATAAATAGATCATGGAGAATTGTAGTTACAGCAATTGCTATATGTTATGAACCAGGAGAAAATTTGTTGCAAGAACTATATGAAAACAGCATGTCAACTTGCTGGACAAGTACCATGTATCTCCATGATTCAGCTCCCTCACTGACTAGAGAACTGTACAGTAGCGCTGTATATTTTCCATTTGTGCAAGGCTTGAGGGAATAGTGTATACAGGTACATTTCCTGTTGCAAAATCTCTTATGTGCAATGTTAAACATAAGAGCAGTACAGTTAAAATAACTGCTTTTGTTAACCAAGATAACACACTTTTTAATTGCAGTAAAATCTTTTGTACCCAGCAATTATGGCACAAAGCCAATGCTGGATAACGTGAAAATATTTTATAGTTTATAACAACAAACTGTACAAACTTTTTTCCAATTGGAAATTAGTCTGGCAATTTATTATTATAAAATCACTCAAATTTCACTAATTTTGTTCCACTAACTTGGACATGTTTCAAAGGCATTTGTCTCCATCTTCAGCTGTCCGACTGACTGCTTTCCAGTGTGGTATTAAGATGTCGCTCTGTGGCTTTAACGAACTTATTAATGAAGTAACTGTTTTTTGGGGGGATCAAAGTTAACCAAAAAATCTTTGTTTTTGTTTATAAATATATTTTCCCATACTGTTAATTCTATGGGTTTTTGAAGAGCTTTTAGTAGTTTTGGTTCCTTTTGGAATTCGTGGTTTTTTGCCAGAAATGGTCTGCCATTGCTGATTTTTCTGTGTCTTTATATTTTACATTTCCAATGTGTTCCTTTAATCGTATGGTAATATTTCTTTTTGTTTTGCCTATGTATTTCATGTCACAGTCTTTGCAGCCGATTTCGTAAATGCCTGATTGCTTTTCTGGTGGAATTTTGTCTTTTCTGTTGGTGTTTGTTTTTTTAAATTAAATTTATTTACTAGGGCCAAATTATTTGCCTCTTTAAAAATCTTCTGGAATTTTTGGTGTGCCCGTGGATGGAATGTAAATTCCTTATATATTTGATCTCCTTTGTAGCCTTTTAGTATGGTGATGTCCTTTATTTGTTTTTCCTTTCTGAATTTCTGTATTTTCTTGTTGACAAGATCTATTGTGTAGCCATTTTCTGTGCTATATCTATGATTTTTTTGGTACTCCAATTTGTATTCTGTCTTGCTTATTGGCAGAATGTGAGGCTGTTGATTATGGCTAATTTATCTTGTTTTGGATTGTGGCTGTTATTTTTTATATAATTATCTGTGTGGGTATCTTTTCTGAAAATGCCAAATTCCAGTATATTGTAATTTTTTATAATTTTTATATCCAAAAAGGGAGGAACCTTGTTGTTTTCTAATTCCATTGTGAATTTAACAGTGCTGTCTCGTAGATTTAGTAGTTTTATTGCATCCTCTTTCCATTTTTCATTTACTATTGCAAAGACATCATCCACATAACGATACCAACATTTATATATATATATGTGGAAAAGCCTCAACTAATTTTATTTCCAAAAAACTCATGTACATATGCCAAGAATGGCGAAAGTGGGTTCCCCATTGCTACACCCTTCTTTTGTGTATAACTATTGCCTCTGAATGTGAAGTAGGTTTGATTTATGCAAATTTGGTAAGGTTCTGATATTGTTCTGTTTTTTCTTCAGGTAGGTTTATTGAAGTTAGCCATTTCTTTACAATATTTATTAGATTTTCTTTGAGGATGCTAGGAAACAAACCACATCATAAGAAATTAGCAAATATCCCTCTTTTTTAGTTTTACATGTCTGATTTTAATTATTAATTCTGCTGAGTTCTTTATACTTTGACTTTAGTATTTTGGTAAGGTGTTACATTTTTTTAAAAGGCAAATGTCTAAATTGTATGTGGGTGAATTTTTTGTGTCTACAATCGGTCTCATTTTATTACCAGGTTTATGTATTTTCGGTAGGCCGTAAATTCTAGGTGTTATAGTATACTATAGATCTGGTATAATATTCATCTTTTCTTCCTCACTCAGAATTGTTATATTTGTTGATAGTTTTCTTACTGCACTGATATATTTTTGTGTGGGATCTGTTTAAAAAAAAAAAAAAAACTTAGAAATTGATTGTTTTCCTTGTGGATTTTTGAAAATGAAATTGAGAAATTCAAACTTTATTTTAAGCACTAAAACTGCACATTCATCTGTTAGTTCATAATAAAAACATACTAAAATTGCCCTAACAGTGATAATGGTGGTAATGTGACATTGAGATGTGTAACCAACATCGCAACCAATTGCAGCTATGAAGACAAAGTAGCACACAATGATTCTACTATTAGCTGTGTCCTAGTAACACCCTTTTCAATTTTATCCAACAGCTACAATTTTTCTTGTAACTGTAATCACATTTTGCTTTTGCTTCGAGGAATTCATCATATAGCAACAGTTAGCTACTATACACAGGTGCAGTGGTGTGCGTCTGCCACATTTCATGCTTACTACTGTGAAATGTGAAGGTGCATCGTGTTGATACTATCATACTTGCTACTCTGAAGCCATACTGTGTTCATATGCTGCATCTAGATACTGTTTAGAAGATAATGAAAATTTCACCAAATGACCACTTCTCTTAAACTGCCATATGTTTTCTTTCTTTTTCGCTTTATATATGTTGGTCCTGGTGTCTATTATGCATACTTGCCTCGTAGGCCCAAGATCATGGGTTCAATCCTGGCCAGGGTCGATGGATTTTTTCAGGCATAAAAATCCTAAGCATGGCTTCCTTCAGAAGGAAAATAAAGCTGTGGGTCCTGTGTCTTAGGTTTATATTACAACAAAAAAACCTCAAGTATGAAAGAAGAGGCATCTAAGGAAAATTTATCAACCATTCTTCATGCATTAGTTGAACAGGATGCTGATGACCTGAGATGTTAAAGAACGTTAATTTGTGGGGGAAAGGAAGATATGGAACATATAGTGTTTGAGTGCAAAGGGACGGGACTCTGGAGGAAAAAAACGAGAGGTTTAATTTAGATAGAAAAATAGCTTTAATGAAAATCTTTAGTAAAGATAGCAGGAATGTAGGAGAATTCCTGAGCAAAGTTAAAAATAAATGGAATTGGGTACTAAGAAGGGAAGTAAATCCAATAATTTAAAGGTTTGCTTTTGATTGATCATATTAGGATGTAGATAAAGGGGAGTGGGTTATAATTTTATTAAATTCGTAATGTAGCATTTTGTATGCATTTGAGAAATAGTCATTATTAGTTTGTATAGGCTGTAGCTGGTATAGGTAGAGCAATGAAAAATTTTTATTTAGGACCTTGGATTGGGTCGGAGCTTGGTCCCCTGGAATTCCAGTAGGCTGCTGATGATGAACTGGGGACTGGTGCAATCATGGGTTGGAAATTTTGTATTGTTCATAATATTAGAATTTGGATAAAGGTGATAGAATAAAACTAATTATTGTATTTATATTTTTTGCAATTGTGAGGGGGCATATCCTAAAATAGCTTGGGCCAGGTAGGTGGAGCCCCCCTGGTAGTTTGTATTTGTATTTTTTGTATTTGTTCTTAGCATATCAATACATTTCAATTTCAAAAGAACGTACATAAATAAACCAAATCAACAAAAATCTCCCTCTATTCAAAAGTACATTGTTTTGCTATTACTAGTTATTTGAGTGCTGGATATGAGACATTTTACTAGCATTTTACATTTGAAAGTGGTCAATTTTCTAATATATTTAATATGTCCAAAACATGTACCAATATTGTGCTTCAGAAAGTGCTTTAAATTCACATATATAGCTCTTATTTAAAATGGTAGGTACTTACAGGAATCTAAAGCACTGTGATAAATAGCTGCTTTTTAGCTATATCTTCTAATTCTTTTAGGAATTCACTTGACCCTGTAATTTTAAAATGCTTTCCAGTGTTAAACTTGTGCATATAGCATTTGCCAGTAATTAAAAGCTCTCATTCACAAAACTTCAACCAATTCCATAACAAATTATTACATATAATGATATATGCTCATACCCTAACTAGTAAATAAATACTGAAATTCTTGTACCCTTATTTTCCCATCCATTATGTATCATCCATTCAAGTTCTGAAAATATTGGGCGACAACTTCAGCATTCTCCTGTTTAGTTAGAAAAAGTGCATGTTTAATTATATTCTGAACAAAATATTGCAATGAAAGGCTGTTGATGACTTGAGTCCATTGAGCATGCAAGCGAGTGTTACAATTGCACACTGAACTAATCATTCTGCTTTTAAGCCTTTTTTTTATATCATACATGACATAAAGCAGATACAGGGTAATAAGATTACTTTAAAGTGTCTTTTTCATTTATTTGAACGAGGATCAGGGGTCTTGAATTCTAAGTATTTTAATGCATATAAATTTTTTCTATATCTTTTATAAAACATTTAATGCTATATTTTAATTTTGTTGGAAATCAAATTGCTTAGTGAAATAAAACCCTTATGAATTTTTAAAGTGTTTAATACTTACTCATTACAATAACTAAATATTTTTTTTTTATTAGCAGATTCACAAATTGTCACAGCTGCAAATGATGTATTCCAATGCAAATATGATGTATCAATTCCAAAACTGACAGGATTACTTAAATATGCTAAATAAGATTCATATGTTATTAATGTGGCTCCCCATAATGATGCTGCTAGAGCAATTATCCAAAATAATCTGTAAAATAAAACAGAGTAATAATTTTGGGCAATAAGTGTTTGGGATGTTTAAAATGGCTAACTGGGGTAAAAGAGTAAAAAATCATGTGGATAATAAGAGTTTGCTTTCTCATTGCACTACGCTACATTAGAGAGCACTAATTGTTGAGTACATTCTTTCCAGCTGTTCCGTATGATTTATGAATTTGAATTTGTTATATTACTAAAAATACAGAAAGTGTCTACAGATTCTGATCCTGACGATTTTAAAGAACACCAAAACAAATTTATATTAACATTCCATATAAAACTAATACATAAAAAAAAGCATACAATATTTCTATTATAACGAGTTTGTTGCTTTTTTTACAATTCTGAATCTTCTGGTATACTCTTTTCTTTCTTCCTAATTGATCAAATCCATTACCCCTTCATTCTTGCTGAAAACTCTCTTTATTTACTCATTTTTTTTTCAAAAAAATTTTAATAGGTATTGCCTTGTTAATCTTTATCCATTTTTGTAAACCATTTCCTCTCCCCATACTTGTGTTCGATACATTCAAATAATATGTGAATTGCATTCTTCTCCATTGCCCAAAAGGGACTTTACTCTGTTCTCATTCTTTCTAAAGCTATCTATTCTCCAAATACCTAGCCTAAACCTAAGGAACATTTTTTCTCTCTCATTGGTGCCTAAATAAAATATCCGTCCACATCTTCTGATTTCAATCTGATGCCTTTCCAAAATTCTCTCGTCATAACTTCTCTTGCTTCCCAGACATTTCCCATTCCATTTCTCATCTGATCTCTACTTTTGCCAATTCAACCTATGTTACCAGGTTATTTTCTTCCAATTTCAGACTTTGTCTGACTTTCAGAATATGTTTATTGATATTGCTGTACTTTTTTGAACTCTCTTCATCAATCCTGTTGAGCCGACTTTTCCTAAATTGACATTGGCTCATGTTCAAATCCATATAATATATTTTCAATATTCTATCCATTTTTTTCCCCCCATTCTTCTATCCCCCATATTTCTAATCCATATATCCATCTCAACTCCACATTGTATATACCTTTTTGAATCCATTAAATACCCATACCTTGACTAGAATTAAAACATCTTTTCACTGAATTCCATGCAAGTGTACTCTTTGTTAGTGTAAGCTGAATCTGTTTATTTATCTGCCCCAACTCAGTTTTACGCTTAGATAATTAATATCCTTCAGAGTTTGTATCTTATCACCTATAAATCAGATTTCCTCTGTGTTTCTCTCTACCTTGTATATCCTTCCTCAATCTTTTGCCTCTGACTGGTTAAAGCTGTTAGCACCATAGGCATGGCTTTCTGAGCATGTGTAGAGTCCTAGGAACTTAAAACGCTTTGGATGCATGTAAACTTATAAAGCTACTATCTAGAATAGCAAACTGTATTAACGAACAAACTAAAGACATTCTCTTTTCTCTCTACTGAACAAGGTCGAGTAACAAGTGAATGCAGTAATCAAATCATGTGAGCATGTCATGAAAAATCAAGCTTTAAATGATAAATCTGAGAAATAAGCTCTATCCTCCCATCTAGTTCACAATTATATGTTGCATGAATCATTGGCTATCATGCATTATATGAACTAATGAAAATTTCCTGAGATTCTTTAAATGTATAAAGTTATTACTTTAAACAATGAACTAATTTATAATGTCAAAAGTGGTTCTCTTCCAAGCAGCCAATGAAGGATGGCAAAGAGCATCTGGTACTATTGACATCCTGAATAAGGTTAATAGAAACACAGTATAATCTAATACCTCTTTTAAATATTTGTGCAGAGATACAGTATGCTTAATTATATTGCTAGAGCTAAGGGCATAAGGCTTTCTCTTTCATTTGATTAGCCTTACTGAAATACATACTATATTGGTGAAATGCAGATAAAATTTCAGGTTATCATCTATTGTGCTGCTGAGTGTACAGTAATGCAATCTAACGAGGAAATAACTTTCAAAAGAATTTTTTTCAAAATTCAGAGAATGAGTTAAGTACTAACAATGTTTTAGTAGTGGGTTCATTCTGAGATCCCAGCACATATTAATCATTCAAAAGATACTTGAGTTATGATTGTTCTTTGAAAGACTATTCATTTAAAGAGCAGATTTGTCCACTGCCTTATGCAGTGAATAAATGTCAATATTTTGTGAATTATTAATAAACTGTTTGTGGTCTGACTCTTACATTTGTTACATCTAAGAGGTAACGATTAAAACAGATAACTTTGGGCATCTTATATTATTTACCACTATGGAAAGATGACCAACAATCACAAAAGCAGAGACAAGAATAGATCAAGAATATATGTATATGGCATATATTCTGTTAGTCATGCTTGATACTCTCTAACATTGTGTTAGAAAATTTTATTACATTTGCCTCAGAGATTTAAGTTATTTATTTAATTGTGTATGGAGAGAGTTAAGTGTTTTTACACTGTTAGATGCAGGACCTTTTAATTTTCATGTCCACAGGCAGAAAGTGATAAAAAATATAATTGTACATATGCCTTGTTAATTACTTCAAATGTTACATTTGTTACGATGAAATTACTTATATCATTTGACAATAGGAAAATGAGGAATGAAAGAGCTATCTCCTTGACTGGCACACAAGAGGCTCAATAGTTGCTTTTCCTTCATATAATTATATTGATGTTACATAATATAGTTTAAATTTAATTAATGTTGCATTATACATTAAATTTGAAATATGACTTCTTTTTTCTTCACACAAAATAATTAGTATGGTTTAACTGTGAAACCTGGGCCATAAATATTCCAAAGTTGCCTCTTAAGGATAAAAATCTATATGAGATTATTGTTGATGTCCAGGTTATATTAGACTGAGATGGATAGATTGGTAGCTATGGTCTGACATGGAACAGTAACAGATAAGAGCATTATTATCGCAAGCTGAAGATCTGTGGTTAAAGTCTTGGCCATGAGCTCAATCTTTTCCTATCTTATTCTAATTGCCAAACCAAAGACTAACACATGTCTTGTGTGAAAAAACTACACACACATGCACGCACATACACCCTGCACTTTTGTTTGCTTCAGAGCAGGCAGCATACAGTGGCTAATTCAACATTGTTTAGAACTCCCTTGGTTTATTAAAATCTTTAAACAAAGCAAGATGCATTGTTTGAAAAACTCCATTACACAAAATTATGAGTAGAAATCACATGTCAATAGATCTGCAGCAAACAATGATTAAGTTCATCAATATAGTTTGGAAAAAGGAAGGTTGACAGTTTCAGCATTTACCTGTTTAGGGGCACATTTGGGGAATATTTTTATTCACATTTTGTTACTAAATCCATTGGTGTTCTGCAAACGAAAGACTCATTTCCAACAACTGCTGGTATACCTACCATAAATGTTAGTGCTATGCAATTCTGACTTACTGAACTAAATGTTGTTTCATTTTGAAACTGATAAACAGAGATATGTTATGATCCCTCAAAACCTACAACTGTGTGTAGTAGTAAGATTTGCACACATCTACAATAGAACTCTTTGGTTCCATGTTACATACAGTGATGTCAAAATGTTTTTATGGTGTGTCTATCAGATTGCATATATTACTTACCTCTCAATCCAGTGCCTGTCATTTTCAGTAATGTACTTCAAACCATGTATTGTACTGTTCTCACAGTAGTTTTTAATATGTCCTAAAACAGCCATTGCTGCATTCTGATTAAACTCGAGATTTCCTCATGCTTGGTATGGTTAAGCTTGATTAGAGGCTTTTGTTTATATAAATCAATAATGGAGTGATATAACAGGCAGAACATGAAAAACGTATTACTGAGACTTTAATACTATTGGGCATTGTCACAGCAAGAGCCTGTTGCATGACTTTAGCTAATGCTTTTTCCATGTTAAGAGCCAAATTAATGATTGCCATTGCATGTCTAGCATCTGACAAAATTTTACAGACATGTGCCCATTAAATGCAACTTTAGAAAAGGAGTTTAGAGAGAAATCTCTTGTCAAAATTAAATGTAGTTTGTGGTATATAATGAACAGTAATGCAAATGCACAGATATAAAACACAAATATAACTAATTATACAAAAACAAAATATCACTAATTAGTGACACTATATTTTATATATAGTATACGATGGTAGCTCCATAAATTTCTGGCGTAACCATTTTCAAGGTATGATAAAGACAAATCCATATTTCACTTTTCAATATAGTTATGCTTTATTGCAATACACTTCTGACATCTTTGAGTTAACATTTCAATACCCCTCCCCCAAAAAAATAGAAGTCTTGCCTGCGAAATGGGCATAAACAGCATCCATCACTTCTTTGTCACACTTAAATTTTTTTCCTAGAAGGTCTTTCTTGAGTTTTGAGAAGAGGAAATAGTCACTGGGAGCTAGATCTGCACTGTAGGGTGGATGGTCAATCTCCTTAAAGCCACATTTCTTCACAGCTTCCTTTATAACAAGAGCTGTATGCACAGGCTCGTTGTTGAAGAAGACACACATCACCACTCAGCTTTCCTTGTCTTTTCTCTTTGATGGAAGCACGTATTCTGAGCAGTAGGCCAGCATAGTACTCCCCATTTACTGTGGTGTTCCTGTCCTTGAAGTTGATGAAGAGTATTCCTTTTCACAGTCCCAAAAGATTGTGGCCATGATCTTCTTGGTCATTTAGAGGTGGTCTTTTAGAGTTGGTGCTTTGACAGATTTATGCCACCCCATTGATTCTATTTTGGACAAGGGATCATAGCAGAAGACCATATTTTTATCTCCTGTAACAATGGTTTACAGAACTTCTCTCTCGTTGCCACGGCAGAGCTCCAAAAATGCCAGACAGATGGATCGTTGCTGCTTTTGGACTGAGGGAAGAAGTCTAGACACCCATTTTGCACTAACCTCATGAATGTTAATGAATAATTCGAAGTACTGTTGTTTTAGAAAGGCTCAATCTTTCTGCTATTTCTGTTACTTTGAGCAGCTGGTCTTCCATAATTTCTCCTTGCATAAAAGCAATGTCAGGAATGAGCACCTCCAAGGGCAGACCTGCACGCTCATTGTCTTCAATGCTTTCTCGATCCATTTGAAAAATTTTGGCCCATTCTTTTATGGTAGAATATGAGGGGGATGCTTCTGCATATACACCATACAATTGCTGTTTAATTTCATTTAAAGTAAGCCCTTTGTAAAAAACAGCTCAATCTCCATTTTGAACATGTCACAATCTTCTACGCATAGCCATTTTTGTGCAGCTATATCTGAGCAACTGAACACAGCAGATTTGAAAGTACAGCTGTAATTAATTACTTAACAGATAAGGTATGACACCACATAAGAATTTTGTGAAGGCAATAACCGATAAGACTGGAAACTTATGGACCTGCCCTCATATGTGTTTTGCAGACTTTGAGAAGGCTTTCAACACTTTACACTATAGAGGCATTGGTGAGTGACCAATTTATTATGGTATCGAAATGTTGAATGAAGGGATTAAATGTTTTGCTAGATGCGAGGCAAGTGGCATTATGGAACTGGTAGAACAAAAGATAGGTCTTAGGCAACTGTGTAAGTTGAGGCTCATTTTCACTTGATTGGTGGATATTACAGAAAGAATAGATACTACTACATTGCCCAATATAGGAAGAAAAGAAATAATAGATCTGCTTTATGGAGCTATTACTGTGACTGGATTACAACAAACCATTTTTTTTACCGCCAGAATGAATGGGATATAAAGGTTAATACAAAAAAAAAAAAAAGTATTCTGCAGGAGTAATAAATTAAGGAAAGTAGAAATATTGTTTCTAAATGGAGAGCAAGTAGAAGTGGTATTTGAATGTAAAAGTAGCCATGAGAGCTATTAAAGCATTTTGATACAAAGTTCCAGAAATGTTAGTTAAAAGTAAGCAATTGTAGACTCTGAAATGCTATATGGAGTTGAGTATGGCGCTTTGTTTGATTCATTACAAAGTGTACATTTTTTGACTCACAGATGCCTATCTTGTGGAGATGGGCAGCTGTGCCAGAATGAATGGGATATAAAGGTTAATACAAAAAAAAAAAAAAAAAAGTATTCTGCAGGAGTAATAAATTAAGGAAAGTAGAAATATTGTTTCTAAATGGAGAGCAAGTAGAAGTGGTATTTGAATGTAAAAGTAGCCATGAGAGCTATTAAAGCATTTTGATACAAAGTTCCAGAAATGTTAGTTAAAAGTAAGCAATTGTAGACTCTGAAATGCTATATGGAGTTGAGTATGGCGCTTTGTTTGATTCATTACAAAGTGTACATTTTTTGACTCACAGATGCCTATCTTGTGGAGATGGGCAGCTGTGCCAAAGATAACTTTAATCCATAGGAAGTTTTATAAGGACTTGTTGGCATTGCCTACAGCTTCACCATATGATGTGCCTTTAGCTGAATTGGGCAGAATTGAGAGAAAAGGAATAGTTATGGAAAGGAATTACAAAGTATTGGTTTAGGTATTTGATTTAGAATAATAATGTGCTTAAAGAATGTAAGAGATATCAGTGAAAAGCAAGGAGAGCAAATACCTTTGGGGAAAGAGTGGGAAAAGGGCCAGAAGAGGTTGGAATGGGGGATGTATAGCAGCAAGGAGAAAATAATGTGGTAGGATTCTAGGAGGAAGTAAGGAGAAGGATGGAAGATATAAAAAAAACAGTAGATTTAGATAGTTTTCAGGACATGTCCTTGAAATTGTAAGAGGGATAAAAAGGAACTTCGATAACGAGAAATATGAACTTGTGTTAGATGAGATCAGATGCAATGTTTATGAAAGGCCATAAGAGGAGTCATCCTTCTTCATCTTCCAATGGCCTTCGTATCGAAATCTTCTAATTCATTTGGAATCTTGCTGTCCAGTACAATTTAGCTGTCAGCTGTCTGCTATTGGTTGGAGTTTAGTTTCCCACAGGTGAAAAGGTGGTCAGCATTCATTACAATTCCTAGCTGCTAGCACTCTTGAGCTCCTCAGATGCGAGAATCCATATTTTGCAAAGATGTGCTACAAGAAAGTTATGATCCGTCTTTAATCGGAAAGTTGTCACCATTTCTTTCCATGGTTTGTGTTTATTGGCTGTCCATTTCAGCCTATGGTTTGTCCTTGATGTTATTTGAGATGCTTTCTTTATAATTAGGAAATTTAGTAATGAAAATGGGATGTGGCAGGATATTTTTATATAGCAATAAAAATATTAGTAGCCTATGGAATGCAAAGAAGCAAGGGGGGGGGGGGTGTATTTAGGAAGAGTGAGTGAAAAAAGGATTTGGAAGGTTAAGAAAAGGAAACTGAATGGTAAGGAAGTTTAAAGTGCAGTAAGAGTTGTAGAATTAGTATAGATATCTGTCCTGACTTGTAATTTGATTATTAGTGAAGCTCTTTTACTGAGAAAAGTTCCTAAACCCAAGATCGCGGGTTTGAACTCGGCCAGGACCAATGGATTTTTTCGGGGCATAAAAATCCTAAGTATGGCTTCCTTCGGAAGGGAAGTAAAGCCGTGGGTTCCGTGTCATACATTTATGGCACGAAAAAGAACCTCAAGCCTGAAAGAGAGGCCTCTGAGCAAAATTTATCAGCCATTTCACGCCCTGAGTTGAATGGGATGCTGATGACCTGAGCTGTTAAAGAACGTTCATAAATAAATCAATAAAAAAAAAACACAGAGAAAAGTGATAGTGCCAAACTTATATTGTGTAGGTATCTTCTCTCTCTAAGAGTGGAGAATTTTTTGTGAAGTTTATCATTTAGAGGATGCATTCTTCATTATTAATAAATTATAAATGTTATCGCCATACAATTTTAAACAACATGTATCTATAACAACAAATTATAATTATACTTATCATTGCACACAGTCTATAATATAACCACTGCACTCAAAATTATTTCACAAACTGAAGTGAAATGTAATAAATTTTCAGAGAATCAGTGATGCTCACAGCTTCAAAACCATTAGTTTCTTTAAAACATGTCATTGAACCTACTATGGCTACAGGGTTGCTTACAGAGAGTATTGAAATGCATAGTTTTAGTGTTGAAACTCTAAATAACAATGCTCCTGAGAGTGGCATCATAACCTAGCAGAAAAGTCTCTAAAAGCAAGATTTCCTATTCTTTGCCATGGTAAACAATGTATACAAGCAGCTAGTTTTGAGGATGAAAATCAGTGTGTCACAACCATGACCAGTTTTAACTTTCACTTCTCTCATACCTCCAGCGTTTGAGGCCTAGGCAGGTGGAATGCAGGAATGTGAATGCATAAGAATGGTGCAAAATAAAAGTGAAGAAAATTAATAAATAACTTAAGTAATTAAAATAATTAAAAAGAAAAAGGTGCAGTGGTGCTTCACTAGCCTTAATAAAATAGCAGCTGTGGTAGACAAGGGGATCGAAATATGCCAATAACCTGGGGGGGGGGGGTTGGATATGACATCCTAGAATCAAATTATGCAAGATTATATAGAAACTAGATTAATGTAAAGTTGGTTGGTATTCATGTTATAATTTGTATTGTTAAATTGAACTAAGTTTATAATGTTGGTTATGTAGAGAAGTCGGTGGTTAACAAATTCAATAATGTAAATTTGATTTTCCTCGCATTTTGTTTTTGAAAGAGGAGTAGAACGAACAGATGAATAGATTCTTGGGCTATATAAAAATTGATTATATACTCATAAATTTCCTCTGCTGCAGCCACAGATGCGGACAAAGATCCACAAAACATGTTTTGCCAATATACATCGGTAAGAGGAGATTTAAGCGTGTATAGTTGATTTATCAAATCAAGATTTAAAGTTCCTCCACTGCAAAAGTTCTGTTACTTTATAGATGACTAGAAATTTATGGTTATGACACTGGTAATGATGTTTTCTTTGTTTGCAGGTTATATGGTGAATACATCACAAAGAGCCATTCTGAAAGAGTTGGATATTTTGTTGATATCTTTGAAAACAAAGACTGGATAATGTCATGTGAAAGAGCTTTGAAAACAATTAATGCAAATGCATGCAAAAATTCGGATGATGATAAGCAGAAACAAAGAGACATCAAAACACATTCTATTGAGCTAAATCTGGAAAGTGAATGTAGACATATCTTAAAAGATGGGGACAAAACTGCAAAAAGTGAACATGTGAGAACTGAACAAGAAGCAGTCAAAGCAGAAACCATTTCAAGGGCGCAGGACTCTTTGGATTTGCATGAAAAGAATTCAAAAATGCCCGATTGCAGAGTTGAATATGAAATTGATTCAGATTTGGATGACAGTTTTCCACCTCTATCTTTGGTTTCTTGTGAAACTAAATCAAATGTGAGTGAATCATTTGCCATATCAAAAGAAATTAGAAAAGGAATTAAAATTGTAGTATCTCTGGCTTCTAAATCAACTAATGTAACTGAACTACATGAGACATCTTACAAAGAAGATTTGTCTCTTGAGGTGGATATTTCTCAACCTGGTTCATCATTTGCACAAAGAGGCAGAAGTGGGGCTGTTCAAAGAGTGACAACTACAGATAAGAAAAATAAAAGGCAATGTGTAAAAACACGTACAAAATGTAAAAGGAGGAAAGAAAATGAAGCTTCAGCAGCAAATAGTGATGGAACTGTCCTTTCTAATAAGCCACTGCCATCAAATAGTGTTTCTGCCAATTTATCCATCAATGAAGATAGTGACTGTGAAATTACTGGGTTCATTCCTAGTAATTCTCAGCAGAATATTGACCCCTCTGCATCTAATAACTTGTCTCTGGTGCTTTGTTCAGACCCTGTTTCAACACACACTTCAGATGTTAATAATACAGATATACGGATTCAGTCACTCATCAATACTCTGAATGAGACTGTAAATAGGATGTCAAATGGTGAAATAGAGGTTGTAGACAGTAGCATTCACGACCAAAGAAGCTGTGAACAAACAATTATTTTAGATGATGAAGAAAATGCTTTGGATGGAAATCTTACCGAGTTAGATGTCTCCCAGAGATCAAGAGATCTGATTGAGTTAGATGCCTCCCAGAACTCAAGATTGTTCAATTCTTCTGTTAATCAGCAAACTAGTTTTGAACCCCCAGTGATAATAGTTTCAGATGATGAAAGTGATGTTACAGCAAACACTGCATCTAAATTGTCTCCAGAAGGACGAGTTTCTGATAACGGAAGAAAATGGGAGTGTCCAATATGTTGGGAAGAATTGACCTCAGCAAAAGGTATTTCTGCAACAGTATGTGGCCATATTTTTTGTAAACCATGCATAACTAAGATTATGAAGAGCTCCAGGAAGTGCCCAAAGTGTCGGTATCGCCTCCATAAGGGAAAAGTCCATCCCCTATTCCTAGATCATCAGTGAACTTTCACATGTTATCAGTGGCTCCTTAAGCACTACCATGAAAAATTAATTAGGTGTGAAACAGAGAGGATATGATTCTAATTTATCCATGCTAAGCAGCCTAGCTGAGCCGTGCACATTAAAGAGTGAAACTCTCAGGGCTTTAAATGGTTTGCATTTTTAAAGACATGCTGTTTATGAATTTATCACTCCTGTTAATTAATTTTAAGCGTTTACTGTTGATATATACTTATATTTTTAAAAAAATATTAAACTCAAATTTGCATATTCCAGATTAAAGTTTTTGTGATATTTTAGGCCATTATCAGGATACTTTTACAGCAGTTGTTACTAAACGATACCATTTGTGCTGATTATTTTTTATTTTATCTTAGTGATCCATGTACTTTACTGTATTAAAATTTCTGTAATCGTATTTAGATTTATTATTTTAGGTACTTTTAACTTGAACTCATAATATACAGAGGTACCCAAAATTGTATACACTCTTTAGTGATTATCCATGCTTAACTCTTTAAATCCAGATTGATTGGGACATCAATATGTAGTGTTGTCTCTAAATGACATAGTGCTTGCTAAAGCAGCCGCGTGGCCAAAATGAGAATCAATAAACAAAATAAAAACTGTATTGACATAATTTTGCAATATTTTATGAGGAAATCACTCAAATTTCCCTAATTTTGTTTCCACTTCATCTGCATGGTTCTACTGTCAACTTCTCAGCATGGTATTAAGTTATCACCTACTATAATTTACGAATTTAATGATGTACAAAGATGCTTGACTTTTGAGCAACACAAGACCATTCTGAAATGGTATTGAAAATTTAGCAATGTGTGTGCAATGCAGTGTCAGTGGCAGCATTAGTAATATAATCTCATGCATTTGTCACAAGTTAGAAACCAATTGCACCATATGTAATGGAGCACAAGCAAAGATCTGGAAGTAGTCTCTCAGCAACAAATCCTGCTTCTTCAGATATCGTATAGCAACATTTTACACATTTAACACAAAAGTCAATCAATGTATATATGATGCAAGAATTAGCAGCATATTCTTAAAATAGCACATTGAGAGTTTACATCCCAAGATTGCTCTTGCCATGAATGATGATCGGATAGAAAGATACAGTAAGTGGTTTCTATGCATGGTAAATGAACATGAGTTTCTGGGTACAGTTATTTGGTCTGGTCATGCACAGTAAATCGTCATAATTGTATTTATTGGGCTCCAAAAAATCCTTGCATCCACGTGGTCAAAGTCAATTTACTAGGGCTCAGTGTTTGATATAGACTGTCATCCAGGGGTTTAATTGGGCCATTCTTTTTTGAAGGTACAGTTACTGCTCCAGTGTACCTGAATGCTGCCAACATCCATTTATCAATGATTTGGGCACTTTAAATGAATGAACAATTATACTTGCAACAAGATGGCACTCCATCACAGTACCACAGAAAAAGTTTATCTTGATGTTCTACAGGATGTTAGATAGGATGAAGGGGTACTTTTAAATTCCCTGTTTGTTTCCCTGACTTAACAGCTCTGGATTTTTACCAAGAGCATTTTACATAATTGCAGAAATCAAACATTACTTATTTGATGTCTTCATATATCTAGCAATAAAGCTTTAAAGCTGATATTTTTCATTTTGAAATGTGTGTGCATTATTTTGAGCTCCTCTGTATATTAACGAAAACATCTTAAACTAGTATAAAACATCTGATTAATGGTAGAAAATTCCTACATACACTTTAGTCCATATGCCATTATCGTTTCGTTGTTTCTTCTCTTGTATTTTTAAATTCCAGTACAAGTCCCACATTATATACTTAAAAATTATTTGCTATCTAATTTTAGGCATATATTTAATATATTTCAATCTCTGTAGATTGCAGCTTTTAGAAGTCTGTCCTGGTGGTGTAATGGTAACTATACTTGCTTCCTAAATATAAGATTGCAGGTTCAGTCCTGGCTAGGATGGGTGTATTTTTTTGGATGTAAAAATCCTAATTATGACTTCCTTCGGAAGGGAAGTAGAACTGTGAATCCCATGTCATAGATTTACGGCATGTAAAAGAACCTGAGCAAAATTTATCAGCTATTTCACACCCTGAATTGAATGGAACACTGATGACCTGAGATGTTAAAGAGCATCCACAAATAAGTCAAATCAACAAGTGGCTATTAGGAAAATTAATGTTATTCTTACTGTTGGCTGACTCATTTTTTTTATTATTTTTTTTTTTAAGTTTGTATATATAAACCTTTAAAGAACTTAACCCATTCATGTCATATTTAAATACCCTTCCCAGGTCACAGAATTCAGATTTTAAATAGCTTAGGAGGGTAACGGAAAGCATGTTCATTTACAAATCATCATAGAAGATAAACTAATGGAGATTTTTGCAAAGCAAAAACAACTTGCCAATTATATACATTTAATGTGATGGTGTCATATGGTATGCCTTGAAGCAGTCCAGTAAATGGAAAGCAACCCTACATATTTTGCACTGCTACACAATTTCACCCCCCCTCCCCCTCGCTTTAACTAAGCAACACAAATGAGCCCAACTTTTGCCTTATAGAAGCAAAGGGTTGAACTAGTAAAAGGTCGAACTTGAACAGAATACCCAGACATTTCTATGGGCCCGAGCAATTGATGTGCAACATTTACTCTGAAGCCAAAATAAGTTTTCTTTATCCTCCCAGTGATTTTGTAAGGAATAATGTAAGCATTGAACATGCAGATATCTGAAGTTCTCTATCTTTGCTTGTCTGAAATAAGACAGGAAACAGAGCTGTGACTTGGTCTTGTAAAGGTGATTCTTTCACACAAGAGTTTTTTTTATCTCTTTCCAGGATGTTTGCCCACCCTTCAGAACTTTCATATGTTGTTTTGTGTCTGGAGAGAGGAGAACGACTATCTTTTATTGTCGCTCCATTTTATATATAATAGGCTGGTGGCTGATCATATTTCTTACTCTCCATAATAAAACTATTAAGCTAAATATCACTAAAAAAATTTTTTTTTTTCACTCGTGACTTGACAGAAACTGATGAGAGATAGAGATCGCAGACATTATGTAATGTTCTATTTTCAATGTTAGTACAAATGATATCTCTGGTCAAACAATAATATGTGTCTATGAATCAGTGCAATGATGTGAGCTCAGCATATCCTGTGATTTAATAGTTCCAAAATACTCTGTGATCACAGTTTGTTACATGGCTAGAATGGGTGAAGTTTGATAATAGGCAGTAAAACGTGTATAATTAATGTAATATACATGGCAACTATGTATCATTGCTTCTAAGAAATACAAAAATGGGAAACAAATTATGGCCTAGCTACACCCTTTGGCCAAAAAATTAGTCATCTCCAGACTCTGTGTGTCAATGGAAGAACTTCGGGGACACTCATAAACATCCTGTTCACAAATGCAGCAACGCTACAGTGGGTATTTTGCCTGAAAACATAAAGGCCACAATCATAACACCTGGAAGGAACATTAGGGTAGAATAGCAGTGGCCCAGCGGTTTAAAAGACATTATTCTTCTGCATAAGCTCCGAGTTCAAATCCCACAACATTTTGGTTTTATTTTGTGTTATTGGTTTTATAAATGTATAAGTAGAACATCATGTGTTAATGTATTATATTTCAATGTATCATTTGGGTTTTATGGCATTACCAATTCACATACAAAAACGTAATCCAAACTCACATATTCTTTACAAGTAACAAAATAAAAACATGAACAGAAACTTATCTTCCAAAGTGAAAACACAAACTGATATCTGGGTATGAATTTCAGCATATATCTTTGAGGCATAGATGATATCAATTTCTACAGTGTGTGGAGAAGAGGCTACTACATTCCAGGCTTCTTGTATTTGTGCCCATAAGACATCTTTTGTCCTTTATGCATATGCAGGGAATGCATGTACAGCATATTGCATTTAGATAGAACAAGTATTGAAGGAAGTATATATTAATGTTAAAGCTTGCTGTGTATAGAGAAATAATGTGACAAAACTAATTTTTCATAATATATTACAAAGGTTTATTAAACAAAATGATTCATGCTCTGCACCTGCATTCTTAACCAAAGCATCACTGCACACTGTACCACAGAGCTAATGAAACATTAGCTCATGCCATGTAACACAACTACTCGGCTTTGTTAGATACTCTGTGAACTGCACAACGTAACAAGTAGGACTTAAAGGAATTTTGCACACAAGAGACGACTAATTTTTTGTCAAAGTGTGTGTAGTGTGTGACAAATAAAATCTCCAAGGACTTGAGTAGATGTGGCATTTGCATTCACTACACCAGGATCAAAACTTTTTTCTCATTCTTTTGCCAAATAAAAGACGATCCTTACCCTGTTTTCAATAAAATGGAATATGACTAGGGGAAACCATATTTTGATCAAACAGGAAGATCTGTTTCTATATGATTAAAAGAATGCATCAGAAGTCTTAAACTTAACAGAAAAGAATCATTAATACAGTAAACACAAAACAAGTAAATAGAAATATAAAGGAATAATCATACTACATCAACAAAGTATCAGTACCAAGCAATAATGCATTAAATGATTTACCAGCCCCAACCAATATTTCATCATGATGAAACATTGGTTCTCTATTAGGAATATGCTTAGGTATACAAATCTTATGAACATGGGATTATCCAATCCAAGATACAATGTTACTGATAAGCTAGAGGACAACAGAGACAAAGAGATAGCTGCACAATGTTGCAAGGTATCACGTAAAGAGAAACATTTAAGAAAGATACTTTTTAACAGGCAAGCAAAATAAAATGTTAATATAAAAATGTTCATGTCTGTTTGAGATTCACTGTCTGTAAGGTTAATAATGAGATTCTGAGCAATGTTGTTCCTGCAAGTTGTTTTTTTTTTTTTATATAAAAAATTCTCTTATTTTAACTTTTTGACGTGGCAACATGAAATACCCAGTTCTCTTATAATTCTAACAAATGCTTCATCATGAGTAACAATTGCAAGTCAAAACATATTTAATCACACCATTCTGCCCTTTGCTGTAACCCAAATAAGTTCAGTAAGGTTATATTGGCAGTAATACAGCACCAAGTGAATAACTCGGCTGTCCATTTCTAAAGCTATTTGATCTAATTCATAATTTATTTCCAGACTTTTATAAGGTATTTTCTGGAGGGCATGGGGTCAGGATGATGATAGAGATATGTTAATGGCATAGATATTTAATTCATTATAGGAAGAAACTTAAAGTTCCCAAAGGTTGGAAAATGGCTATTGTAGTACATACATTTAAAGGAAAAGGCGATATAAACAAACCAGCTAATTATAGAGGAATTAGTCTATTATTGGTCTTAGGTAAGCTATATACAGTCATTCTGGCTGAAAGGCTTCAAAGGCAATGAAATAAATTATCTAGAGTTCCAAGCAGGCTTCAGGAAAAATAAGAGAACAGTGGATAATGTCTTCATTATTAATACAATGGCAGAGAAATATCAAGGCCAAAAAAGAACGAGACAGACTATATATGTTGTTTATGGATTTTGAAAAGGCGTTTGATACAATTAACCTCAAGGCATTATGGTCAAAATTGAATGGGATAGGAGTTAGTAATAAGTTTATAAAAGCATTTCAAAATTTATACTATGAGATGAGTACTGTATTAAGACTGCCCAAATAACTTGAATACAGTAGGTCTTAAGACAAGGATGTAAGTTAAGTTCCATACTGTTAAACTTATTTATTAATGATATTCTATAAGAAGTGAGCAGAGCTAATACGACATGCCCACAATTGAAATTGTTGAGATTCCGGGACTATTATTTGCGGACGATTTGGTAACGGGATCAATTACAAATATTGGTCTAGTGAAATCAATCGAAGTAATCACTAAATTCTGTAAGAAGTGGGGACTAGAATAAATATTCAAAAATGAAATATCAAGGTATTTAAGAATGGAAATAAGTTATACAAGAATTAGAAATAGTATAGGGAAGGGGCAGAAATTCAGAGGGTTAATAAATTTGACTATTTTGGTATTAGGCTTAACAAGAATGGAGGGTGGAGGGAACCAAAAAGAAAAGGCTCTAGCAAAAGGTAGGCTAGCTTTGAACGCTATTACTGCCTGTACGTTAAAGTACCAGAAATGCATATAAAGTGGTTGGAGAAAATATATACGGTGGTAGTGGAGGCTATGTATGATGTTTGAGGCCGAAATTTGAGGTAGTGATGAGGAGTGGCTAAATGTAGGCTTGATTGACAGGAATTTTTGCAAACAAATTATGGGCCTATCAAAAAGCTCACCAAATGAGGTTGCACAAGCTGAATTGGTAGCGTAGGGAGTAAAGGAAAAATAATGACAAGAACTCTGAAATATTGGTTTAGGATTAAGAATTTAGAAGAGAATTGTATTTTGAAACACTGTTTAGTGGCGCAAGAGAAACTGTGGGCAGGAAATACTTGGGTTAGTAGAATCAATGAGATATGGAAAAAATTGGCTTGGCTAAGCTGTGGTATGATAAAGTAAAGAAAGAGGTTTTTGGAGAGAAATTAAAGAATTGATGATATGGAAAGACAGGAGATATTAGGTAGTTTTAATAGTAAAAAGTCATTGAGAGTTTATAGGGGGTTAAAGGAAATATGGGACAGATAGAATTATGTGGATGAAGGTGAACAAGGGAGGGAATCTCATGGGCCCAGACAGGGATAGTGAATCTGAATTGAATAAGAAGAGGTTTAAATATAAAGGATTGTTGGATGTGTGGCATGCAATTATGGAATGTAGAGAAACTAAAAAAATGAGAGCAAAACTTAGGATTGGAAAATGGGATAACTTACAAATAGGGATAAGGGGAAACAAGTTGGTGAATATGAAAACAAGGCAGAAAATCTTGGAGTTTTGGAATTATTTAGTTAAGGTTAAAAGAAAATGGTTTAAGAAAATAAGTTAGAAATGAGAAACCAAATAAGGCAGAAACAGAATTTAAGTTGGTTTTTGATTGAGTTAATTTTGTATATGTAAGTTACCTTATAGCTGATTAACCTTAAGGTTGAAACTATTCTGGCCCTTTGGTTACTCAGCAACTCAGGAAGATTTAGAACTATGGTTGTATTTTCTAGTATGACTGAATGATTGTAAAAAGCGTACCATGGAAGCTTGTGTTTAAGTGGAAATTAACTAAATTAAATTTATTTGCAGGTGTAAAACGGGCTTCTCCTTTAAGTTCTTTAAAAGTATTGACATTCATAATTGCATTGCTCTTTTGTGTTTACAAATGAAAAATTAATATATTTGCAGGTGTAAAACAAGTTTTTGCCAATCCTACACTGCTTATGAAAGCCTAGCACCTTTGTTTACTGATACTTTGAGCCTCCCTTCTTCCAGATGTATCTTGCCAAATATTCCCTCTAGTGTAATTCTGATTAATACAGGGTTCACGCAGATAAAAAGCTAGATCTGATATTAACTGCAACTATTGTAATAACCCATGTACAGGAAGTGTTATTTTGGCAATAAATGTCTTTCCTTTCCAAAAGAAATTTTCTACCACTACTTATCCATCTGTATCTAAATTCCACAGCTTTTAAAATTGTAAACACGGAAGATGAACCCTTGAATCTTATTTCTTTTCTCATTAAACTTAATTTTTTTTCTGTTGGATATTCCCTTTTATTCTATAAATCATATAGTTTGGCATAAAACACATTTTTGAAAATCATCCAAATCCACGGCACACTTCTAGACCATCATGTGTTTAGGGAGACCTTAAAGTGTACATACTTCCTGTATTAGCTCATTTTTTGCCCGTTTTTACAATATTTATTATATTGCACTGACAACAAGCTTGAGCTGTTAAATTTTGAGGTAGAAAAATTTGTAGCATCACGCTTTTCTTTAATAGATGTTCTTTTAAAAAAAGAATTGAAAACCTTAGCTCTGAAATGTTTATGTAAAGCTTTGCAAGTAGTCACTGTTAGTATCACAGAATTGCTGGTATTGTGCCTTGTTTCTCCTTACCTTATTCTGTATGTCAACATTCCCTCATTGCTGGTGGGTACAGTATCGCTTTTTGCGATACAAATGAGTTTGTGGTTTAAAATAATAACTATTTCTTATACATTTAAAAATCTCAAGAAAGTTTTATTTTCATCAGCATAGAAATACAAGTGCAATGAATGATAGCATTACACATCCAGAGTTCTTGTGAACTATAAGGTGGGGATTACTTCTCAGGTTAACCATTAAAGCTGAACAGGTGCAACTTGTTTACTGCATTTGCTTGACAACTTGTTCAATGGAGAGAACATAGAGTCTTTAATTTGTTTGTTAATATAGTTCACCGTTCTAGGTTATAACCTTATTGGCAAGCTTGTTGCATGATCCTGGCAACTACATCGTCTAGTAGTTGCACCATATGCTTGACAGGCCACACTTATGGCGCTCACATCTTTATCTAACCAGGGGAAGGAATACAGAAGGATTTAATACTTTCTGTTTATATTTGGAGTAAAGTTAAAAGAAATGCATTTTAGGTGTGCTAAGAGACAGTATAAAAATGGACCATTACAGTCAAATGCAACCACATTCTGCATCTTTACCCTCTAGCTCTTTGGATGCTCTTGGTTGTACAAGGCCATAAATAGTGCATACATCACCAATGCAAATTGCTCAAAATGGGGTGTGGACATCAACATCAAAATAAATAGCTTTTTTTTTTTTTTCATGGTACTGTCAAATAAGTTCTAGATATTAAACATGTTATGTATGTAAAGAAAAAAGGAACATTTTCCCTTTAATGAGCAATGTGTTTAGGCAATGCAGTGACCACACCTAGCCCTGGCTTAAATTCATGGTTGTTTTGTGTTTACTATGGCAGAGCATATGATAGCAATGGGCCATAATTCTGATTTCAGTTAACTTCTAACCTCCTGCAATCATTTTAACAATAGAGTTATCTAAGAAAGCTTTGAAATGATGTAAAAAAGGCAGATTCTTATACATAATCGTTAGCCAGTACTGCTAAGAGTAAAATGACCAGCTGCTCAATGAACTGATAGAAATGCAAGAGATGGTAAAATCCCACTACCAGTCAATATCAATTGCAGAGGAGCAGCTGCAAATGCTTCACTCAACCCAAGGATGTAATCTCAAGATAGGCAAAATGCTCACAGCACAAAACAATCGGAATCATCCAACCAGAAAATGTAATCGCTACTGACTCTGAACATGGAAGCCTCCAAGAAAAATTAATTTAAGCAGTGCATAAAATATTGAATTAAAACAATCTGTTGTATATGAAAATAAAACTGCAGCAATAATATTTTAACATAAAAATACCCTCCAAGAAAAAAACTAATATATGCAGTGCATAAAATATTAAATTAAACTAAAACAAATCCATTGTATATGAAAATAAAACTAGCAGCAATATTTTAACATAAAGACAAAGTCTGAGAAATTAATTTTACATTTGGATGCAAATTGATTACATATAATTTGAAACATAATCTTAAATTTGTAGTTACTAAACTCGGCACCCTTGTTTTATTTGTAGTGAAAGAATTAATTGTTTATATAATTCTTAAAAGCATTTTTAAGTAGAAATATACAAGAAATTAGTGGTAAAATATTTTAAAATTTATTTTATATGTAATTGTATTTTATGTAATAAAATTGCAAAAAGATTTATCAAAATAATAGAAATATGCAGTTTTTATGTGGTAAAAATTAGATTTATTTGCTTAAACAGAAAATATATTTGTCAAAATGTTGGAAATACTTTCTTATATTCACTGTAAATTGTCTCTGTCATTATTATTTATTCACATATAGACAAAAAAAAAAATTTATTTACATACTGTTTTTCCACATAGTTTGCAAAAATAACACTTTTCTATTTGTCATAAATATGTTATTAAATTCATCTACATACTGTTGAAGAAGTGACCTAAAGGTAATTTCATTCTTGCCATTTCTTTAGTACGTACAGTTTAACCTACACACTTAGTCTCATCAATAATTAAGTAATAAATGTGTAGTAACATTGCAGGGGAGACAAAGGGAAATCACAGACAAATGAGTGTACTGGTTGTGGGAGATCGCTGCTATCTTTGAATGCTTACCCTATGCACTGTCCCAACACTTCTGATTGCATGCACAGGTATTTCAAATGTCTGATTAAAATATACCTGGTATTACATTTTCTGATGTTTTCCCTCTGTGTATCTCTATCCCATGCATGTGCATGCATCCACAAAGTATCTTTGCAATGAATATAATTTATTTATTCTAAAAAAGTAAAAATAGAAATACGATAGAATAAATCAACAGTAAAAAAATAAATGAAACAAATTTTCTGAAATTGTGTGTTCTAATGCTAGCTCACTTGCCTGATCAGAGCATTGGAGTTAGTGTAGTCTATTTGTAACATGTGCACTAATGAATTGGTAGAATACATTATGCAGAATGGTAATAAAAGTGAAGATGGGATTAGTGGCAGGGGAAACTGGAGTACCTGAAGAAAATCTGCCGAGGCACATCTTCGTCTGCTACAAATCTCCTTTGTGGCTGCTGGAATCGAACCCAGACCACCTTGAGGGGAAGTGAGCAGTCTAACCACTTAATCATAGTGATGCTGAATTTTCTGAAAAATATATTATTTACATACCTTTTTTTATTGAAAATTTTATTTTTATTTTTTGCATTCATGCTGATGATTGAGTCTTAAACTAGAAACATAGAAAAAACATTTATCTGCATAAGAATCTGCTTCCTATACATAAGTTCTTAAAACATAACTAGTTACACTAAAATGATGAAAATTGTAAATATTGTTTAGAAAACTTGCAAGCATATTCCTAATGTACATAGCTTTTTTTAATTAACTTACATAATAATTGTAATTAATAATTTAGGCTATCTCAATACTTTCTACTAATAAATGGATATATATAACAACATTGATCTATTATTTCACCTTTCCTTTCATGCTATAGTTTGCACTATTGATTTTATGGTATACATAAAATGGTTTGGTTTGTATTAAGAATTCCCCTTTATAAGTGTTCAACTTTAATGCTCAAAATATGAAATTCAGCTTGTCAGCTCAAGTTGGCTATTTTATAAATAATATTAGTTGGAGAAATTAAGTTACAGTGTCTTTTTTCTTTTAATCTCTTATCCTTATGAATTACAAAGAACCGTGGTTTGCAGTAGCAAGAAGTTTAATATGGTTTATTAAAGTTCAAAATCAAGTGTCCTTTTTAATGCCTTGATTTTTATAGTTTTTGTTACAAGCTATGACCTTCAATAAAATATGTAAACAACAATAACCACAATATCTTAGGTCCAAATTTAAAAACCGTATATCTATTCCTTGTAAAAGGATAAACTTCCACGGTCTTCTTATATAAAATATTGTGATCTTTGGATGACAACCATGTCATGTAATTATAAATTTCTGACATTCTAGATGCATTGCAGCTGTACATTTTCTAGGCAGACACACATCAAGTAACATGTTGAGCCTCTCTCTCAGGTGGTATGCAAGAAAAGAAAGCATACCCATGCAAGGTGGCCTGATAAAAGTAAGAACAAAAAAACATGCCTTTTAACCATTCGTAATGGGGAATCACAGATAAAATAGGAAGAATTTTCAGCAAACATAAAATTAGGATAAAAAATGAAGCACATCATTAAATCCATAAGGCTAGACTTCCATTAGAAAAAGTAGGAGTGTATCATATATAATGAATTTTGGGATGTGTACATGGGTGAAACAGGAATATTTACAGGCTTAAGATTAAATATCAACATAGCAGTCACGTGACTAAAATCAGCCATCCCATTAATTTGTAATTATAACTGAATTGAATTTCCACTTAATAATACAAGTTTCCACAGTACTCTTTTACAACCATTCAGTCATACAAATGCAAACTACAAGGGACTTTCATCTATCTGGCCCAGGCCATTGCATCCCCCACAATTACAATTTTTACAATATTTCGTGATAAACTAATGCCTTAATCTAAATTCCAAATAAACTGAATACTAATTATTCACTTCTATTGCATCAGACCCCAGTCCCTGATTCACCAGCATAATGTACTGGAATTCAGGGGACCTGACTTTTACCCGACCCCAGGTACCAAAATGATATCTAACTTACTCTGCCTATACCATTATTTTATTGACTATATACTATTAGTTGTGTGAATTTTCTTCTTCTCTCTTCACTGTCCATTTCCACTTGTTTAACTTTAAATAGATACTAACCCACACTCCTACACTTTATTATAAACATTCTCTTTGTTATTCTATTATCCCTTTTAAATTTTACCTTAATGAGCTCATTTCTCCAATTTTCAGTTTCCTTACAATCAAACACTATATGTTCTAACACTTAGAACATATGCCCATTTATGCCCTTCACATAATGGGCATTCACCTTGTGTAAAGCCTCCTCTTTCACCTTTTAATTTCCACACACCTGCTCAACTACTCAACCACCCCTTAGTTAACAATGATTCTTGTTAAATCAAACATTGCTTTACTAGATTATCTTCGTTTTTACAAAGTTCAAATTTTGGCAACCTCCAACAACTATTATGAAAGGAAGATTACCAAAACAACAAAAATTAGAGAATAAAAGAGAGAGCTAGAGAGAGAAAAACTTAAAATAGAGACAACAATTTTTAATTAAGCCCCAACATTGACACCCCTGATTGTAGGATTAAGCAGTGTATGTCACCATGAAAATACCAGGCCTTTCAAGGCTGAATACACAAGCAAAAGTCAATAGACTGTATACCATGATACAACTTGTGAGCAAAGACTCAACCTGTCACTTGATGTGTATCCACCTACAAAATGGACAGCTGCAAGGCATCAGAAATGTTTAAAATTTATAACTAACAACACGGTCTTTGTCTATAGACCAAGATATCTTTATTCCTTAATTTATCTGTTATGTGTTGCTAACCAGAAAGTGGATGATTATAATGGTGATGATATAATTCATAGTGTTTTCTTTTGAAGTAATAAAGCAAATAGCTGTTTAACATAAAGTTTGCTGCAGTCATCATGCTTCAGAGATAAACACACTTTGTATTGTTCTGGAACTACAGACTTATAACATGGAAACTTCTAAACAGTATCATTAGTTTTATTTCGGTGTCAAAAATCATTCACAGTGTATGAGGGTGGTTTGATTAAAGAGAACAAGTTCAGTCTTGTACATACTTTATATTTTGACATAGTCTCCTCTAATTTCAATGCACTTGGACCATTTCTTCAGATTTGTGATTCCCTTGTGAAGATGGGTTTCTTTGATGCGCTCAAAATACTTATTTACCTCCTATATGACCTGTTCATTTAACATGAATTTGAGTCCAGTCAGGAAAGGTTTGAGAATAGATAGTAATTTAAGGGAGTGAGGTGAATAGAGTGGATGCAGAAGCATTTCAAGTCATAATTTGGACCCATTGCGGCTAGAATATACTGGTGCATTGTCATGGTGAAACACCTTTTTGGTCATTCTTGAATGTTTTTCTACAATTTCTACCTTCAGTCTGTCCAAAGCTATCTAGCAATGATTTTTCCACTTCTGTAGTAGTCAATAAAGGGAATTACTTTTGTGTGCCTAAAAAAGCTGAAGCCATCACCTTTTCAGTATATGAAATGCATTTCATCTTTTTCAGAACCCGTTCGTATAGTTCATGTTTAGACTGTTTCATTTCTGGTGTATATTAATTTTTTTTTTTATTTGATTTATTTATGAATGCTCTTTAACATCTCAGATCATCAGTGTCTCATTCAATTTGGCGCGTGAAACGGCCCACAAATTTTGCTCACAGGCTTTTTCTTTCAGGCTTGAGGTTCTTTTTCGTGCCATAAATGTACGACATGGGATCCACGGCTTTACTTCCCTTCCGAAGGAAGCCATACTTAGGATTTTTACGCCCCAAAAAATCCATCGATCCTGGCCGTGTTTGAACCCGCGATCTTGGGTTTAGAAGGCAAGTATGGTTACCACTACACCACCAGGACCAGTTAATTTAAATAACTATTTTGGCAGACGTAAGTGCAACAAATTTAGATTTAGAAAAATGAATCCTAGAGCTCAAAGTATTGGGGCTCTATAAATTATTTTAGATCCATAAATTGTGGCAAGTCAGTATAGTAATGAATTCATGTTTCATTCAGTCAGAAAAATATCACAATAATCGGTTGGATTCTTGAGCTGGCAGATGTGCACTTAATGATTTTACTTTTGCTATGGAGTGAGCAGATGCAGCACTCATTATATGCAAAGTGTAATTCAATATGTAAAAGTAAAATAAACTTACCCAGTTGAGATGCCCATGGCCTCTGTTAACTTGTGCACTTTTACTCATCTTTCAGCCAAAACAATATCATGATTTCATAGGAAGAGAATGAATCACCCAATGTAGGCAAAATACTCTGATAAATTTCCTTTTGACATTTTCCCTTCCAGAAAAAAGAACTGAAACACACCATGATTCAGTTTTGACTGTGACTTAGAACTTTTGTGTTTAAGCAAGTGTCAAACGGTAAATTAATAACAGAAATGACTTGTGGCCATGAAATATTGATGCTAGAAAGCAAAGTTTATGACCACATATTGGTCATGTTGCTGTTGCTTTCTATTAGTATTTGAATCAAGTTACTTATCACATTAGTATAATAAAGAAAATGCAAGTTCTAAGGCACATATTTGTTGCATATCTCCTTTTCCACTTTTCATATATATTCATTTTTAAATAATTCTTTTTAAATTGCCACCACTTCCCTGAAATGAGGACTTCGAAGTTCCCCGTTTTAAGATGCTGAAATTTCACTTAGTTTCTAAATTTAAATGATCAAAATCTTTAGTGTTATTGGATATAGGAGCACAACAATTACATCAGGATATTTAAAATGAGGAAAAACATTCAGAACTGTAACATTTTATTTATAATTATTTAACATATATAATAACTTCAATTATATGTATTTTAAGCTCCCTATTTAGCTCCTATATAGAGAATGTTTAAGAATTTTCAACATTATTTATATATTAGTGTATAATAATACTACCTGTTATACCCTATGTGTAATAATAATAATACATAGCATATCATAGTAGAAAAAGAAATACAAAGTGGATTTTAATCAATCATAGAAAAATGTGATAGCATTGATATGAAAAAAGAATAGACTGGCATTTCTTGTTGTGTATGTTTACTTAAAGTGGTCGATTTGGCTAGCAAACTTACAAAACTACTGCTATATATTTCTGAATCTGTTTACCCCAAAAATCGAAAGATGCAGAAAGTGAAAAATAAGAATTTTGAATCTAAGGATGTTATTAAGATATATTTTCTTCATCATTGTTGAAAGTTATGATCAAGACCATCAATAGGAAATTGACTTATTTATTTTGTTATTTCAGTAAATAAATTGTATTTTAATAAGAAACTAGAATAGGTAAGTTTAGCAGTACCATGGAGTTTATCAAACATATATCATTTGATGCATACATCAAAAGAAAATTCATCTTGGAAACTGGCTTCAAGTGATGTAAGAACAAGTGACTGTGCCCTGCAGAGAGTATAACTATGGTAGCGGTCATTGTACTAATGTATCACAGAATTTCTATTGTGTTTTTATGATATTTATTAACACAATGCGTAATTAAATTTAAAACTAATTTTGTGTTGGAAATATGGTGAAACAACTAATATATTCTTAAATAGCTAGCAAGTCGCTTTAGTGCTTTTATGCTGCACTCGCCATTGAATTATATAGAGCATGTTTCAAAGGCCTTTGCCAGCATTATCAGCTCTGAGTCGATCAACAAATCTGATGATGCTGGCAAAGACCTGTGAAACTTGTTCTGTGTAATTCAATGGTGAGTGGAGCACAAGAGTATTACAGCGACTCACTAGCTATTTAAGTATATAATGGGTTAATGTTTCTGTAATAAAGCAAACAGTTTATTTGCTGCAAACAAGAAAACTAGAGTTTTTAAAGTGTATTAATTATCATTTATAGGAGTAGAGAATAAGCAGGAAGCAACAAATTTATTTGACAAAATCCCATTCAGTTGAGAAAGAGTGTTTGTGTCAGAGAGAGACTCCCTTATCTAATTTCGTAAGTCATTGACATATTAAATTGTATCAGTGAATTTTTAGCTGCTGTATTTAAAATACAAATGCAAATCTGATAAAACTATGCAGTCTAAAGTATTAATTACTGTGCTACAAATATGTATTAGATTACAGCAGATAACCATTGGAATTTACTGAAGTAACAGCAGTTAATTACTGTTCATCAGAAGCAGGTATAGGCTGTTTATCAAGTGGAGGACAAAGGAAATGATGTATATTGCGTGGCATCACCATGCCTGCCTGTCGCTCTGCCCAATACTCCATGTAATTCATCACAGATTGTATTTGCCTTCTGGGAAGAACAGGTCCTATGCCTGGAACATGTATAGCTTCTTGAGGAATCAATTTCTGGAGCTCACCACCTGCAAGTTACATCACAGTGTCTTCATTGCATACTATGCATAGTAAGAATGACTTAAAGAGACCTGTCATAAGCTAGTAGGAAATTTTTATCATCAGTTATATCAGTTATCTAAATTTGTTAGCTTTCTTGCTACGACTATATATTGGAAGGGTAGGGGGGGACCTAACTATGTTTTACTTGCTTTACAGGAAAACCATTGCACAAATCTGCAAAGATTTTTGTTTTTTTAAATATTTTCTGATGTAGATCACATCAAATGTTACGGCATAGCATATACAGATTTTGTAATGTAATAAAAAAGGCAATATAAGGAATAAATCTAAAGCAAGTAAAAAGCTTGGAAGTTTTTTAGCATTGGTTATTGATTATGGATTCTTGCATAATCATGCATATCAAGCTGATGAAAGTAAAGCTTTTGGCCAACTGCAGCTCTGTGATGATCATGCAAAAATTTCCACTGAATATTCTGATCACCCTATATACAGCCTGAACTCCTTACCTTGATTTTATCATATCTTTAGGCTACGAAGACTTTAAAGGGGAGTTTTTTGGAATTTTTTTTTATTAAGAAGTCATCTGCATGCCCCATTAGCATAGTAACATTATATAATACATTTTGTTTTGTGAACAGGCTATCCCCAGGGACTCTATAGTTTCCCTTTCAGTATTTCCACAATTCTTCAGCAATGTCATTTCCATCAATGACCTTATCATACTGCATGTTGTAGCATACCAAATTCTACAGTACAGCTTGAAAATACCTCTACCTGAGTAAAAAACTCGGATAAATGACAAATGGGTTAGAATTACGTCATCAGTAGGGTTTGAATGTTTATGACCTAAAAAGTTGGAAATATAGCAAGTAAATGTGACCTTAAAAATGACCAAACAAATACAGAAAATTAAATTACATAATTGGTACATTATTTGAATTGCTAAATATGAGCAAATATATGCAAATTTAGATAAACACAATTGCTACATTATTTGAGTTACGTTATTTATGCATTAATATGCAAGGTTAATTTTTTCTTGTAATGGTTTATGTGGATGGTACATTTTCTTTGTTATCCACAACTCTTGTTCCTGTTAAGAATAACCGGTATTAAGCTAACTGTGGGTAAAAAAAGGTAAAAAATTACCTCTCTATAGTGAATCAAAGTTCTAAGTATTACATACCTATTTTCATTCTCCATTTATGGCAACAGTGCATCACCCAATGCATCTTCACACTTCTGTGGTCTGTCAGATTGGTCTTGTATTGTGAGAAGCTTCTTCCAACATTGCAAAATGTTATGGGAGCATATTTAAACAGAGTGAAGTTCCTGTACTCTAGTGTGGATTGTCTTCACCAAAAACAACTTTACAATCATTTAAAATGTCACCAATTTTGCACATTGTTGAAAATACATGATTTCCTTACAACCCATCTTAAGTTTGTTCTTTATGGAAACTGCTGCACTGCCCTTTGCTTCTTGCTACTTTGCAGTCTGTTTTTTGGCATGTTGATGTTCACTAGCCTACTGTGACTCTTCAAATTAGTTTCTAACGAAATGTATAGGACATGGGACACCTATTTGCATCACAGAAATCACTGCACATTTGTATACACAATGCTTAATTCCAAGGCCACATTTCCATTGACAATCAAACCAAAATATAAATAGCTCTTTCTCAGAATAGGTAATTCATGAAATGTAGGTGCATGTTATTTTTTAAATACCAAACATATTTAAATGTGTCTGAATATAAACTCATGTTTCCAAATATATCCAAAATATGACTTTAAAGCGTCAAAATATGCACAATATGACCAAAATTAAGCAATTACCTAAATATGCAAATATATAAAAGTAATCGAAAACATTCAATTCATTTTAATTCAACACTATGGCTGAAATGAAAGCCAGGAAAAAAATATAGCATGTCATAAACATCCTAACCCTAGTCATCAGTCATCAATTAGAAACACTAACTTTCTTATATAAATAATATGAAATATTATTAGTTAAAATTATTCAGCCTTGATGTTTCAGGGAACAATTTAGTTGATAATGTAGCATAGGAATGAAAAATTCAACACCTAAAAAGTACAGAAATGAGTTATGAAATGATTTTATTTCATAGGAATGAAGAAAGAGGTTTAGAGCTCCTAAGTCAAAAGTGCCACTTTTCAGAATGTGTCTAGGTTCAGACAACTTACTATTGAAGTTCATATATTAACAATCTTAAAAAAATAAATGCTCATAAACAAAATGCCAGAAACATAGTTGTAGCTCAAATATTTAAGCATTTTTAATATAGATTTAAATAGCAGGAATTTTCATATTAAAATATGGTGTAATATAACAAATTACTTATGAGGAAATCACTAAAATTTCACTAGTTTTGTTCCACTTGCTTGGACATGTTTTGCAGGCTGTTTGTTGCCTTCTTCATCAGCATGGTTCCACTGTCAGTTTCCCAGTATGGTATTAAGAATGTCGCTCTGTTGATTTTAGATTTAGTGATGAGGTTACTGTTGTTTGGAAGATCAAAATTAACTGAATTTTCCTTTCAATATTAGTTCAATTTGGAATGGAACACAATGAAGCATGCATTAATAATCTCTTCTGAGTCAAAATAATTAGAAGACTTTTATGGTTTTACTTATATTAGATTTACTCAGGATATGTTTTGTGGATTAATTGTCCACATCCTCAGCTCTTAAATGACTGTTGGCTCAACCCAGATACCTGTTGATCATTTGTAGAAGTTGGCTAGGTAGGTATCTGAGTTGATCCAACAGTCTTTTAACAGCTGAGGATGACAATTGTTCCATCAAACATGTCCTGAGTAAATTCATGTAAGTGAAACCTAAAGAGTATTTTAAATATTTTGACTTAAAAGAGATTGTTAAATTTTCCTTGTTTTTTGTTTATGATTATATTTTCCCCACACTGTTAATTCTAAGGATTTTTGAAGAGTTTTTAAGAATTTAGCTTCATTTTGGAATTTGTGGCTTTTTTGCCAGAAATGGTATGCTGCTGCTGATTTTTCTGTGTGTTTGTATTTTAAATTTTTTTACATAACAGGCAGGGGCTTAACTTAATTGAAATATGTAGCCTAAACGCCTATACAAGATTTAGTCAAATTTTGCTTACCCAGTAAAAGCAATTAAAGCATGTTTAATGTTTAAATTATACCAAAATTAACAATCAACCTGAGGTATAAGCTTTTAAATAGTGCTTAAAGAAATGAAGATTGAAAGGCACTGATGATTATCATGAGAGCATTTAGCTCGAGAAAAGATTATATATTTTCAGAATGTCAAAAGTATGTTGTGTTTTAAATACATATATATATATATATATATATATATATATATATATATATATAAATATATATAATTTAGATTTTCAGTTTATTGTTATGTTGTGAACTGGATTCCCTAATATATGCAAATCATTTTAAAGTTATGAGATGAAAAAATATAAATACTTGCACATAAATTCCTAAATTTCTAACTTGCTATAATCCTGCAGTGCTCTCAGAATCTACTCTCTTCAATACTGTGCACTCAGTCATCTGCTTTTGGATTAATAATGTCAGAATTTGTTTGGTTGTGGGATGGCTAGTTATTCTGCTAGCAAATGATTGACTGGAATGCGTGGTATAAGACAGCATTGTACTTTTATTTTGCACCCAACTTGACTTTTGATCTTCATAGCTATTGTAGCTGTTAATATTAATAGTTAATGCAGGCAATCATTGATTAGAATATGATACACTCTGTGGAATTGCAGTAAATTTGCAAGTAAAGCCTGTGCAGTAGAAAACAGAAATGTCTGCTGTCATTTGAGCTACCTGCAGAGCTCTTTTGTCAACTTCTCCAAAACCTTACCTTTTGAATAAGCCTTTTATTTTTTTTTAAATTACACAATGTTGAATTTTTATTTTTGGTACCTTTAACGTTTGGCCTCAAAAGAGCATTATTAAAACATTGCCTATCTTCATTTAAAACATATCTTTTAAAAAAGAAATTATTTTAAAAATATATATATGAAACTAACACAGTGGAGCCAAGTCATATGAATAAATTCATGTGATATATGTCGTACTAAACACTCTTATTGCTTCACTTACTTGTGTGATATTTGGAACCAGTTTCGAAGGCCTTCGTCTTCATCTTCGGCCGAGGGTACGACTAAGTCATAAGTAAGTGAAGCAATAAGAGTGTTTAGTACAACATATATCACATGAATTTATTCATCGCGTACCTTCTGTATTTGCTATTTCTTCTTCTGAAGTTTGCACACCTTCATCTCTTCTGGCGCTTATATTTTCTTCTTCTGGTTCTACTTCACATACAGTTTCCTCTCCTGCATTTTCTGTTTCTGTATCCATCTCCTGTTGTTCTAGTTCCTGTGGAGTTGTTTGATTTTCATTTTCCTCTTCCTGTACCTTTTCTAAAGTGGTTTTTCTGTGTACCTGTTCTGCAATTTCTTCATCCTCAGGAATTTCATCCTCTGGTGTTCCACAGTTTAGTCTTGCTAAATAAGTGTATAGCTCTCTAAACATTTCCAGTGGAATCATATCATTGCTACCCTCAGGCTCCTCGGTCAGCAGCTCACAGAGGAGGTACATGGTTTGTGTTAATGTCTGAAAAATTAGTAAAAAGCAATTTTTGCTTAAACCAAGCATGATATTTTGCAACATAAATTTAGAGCAGCTATTTTCATGTAAGTTATAGCAGAAATGTTTATTAATTTTTAAGAATCTGCTATCTTTTTTTGTGGACTTTTTAAAAATGTTTTGTACTGTGTTGCTTTATTGTAAATTTATATTCCAAATCTATAAATTCTAGATTTGAGAGCTCTAATACATCAGCTATACAGATTATTTAAAATATTTTAATAACCAATTTAAATGAAGTAACAGAATTCAACAAATTTAAATAAAATTAACTCAAGTAACATAATTCCCAATTCACATTAATAAGCTAGCTCCACTAGTACAGTGAAGTTATTTGAATTATGAGCTGGCAGAGTGCAGCTGCTCATCGGAAAAGCCAGCCATTAAGGTATCAAGGTGCTATCTGCATATGCAGATAGCACCTTGTAGTTATTTGAGGAAGGCTTTGCCAGTGAATGTTTGTGTGTTACTTAATGTTTCATTGTGTGTAAATTGTGGGCTATTTGTTGTTAGCTAGTTAGGCCACTACATAAATATAGTCTTGAATGGTTTGTTTATGTATGATACATGTGTGAAAATGGATTCTTGCAGTGAAGAAGTAAGATTCAAGATTCACAAGAAAATATCCTGGCATTCATGTTCCAGGTAGAGAAATTGTTAAACTACCTGAACAACAAGAAATATTTTTTCCAAAACATCGGATATATAGTGATATCATTGATAATACAGTTGATGTTTGCAAAGTATTCTTATTTCAACAACAACAATATACATTTTAGATCAGGTTAGTGAGTTAATTTTGTACTCTTATGCTCCACTTAGGATTGAACTCCTAAGAACATGGTTCATGGGCCTTTGTCTGCATCAGCAGCTGCATGTTGACATTTTTTACATTTAATGGCAAATTTTATAAACAAAAGTCAGGGGTAGTTATGGTAAACCCTTTATCACTAAATCATTTCCTTGTATTTTCAAGGTCTGGCACAGGATGTTGATGACACCTTTGTTGTGGTCAACAAAAATACATTTAGATAATGCATTGAAATGATTAAACCTACTGGACAAAGAAATTAAATTCACATTTGAAATAGAAAAAGATAACAGGATCCCTTTCCTCAACTTTAATATTATCAAAATGAAAATTGGAATATATAGAAAGGACACACATTCTGACAATTACATTGAGGCAAATGGTTTCAATACCAGAACAAAAACATGCAATTCTAATTAGCTTAGCAAATAGATTAATCTACCCATGAGTGAGTTTGAATACAACCAAGAACACTTACAAATGTCAGTTATCATTGAATGTAGCAAAGAAACAATGGACAAGAAAATAAAAGAAATTTAAACAAAGAAGGTAGTTAAACAGATTACAATTTTAACAGTTCCAAGCTGGGTGGTGATATACATATACTTGTCTTGTAGAACCAAAATTGCAGGGTTGATGGAGTTTTTGCGCATAAAAATCCTAAGCATGGCTGCCTTTGGAAGGGAAATAAAATTGTGAGACTTGTATCGTAGATTTACAGCATGGAAAAGAAATGACTATTCACAAGAAATTCACTTATCATCCATGGCCTACCAGAAAATTTCAGGGAATTCTGAGAGATTTCAATATTATTTTGTCTCCAGTACATTAATTTGTGTAAATATTCTGCTAATTTACAGAGTTAATGGTAAAATCCTTAGCAGGAAGAAACCAGAAATAATACAAAATTAATTTCTCAAATTGCAATAAAGCATATATCAAGAAAACAAAAAGAAGTATAGAAATCAGACTAGAGGAATACTGGGGAAACATCTCATATAAACAAGCAGAAAAATTGGTATTAGCATATCACTTTTGGGAGAACAAATACAACAGAGGAACGGAAAGCATGTTACTGGACTATGGATGAGGTGATGAACTTTAGATCCAAACAGATGACAAATTGATTAAAAAAATCCATTAAGCTCCCACCAGAGCTACATCACAGATGTCCAATCATCAAGAAATCTGGCAGACAAGAGGTCAGTGAAACATCTGAGGAGTTCAATAGTAAATGGAGCATAAGACTATAAAGGTGATTCACTAATCTAATCTAGAATACATAATTGCTTCACTGTAGTTATTAGGATATAAAGTTGGTTTTTAAATTAACATTGTACATATTTCATAATGAATTCATATAATGTCAACCACAATTCCATGTCTGAAAGAGGTAGGAGTTCCAAAGATCTAATATCTACTTCCCAGAAAGTTTTATTAGTCCACAGTAAATTTTGTTGATGATTCCAGGTTTTGGATTTATAATTATTTCACTTAAATGTATAAAGAAAAAAAAAACTCGAAGTAGCTATAGTTACCTTTGTAAGATGCCCTGTTGCAATTGCAATAAACTTAGACCAGTCAACTTCATCTTCAAATTCTCCAATTTTGAGCATATTGTGAAGAGCATCTACATTAAGGCATATTCCTTCCCATTTTTTAACCAATATGCTAACTTGTACAATACCAGACTTTCCAAGCTATAAAAGAAAATGTTGCTTTGGTTAAAAAGTGACATAGTTCATATATGTGAGCAATACATGTGCTGAGCAACAAAGAAAAAGGAATGAAAATAAGAAACAGGGCAGTAGAGCAAGATTATTAAAACAGCTGAGTTGCAAAAATAATAAAATTTAGGAAAAAATGAGTGTAAGAAATACAGCATAACACTCTCAGTCTTATTTATGGTTATAATACAAAGTATAAATAAACTTATCTGCGTAAGTAAAACCATAAAAAGTCTTCTAAATATTTCATCTCAGAAGAGATTATTAATGCATGTTTTACTGTGTTTGATTACAAATTGAACTGATATTGAAATTAGTATAAGTATCCTAAACTTAGGTATTCTTTTTTTTACACTAAACTCCATTTACTTACATAAAAGTAAGATGTGTTTCGGGAGAATCTCTCCCATCTTCAGTTGCTCACCGAAACGCTGTTACTCAAAATGATGGCTGGATACTCAGATGTTTCTGTGGTGGCCTCTGTTGGCTGAAGTAGGAAATTGCCGAGTTCATCCATAGGAGGAAACTTGAAATTTATTAGGTTTTTTCTATTTTTTAATATAATTTTTTTTTCCCAAGTGGATAACTCCAATGAGTTGTGAAGATGTTTCAGCAGTTTCAGGCCTAACCATGGGAAACCCTTTTATCACCTTTTCTAGCAGAGTTATTCATGAGTTCATTTGAAACATATCACAAAAGCCTTCCCTTTAATTTTCAAGTCATGGTATAAGTATGTGGATGACATTTTTGCAATAATAATAGATGCCCTGAAACTTCTTAATTTGCAACATGAATCTATACGATTTACCATAGAAGAAGAAAGAAATGGTTGGCTACCATTTCTAGATTTAAAAATTATAAGAAATGGAGATTGTTTGAATTTTGGAATTTACAGAAAAGAAACACACAGAAAACTACATAAAAAATGAGAGTTATAACCCCATTTCACATAAATATGCAGTATTTCACAGTTTGGCACACAGATTGATGAATATCCCACTCTCAGAAGCAGAGTACAAAATAGAATACAAACAAATGATAAAGACAGCTATAATCAATGGTTTCAACAAAAACACAGTGATAAAAATTATCAATAAATCTAAAAGACAAAAAGGGATAAGGGAAGTTTCCACACTGAAAAACACTAAAGAAGAATACAAATTCAAAAGTTTCACCTACCATCCAATTTATCACAACAAGTTCAAGAAAATTTTCAAAGAACATGGGATAATGTTAGCCCCAAAGAACTGATACAACATCAAGAATTTATTAGATTGCACAGTAAAAGACTCCATATAAACAGAACAGAAATCAGGAATTTACAAAATAAAATGTGCAGATTGTGAGCAGAGACTACATAGGCAAAACAAAGAGAAATTTGGAAATTCGGAGGAAAGAACATTTTAGGACTATTCGGTTTAAGCAGGTGGATAAATCAACAGTAGCAGCTCACTTTTGGACCAAAAACCATGAAATAAAACTGGAAATTAAACTGCTGAAACACCTTCAAAACCCATCGGAATTATCCACTTGGGAAAAAAATTTTAAAATAAAAAAATGGAAAAAACCTAATGAATTTCGAGTTTCCTCCTATGGATGAACTCAGCAATTTCCTACTTCAACCAACAGAGGCCACCACAAAAACATCCGTGTGTCCAGTTTCATTTCAAGTAACGGCGGTTCGGTGAACAACTGAAGATGGGAAAGATTCTCCCGAAATGCATCTTACTTTTATGTAAATAAATGGAGTTTGGTGTAAAAAAATGAATACCTACGTTTAGGATATATTACCACTCCATTGTCAACAGCTTTGTAAGTACAATATTTAGTGTAAGTAGTTTATTCCTTCTAAAGATGTGTGGAACAAAAATAATTGGCAAAGGAAATAATGGAAGAATTTCTGCAAATCAGTTTAGTGGCTTCTTGGTTTGGTAGTAATCTAACTTTTTTTAGTGAAACAAATAAATGATTGGAACTTTTCTGTTACAGTGCTGAATGGAAGATTTATTTCAGGTGTAGTGATATCAGTGATATACTTTTATGCATAAAGATCTTTGCTTTCATATTGGCTTGACTTATTAAACATCAGATTACATTTAATTAGACAAATTTCTTTGCAATAATAAATATGTGGTTAGATTAGTATTAATAGGTGGCGAGTGAGTTTGGTTTAGTTCCTGGAGCATTCAGTGAGTTCACAAAGCAGTCACAGAGACCTACGAACGTAGAACTTGTCATATACAATTACCACAGTAGCACATAATCTACATGTACAAAAATTATTGTATACATCTGCATAAATAGTTGCAATACACATGAAAAAGCAACACCTAGAACAACTCGACCAACAAAAACAGAGAAGCAGAAACAGACAATTCACTTAATCACACAAATTTTACTATATATGTGTTTACATATGCATTGATATGAAATTATTGCAGTGTTTTAACTTTGTATAATATGTTATCACTTGTATATTCCTTTACAGAGTAAGAGGCCTTTTTATGTAGGTATTTTCTAAGAGTAGATTTAAAGGAATTATCATTTTTTATTAAGACTTTTAAGCTAGAGGGAAAAGCACTTTGTACTAAAATGCATTCATAATAGACTTCATTTTGATGGCAGGAAAGTGTTGAAGCTGGTCTCTATGCAGATTTTCTTTTTTGTCTAGTATCCTTGTCATACATATTTTGATTTTCAACAAATCAAAGCAATTGTAATTAGGTAAGAACGTGTCCTATTCAGCACTATAATAGAAAAGTACTGGTTATTTCATAAGATAGCTACTATAAAAATTTGATAATCTGACACATACTCCAAATAAGAACTTTATATGCATTTTTAAATAAGTTGTTAAAAAGACTAGTTAAAAATGCTTGATGCACAAGAATCTTGGATAGTTTTTTTTACTTTATTCTATTAAAAATTGCATGCTGTACAAGTTGTTAAAAAGACTATTTAAAAAAAAGTTTGGTGCAAAAGAATCGTGGATAGTTTTTTTAACTTTATTCTACTAAAGGTTGCATGCTGGAATATGTAATATTTTTGATAAGTTTTTATTTTAATACATATGCATTGTATTATTATTATTATTATTATTATTATTATTATTATTATTATTATTATTATAATATGCTAGATAATTCAAAGATAGTCCAAATAAGTGTGGTGTTTTATGTTTTACTACAAATATATCTTCTGGTTTTCAGTTATGGCCAAGAAAACTGTACCTGCTTTATTAAAATCTTTAAATATCCTGGTGAAAGACCAGATGATGTCGTAACTGGTGGATATTCAATTCTCTGCTTAACTGGTGGTTCTTCCCCTTCTGCTAAGGCACGAAAATAAGCAGCTGACCACTTAAGCAAATCATATGGCTGAGTTCGAATAGCAGCTTTAGCATATAGCTTTAGTATTGAAGGAAAAGTTGGTGGTATGTGAATTTGTTGAGAGCAATATAACTGTTCCAACATATCAGGCATCCTTGTGCTAGAACAATAGTAAATGTGCTTTAAACATCTTATTTAATAGTAACATGTTAGCAACAAAGAATTGAGAGTTATTTCTTTGTGCTGAAACCAGTGTAGCTTAGTACTTTATTTTGTGTACTGAAAAAGCTAGGATATGCTCAAATCCAAATTTCAAAAGCCAGCAACTATTATATGTTTTGATTGTTTAAAAATGTCCAACAGAGTATACACAAAAATCTACTTTTAATAACCTTTAAAATTATTTATCAAGTTATTAAATATCATTTTTTTTCCATTATGTCATTCTTCATTTTCTTTTTATTTTTAAGTATTTCTACTTGTCAGTGGTACCCCTTTCCGGGTTCTGGCATACCATTTGGATGGATCATTTGAATTAGTTACACATCCTGTTACCATTTCACATTTTCAGGAATTTGTACTTAAAGTGTATATTTTAAAGCATCAAATAAATGTTAACAAAAAAAAAAAAAAGTCAAAAACTGGCATTTTATACATTTTTCTGTCACAATGTTAAAAGATCTCACAATAAAATATTAAAAAAAAAAAAATCTGAACTGGACATAGTTCATACACTACAAATGTGACACACACATACAAAAAAAAAAAAAAAAAAAAAGATATACTATAAAAGGGTTTCTTTCTCGTCATAATTATGCTTTGAGAATAATAAAATACATAACATATTTTCAGTTTTGTTGTAATCAGGCCGCTTATGCTTTTTGTGCAAATGAAGCTACTTTAACACTTCAAAAGGTAATATTGGATTTCCTGCATATATTTTTGTTAATTGGAACCAAAATAGTGTTTTCTTTAGAACTTATATGTAACTGGAATTTTTTTAATGTCCACCTTATATTTTAGTTAAGTAATATCCAATGTGAATTTGTGGTTAATTACGAAAGAGTGATTGTTTTCTCATCCCATAAGGTAATGAAAACATTTTAATTTTATCTATGTGTGAAATAAAATGACACTAATTATAATTTAGCGTTTTAAATTGCTGGTACATTAATTTGCTGCGTTAAAAGGTGACAGCTTTAGGTGAAGGTGAAGGCATATAAATTATGTGTATGAAATTTTTAACACATACCAATTTCAATTGTCAAAAGTTCAGCTACAGCAGCGTGCGTATAGTGATGTTTGGTGAGTTTAATACATTGGAATTTCGGTTGTCATGACAACCGCATGACCATGTCATGAATTCGGTGGTTCCGGTATATGTATCATATTCTGACCACATAAGCACTTCATGTGGATTTAAGAGCATCCACACTAAAGGGTTCAATGCTAAGAAACATTTATTTACAGATTGTAGAACTGCAGCTCAACAACAAGAAAGGTTATTTCATAAAGTCGGATGTGTCATGTCCCGAGTTTAAGCGGTCATGACGGCACGCAGTGATATCTATTGGCAACTTCTGGTAACAAAATGGCTGAGTAGGTCACGTGACTTGAAAGAGTTCGGAGGAAAGTTCATTACTGGGATAACGGGAACATTTTCGTGTGTTTTGCGTTAAATGTAATAATGGGCAGAATAATCGTTCAAAGATGAACTTTTTGAAAGAAGAATATCAGGAGAGGTGAGCAGAACCGGCCATGGACGTTCTTGGGGAGGATCAAGCTCTGCAGGCCGTCCTAGGTAAGTTTAAAACGTTACCTTGCCTTGGTAGGCGGTGCTGTTGATGACAGGAAAGCATCTGACCGTAACAGCATCGCAAGTAGTAGTAGAACCTTTTCTTTTAGTCCCTAGGGGCAATACACGAAGATTTAGAGTTCCAATAAAGAAAATGTTCACCACAAGCACTCTGAAGCCCCAGATACCAGAAAATTTCCTGTCTTTGAAATATGAAAAATCCAGAAATCCTCTTCAAACACATGTTACCATCTGCACCTTTTCTTCTGTAGTGCCCACGATTCCCTACCGCCGTTAAGTAATCGACTTTGTAGAGAAAAATACTGTTTTGGCAATTAATATTTAGTAATTTTGTGGCGTCAAATCAGAAGATTATGAATTACACATAGTTGTCACTTGCATCATGACAACAATTAGCTATTATTCTTGCTAATACATTTCTGCTGCCAGCAAGTACTTGGTTGGATATTCTATAATGGTATCAAAAGTTTTGTGTATTTGTGGAGCGGAATATCACTCTTCACGCATAACTTACTAATCATTTCTCGTTTATATTACACAAACAGTTTTACAGTTAAGAGGTGAGCTTAACGATAGCACAGCGAATAGAAGAATATTATGCGTAAAACTAATAGGTAAAAGTCAGTTTTCCATGCAAAACGCATCGCGGAAAACCATCGATTTGCGGAGAGTTGTTGCATTGATTACAATAGTTCAGTTTTTAAAGGGCACGAGAATGCTGGCGCGTTTTTGTTATAACACCGTTCAATATACTGTAAGTTAAAAAATCTCAGTATTTATGGTATTTTTTTGAAGAGTTAGTTTTTCTGATCAAGTGCACCAAGTGAAATTATGTTACAGATAAAGAATAGAACAGGAAAAAACTTTTTCTGCAAATATGAAATTGGATAAACATAATTTAAAATTTCCGATTTTTTTTAAAGAAACATGATAGATGTTATTTATTTGTCAGCATTTGATACTGGAGAAACAAATGAGTAATATTCTCAATAATTATGTGTTACATATAAAGAACTTAATTTTGCGTCAACATTCTTGCTTTCTTCTTCTTTCTTCTTGCGGGCAGTGCAAAGACTGACTCAGGTACGTTTGCTGTTGGCCGTATTCAAGATGTTCGTGGAAAATGAAAATAAAAAAAAAAAAAAAAGTTTGCAAAGTATGATTTTTAACAAAACGTTGAAAACTATTTTAGGTGCAATTTTAAATTTATGACTTTAGCCATATTGAAATTTGAAATTTCTTCCGCAGCCAGTATCTTATACTTCACTGGATAGAATATATATATTTTCCCGGCGAGCAATATTATTAATAAGTGCACAAGAGAAGCTGTGGGAATTGAATTCGAACCCAGTAATTGGCTCACGTACTAAATGCCAGAGCAAGGGACTGCAATAATGCATTAATTAGTAACAGGTGTGTTAGAATAATCATTTGCACGGGTACCAACTGCAGATGCTTCATTTCGACACGCAGATAGTAAAAACAAACCAACACTTAAACAAATAAAAGAAAGAAAACACATATACCAAACGAAATAAATCGCAGTAAACATGCTTTAAACTGTTGTAACTTATAAAACATAATTGGGGGGATGAGTTTTTTTATAAATGTGTACATTTTATGTGTAGTTACATCAGAGCACCATTCACCATTATACTAGACACTACCATAAACAGCGTCTTTATTTTGCTTTCAATCGGAGAATTTAAGAAAAGAAAACAATAAAGCACAAATGAATAAAGATGTCAATTATTCACCGATGTGAGCAGGGGTTGAAATCGTGTTCTGAATTCTAGCGTTGCACGATGTAAAGGGTCTGAAAACCCGTTGTTTTCACATTGAGCAGCGTCTTAGGCAAGAACAAGACTGTTATATATGTTAGACCTGTACCGAACCAAATTAATCAGCCATAGAGGAGAGATGACTTTTGGAGAACCTACTGCATATCAATTCTTATTTTACTAATATCTTTTGTCACTATTAATAGTAGCAATGCCCTGTTTTTACTCCTTGATTTTTGGTCTTTAAAGAAAAGAAAAGAAAGAAAAAAAAAGTAATCAAAATTGTATATTAATGATATACTTATATACACGTGTTTTTTAATACCAACGAGAGCAGTTTTAGAAATTTATTCTTACTGTTACTTAAAGTACATAATCGTATATTTAAAACACTGAACATTAATCATTCAGGTTACCGCGGGTAATATGAAAAAAGGCAGCATATAAAGAATAAAACGATTTTTATTTATTTTTATAGTCTAGTGTAGGAAAAAGGCCGAAAATCGGTAATCAACATACTTTTTACACCTTGGTTGGAATGGCACACGAAGTTATTTTTATTTAGCAGCTTTCCTCAGTAATAGGAAGCATTTATCCTTAATAAGACATGAGAGGTGCATCTATTCGCTCTGCTTTCAAAAATGTTTAAGTTCGCACCTATCTCTTAGTATAAGTATAGGTATAGCAAACTAGTTTAAACCTCTGTGTTATACACTTTGTTCAAAGAAATTGTATAGTTTGCAAACAAATCCCAATGTGTTATTTTCATAAGTTATCCGAATTTCTCTTTCCCCTTTTTCTTATTTCTCCCAGACTGTGTGTCTACTTTTCTTCCATGCCAGAACATTGCTCCTATTTTTCAGCCAGATTCGGCCACTTTTCTGCGTTCACTTTTTGTTTTCTAGCAACCCGTTTTAAGCACCCTGTCTCAGAAAATGTACTACTAATTTTCCGTTAACGCTCCGAACGGAATTTATATGTTATGTCATCAGTTTGGTTTATGAATTAGTGGTTAAATTTACCTTAAGGAGGAGAGAGTATTACTTTAGTTATAAGAATAGAAAATAATTTAAAATGCATGTTATGCAATAACATTTTTTCCACATTTAATTAACTATAGTTGTGTCACCCGTGATAGTGGTGTTACAAGCAGATGGTGTAATGTAATCAATTGTGTAATTTTATGCATCAAGGTACTTTTGCTCTCTTATTGGCATAGGCTTAGCTCTTATTGTCAGTTAAGATTTTGAATAAAAAGTTTTATGAAGAAAGTGTAATTTGAAAAGCAAATTGATATGAAAACAGTGGCTTTTGTTTTATTATATTCTCAGACTTGTTTATTGCTGGGGCTGGAACAAACTGCATTGACGAATAGGTTAAACTGGTGAAGCGACCGAGCACAATATTAGCGAAGTTTTCGATTAAATTCTGCCGAGTTTCTTACAAAGGGTCTTCTTAGCTGCTACTTCTGTTAATTTTTTGTTCTCATCCCTATATAAAGCCTACTTATAGCCCTGTGTAGGCTTTTTGTACCTGGCAGGATAGAATACAATTCCTCCAAATAGGAAACAGATATCTTGTCTGCTGAGCTAAAGCTGTGCTTGTGCTGATGAAGATTGTGTAAACAAATGAATGTATGAATGAATAAATTACAGGACCTGCCGGTATGGTATTACCGAAATGTATTACCGAAATGTAAATGTATTTAGGCACATGAGATGGCACATTTCTCTGTGATGTTCAAGTGACTTGTCTTTCTTTGTGAACATTGTTATGGCCTTAAAGAAACAAATCCTGGGCATTCGCGTATTAGAACTTGCTTACAAGGGAAAAACCAAAGTGTCTTCAATATGTAATCTTAATGAAAGTGCAAAATTAAATTCCCCGTGAATTATAGTTTTTTAATACCGAACATTGGAGATATAGAAGCTTTTAGTACGCATTTTATCTTTTGCAGGAGCAGTGAAAGCGAAAACACTCTGTTAATCTGTTTAATAGCCTTTGTTTTGACGCAGCCAAGAACAAACAACATACACTGTTCTTATTTTGTTATGTAAGAACATCGTTCGAGATACTGAAAGTTTAAATTTCCAAAGTTCGAGTAAGAAATATTAAGAAAGTTTAATGTTATTGCTATTTGTTATACGTTCTAACAGGTTAAAGTTACTTATAATACTCCCCTATCAGAAATAAAATATGCAAATTTTAATATTTTATTGTATAAAGGAAGGAATTACGCTTTTATTATAGTTCTGAAATTTCATTGTTATCACAATATTGTGGAAAATAAAATAACATTAATTTTGCTAAAACAGAATATGTTTTTAAAGACACACCTTACACTACAACTCATGTTTAACGCATGTACACTGGAGAAAAACAGTTCCTAACATTAAAACTATTTTGTACAACGTTTGAGACAAAACGTATTTGATTTATTTACTATAATAAGTATAGTGAATGCAATCATAGATTTTTGCACGATTCCCAGTATCTCGTTCACCTACAGTTTTGGAGAAAAGATTTTTTTTGAAGTGGTGTTAAGTGACACTACAATCTTACTCTATTTAATCTGCTGTATCATTCATTACAAATAATAAAACGGAGGTTCATTACCGCGTTCCATCTTTCCAATGTCTGTCTGTGCTCATTGGAAGAATCCTGACTATTTGCAGACTTATCTAGGTTTCTATTATTGTGTTTTAAGATGTCTATAGAAGATAAATGTTGGTCCGTTTGCTCAGCCACAGTGACCAGAGACCCTTTGAGGAATTGTCTGTATTCCTATACCTATAGATCTCGAAATTGATATCATGTAAATTGGAAGGTGCATGTAGAATTCATTATTCTAAGACTTGCTATTTGTACTATTAGATCGTTATATCATTTCAGCCCCCCTCCCAAAAAAAGTTAATTACGCCTGTTTTCGTTGAAAGTAAGCAGGGTTTTTAATGCTGGCAATTTATGATGCAAATAACCAGTTTTATGTTAGGATCCACCGCCACGGGTGGCAGAGGTCGTTAAGGCGCGGACTCATGAGCGGGAGGTCTGGGGTTCGATTCCCACAAGGAGCGTCCTCCCTGACTGAGATTTTTTCCAGGTTTTCCTCAGTCCTCATAAATGGCAAATACCGGGGAGGTACCCTAAACTGGAATGCTTCCTTCTTTAAAAAAATACTCATTTCCCCATTTTTTATCATTTCATCTCATGTTTAATCAGTGCCCACCGCTTGTGGTGCCTCAATAGTCAAAACGGGTGTTAAACACCATAAAAAGTTAGGGCCAATTTAAAGAATGAGAATCTTTAAGTGCCCTTGTGAACATTTACTTTCAATTATGAGATTTTCCGTGAAAAAAACAAAGAATTATCAAAAATTTGTGTCATACTAGATAGAAAGTATAACAGTTTGTAATGGACCCATTGATAATTTATCTTGCTGTCGTAAAGGAATCAGTTACGAATGTGTAAGAACATTAATACTCTCCCAAACATTTTCAAATTATTATCACTTGTGATGAACGAAAACACAAATGTTCATACGTAACAAGCTATTACTCGTAGAAGCATTTATAAACGAATAATGCTTTTTGAAAAGACCTTAATTTTTTGTGAAAATGTATTTCATACTCTCATACTTAATATATAGGGCTTTCATTTCGAAAATTCCCATTCTGAATAATGATCTATTTAACATAAAATTATTTAAAATAAAAAAGTCAAAGGCTGTTTAAAACTAATGATTAAATTTTAGATTTCACCCCCGATTCCCAGTTAACTCCACTTTGGAACTTCAAACGGCACCCATACTTTTTGATGCTTAAATTTTGGCAACTTTTATCGTTGCCTGGCAATCTGGACTGTTGATATTATTTTAATGTGGGCAAAATGATATTCTTATAAAAACGATTGAGCATTTGCATTTAATTAACAGTTGTGTTTCAGTAATAAATTGCTTCAAAATGAATCTATAAGAAAGAACATAATTTAAAATAATTAATCAAGAGTTCCGAAATATACTTTTTTATATACAGTTTAACGCGTCTTATAACAACAAAGGTTTAAGGAGAATGTGTGTTTGATGAAATGAGTGCCCGGATCCCGCAATCCGACATTTATCTTTTCAGAGTAAGGAAAAATTCCGGGGGAAAAAAATCTTACCCAGGCAAATGACTTTATGAGATTCGAACCCAGAATAACTGGATTTGCAGGCAGATGCGAAACAGACTGTATTACTGTAATTTTACACAAGATAAATTGTATTTTCATCCTACAACTATCTGACACTTTTTAACTGGACAAATTCAAGTTTCTAACCAACGACAGAAAACAAACGACGTTGTAAAAAGTTTCAACTTATTTAAATCTTAAGCAACAGAACATAGGGACGGCATTTGAAATTTAAACGTGGTAAAGACTGAGGTGAATGGGTGAAACCTAAAAATTAACCAACATTGATTTTAAATTTCTCCCCCACTTGACGCGTTTTTTTAAAATTAAAATAATGTTAAATAGGTGGTTTTTAAATGAAATGAAAGCAAGGTATAATAATGACTTATATGATTTTATAATGTATATAATTTAAAATTTCCTGTGATTTTGTAATTTATAGCGAATATTTTATTATTAAATCATGACAAGTTATTTTATGTGCAATGAAATTGCTTGTACAGTGTAAATAATTTAAAACCGCTTCCATTGACACTATAGTGTGAAAGTTCATATGTTCTATGTTCAAAGTATCTTTCTAGACGAATTCATGGACTATACCTAAATTTCACGTCAAGTTCAAAACTTTTAAGCTCACATTTCGAATCAATTAATATTACAGAATTGCGTGTTTGTGCACAGCTGGATTAGTATCAATATTACATCTTCAGTTTTTACAGCAAATGTTACTGTACCTGATGCAGGTAGCTATACAAACAATGACAATTAAATTATTAAAAAAAAAAAAAAACCCTGTTCCCCCTTAATAAAATTGTATTGCTTTACTCTTAATGTACAGCCATTCTCAACAGATTTTCAATAAGCAAGAAAATTGTTTATAACCTTAAATTCTGGCATGTTTATTTAACTTTTAATTCTTTTTACTATACTTTTAAACACTTTTCTGTTTCCACGCCAATCAGTAGAGCAGCCAAAACCCCATGTAGTTTGAATTCAGCTTTAGTTGGAAAAAAATTCAAAGCAATACCAACAGAACTATTTTTAATGTTTGTTACAATAAAATAACACAAATATGTTCTCATCGCTTTGTAATATGTTAGCATTTTAATTACATAATGTAAGGGAAATTTTTCGTGTACATTTTATATCACCATGAAATAGTCTCGTATTTTTTTTGAGTAATTTTCACTCACTGTTAGTGCGTGTTTTTCTTCTGGAATTGTCATACATCTATACAGGATGAATGACATAATGGGTTTAAAATAAGTTACAATATAGGGAGAAAGCTAGTTTTGACACACTTTTGCTGACAATGTCACTTAATTATGATAATTGCAAATGTTCAGTAACATAGGTGATTCTTCTTCCAATCTTTGACCTCAAGATGACTTTCGGCCTAGGTCTAAAGTCAGTTCAATTGTATGATGCATGCATGTACCAAAATTATCTTTATTTACAACTAGCTGACGGATTTCCTTAATCCAGTGATGATAAGTTTAGTTTTATAAACACAAATAGATTTACATAAAAGGAAAACGTTTTAATTTACGTACAAAATTGTTAAGACTTTTTTTCCCTGTTGCACTTTTTGCATTTATCTATAATTACCGACACACTCAGAGTGTGCGAATTTCGAACTTCAATGCACTAATTCCACACGAACGAAAAATAAGACAGAAATAGTTGCCATCTTTTGACCAAGTACTTTTTCTGGGCCAGAATGACATTAAACTTTCTTGCATAGAGTTAGTTTCATTAAGTTACCCACTCAAACTTTGCAAAAATAAGCATTTTTTATAAAGCCACTGTTTAAAATAAATATTTTGTCATTAGAGTTAGTTTCATTAAGTTACCTCAAACTTTGCAAAAATAAGCATTTTTTTATAAAGCCACTGTTTAAAATAAATATTTTGTCATAAATATTTAAATTTTCAATATCAAACATCTATATCGTATTCAAGTTTGCATATTGGAATATTTAGTTAGATATAGAGTTGCCATATTTGTTTGAGTAAAAGTAACAGAAGTTATTTGAATAAGTGGCGAAAATAAGGAAAAGGTACATACATACATATAAGATTGTTATTTGTTATTTAAGGACATAATATACACTGTGACTTATATATGAATTAATAATAATAATAATTGGAGAAAGAAGAAGAAATAATTTATATCATGAAGCAATAAATTCACTCCGTAGAACTGGAGTGATACCAATATTGCTTCTTCCTCCTCGGCATAGGTACAGTGATATCTTGTTTGTATTTGTACATATCAGAAGTAAAATGCAGCGTCGCTTGGTTCAAAATTTCCTCAAAAATACTAAACCCAGTTCTCGTTTGTTTATTGTTGGACCTGTTAGGGTGACGGGCAGCATTCTTCTATATAAATATTTGAGTCAAACACCCGAGCTATACGTAAGTTAATCCATCGCTAATCTTATTGAAAATAATATTTTTGCTGCTTTTAAATTTATGAGAACAAAATTTTTGAGTAGCCAAACTAAGTTTAGAGTATCTGTACTTTTCGCTCAATCTGGCGACCTTGGTTAGGTAGGGAGATCGTTTGAATGGTTCGTTAAATTTCCATGAAATGGGGCGAAATTTCGTTACATGACATCATTATTGTAACGATCTATGACCGCGATTAGTCGCATAGTTTACGTTCGACGATCTAAATCGATTACTGCTTTACAAATCGGTAACCTAGTTGGATGAAGTTCATGGAGACTGTGCACCAGCTTTAAATACTATTTATTGCTGAATAAATGAGTTTGAACGTACCCGTGCCCGTACATGCACCGAAGATGTATCCAACGAACGCTCAGCTGTTATTTATATAACTGAATCATCGTGGTATCGTATTGGAAGATCGCCGAGAGCTGATATAGTAAGCAACTCAACATGTAGACGCAATCCTTAGAAAAGTTTGTGCCGATCCTTGACCGTGGACGACACCTGAGTCACTGCAGTGGACAAATACTGTTTAAAGTGTGACGAAATTAGCGAAGACTGTTTTGAGAAGGAGATTACCGCTTTTTTTTTTTTTTTCCTCTAGGAACAATTCAGGTAACCTATTCGACAATAACAGAATTCTACATTGTTTGAAATATAATTGAAGAAAATAGTCCAGGGTCGGCAGAGAAAAAGAAAAGATCTCTGTTAACAGAGCAACGCGGAGTTTCATATATTGACAGCCACTATAATAAAAGTGCACAAATTGGGCTTCAAATTGATTTCTCATCCGCCCTGTTCTGTTTACTCTTTTTAGGAAAGCTTCTTTATCGTTTTTATGGAATTAGAGAAGGCTTTCGACTGTGTTGAAAAGAAAAAGCTAGGGAAATACTCCTCGCATTTGATAACAGTGGGGTTATTTGAATTACCGCCCGGCAGTCATCAAGATGCAGGTAGCAGCTTGTGGTTGGTTTGAGGGAGGCTTTGGTGATCAGCGAGTGATTGTGCTTCGTATGTTACTCAATGCATTTATTGCGCGTGAATTCCTTTTTGTTAGTTGTATACAGTATTGAAGAAAGGTATTTTATATAGGATATACGTGTGTAAACGGATTCTTGCTTAGAAGTGAAAAGGCGATTAGCAAGAAAATATCCTGGCAATTGTATTCCAGTAGAGGAACTGTTCGCCAACTTGTTAAAAAGTTATTAGAAGCAGAGCCTCCCAAAGACAAGGAAAATGCAAGTTCTTAGGAGAGAAAAGTTAGATTAATTTCCTATGCATATGTCGGCAATGTATTGCCGCTAAGGGGCATCATTTTCATCAACATCTCTTATAATACAGATTAGTGGTTTTTATTATTCGTTTTAAATAAGCTATCATTTTATTCTTCAGTAAAGGCATAAACGCTAAAATAAGAATACTCGTAATAACTTTAAGCGCAGTGACCCTTATCTCCCTTTTTTCCGGTTGCGAAGGCTGCACTTCTCCAATAAGCAATCGCGCTCAGGTGGCCCGTAACTCAAATAAGCTCACTGTATATTTTAAATGCTTAATACACAGGTCATTCAGAATCATCTCCGCAGCCTTCACCACTGCTTCTGAAGTGGAAAATGCCCCCTCATAAAGGTGTTTTTTTCAATTTGGGGGAAAAGGAAAAAGACACACGAAACTAAGTCTGAACTAAAAGGAAGGCAAGGACACATTCCCCCCCCCCCTTTTTGTGTGTGTGTGAAATGCTCAGCAATATCATTTGTAATATGTTGCCGTGCATTATCCAGCTTGTTGCACGGAAATGTGACCTTTTGGAGAGTGACCTTACAGAGTTTTCAGAACATTTCAGTTACATTTGTGTGTACCAGTACGACATACTGGCAAACAATCCAAAAATGAAATAACCATAACTTTCCAAACAGAAGCAAACGTTTTTGCTTTTTTGTTCCGGAATCAGCAGTAGAACCCACTGTGCACAAACACGTCTCATATGCAACTTTTTCAGTTGCCGACGTGTGGATGGCACCCAGTGAACTTTTCATAATCTCTGAAAGTGTTCTCAATGCTAATCGACGATCCTGTCATACAAAGACAGCAGTGGCGTTTGTTTTCTTCCGTTAGAGCACAAACTGAATGCCTACCTCTCTTTAAATATTTTATCTGTGATATAGGGAAGAACAAACTCTCCATGGGCCTCCTGTAACATTGCATAGGCCTCAGTAGAAGATAGTTGATACGAAAGCAGTATTTCAGAGCAGCATGATAGCACCTTTCCATTTTGCTGTAAGCGGAACTGTACATGTCTCAACTTGCACACCTCTCACGGGAGAATCGGGTGTGCAAACAATGAAACAAGTACATATTAAGCCAACAAAAAGTTTAAACGTAAATTTTAGCCCGAGAAATTATGCCTGTTAAAAGTATGATTATTATTTATTTTTGAACGGTCCTCTTAGTTTCTTGACAATAACATCTTTTCATATGGGCCAACCTGCACGTATGAGTCTGCTCATTCCTTTAATGCTGTGAAAATGTATTGTAAAAAAGGATATGCACAAGGTATCTATCGCAAGGAACCATTAATGCTGTGAAACATTTTAAATGCCTTGGATCAATTTTTCATGTATCCGAAAACTGTGAAGTTGATGTGGAATACAGTTTCAGCAGGCAAAAAGGCTGATCTCCTAAATTCCCAGAAGATCAACAATAGAAAATATATGGTATAGTAGAGAAATGGATTGCAGTAAAGCGTCAACATTTTAAAATTAGTTAGTGAAATGAGAGGAGCTAATGGAATAAGAATGAAAACATCGGACTGTTGATGAATTCGGTGAAAAAAACCTGTGATGGAAAGGATTAAGAGACCTGCTCTCCAGTGATATGGCGGTTTTGGGGAGATGAGGAGAGATGACCTAAAAGCCTACTAGAGTTTTCGCTGCCAGGCGAAGCAAACAAGAAGACTTGAATTATATAGAGAGCTGAAATAAGCCGATGTCTGTAGAAGTAAGAATGGAGAACGGAACCGAAGGAAAACATGAAAATCGAAACAACCATCATAAGCTCAGGCAAGACTGCACCTCTGTAAAAATTACTGTTGTAGTTTCTCTCTCTCTTTTCATCTTCACAAGGCCGACTCAGCCAGTCAAAATATTCTTCATATTCATCGTAGAAGCAGAATTATCGCCACGGGTGGCCGATGTCATTAAGGCGCGGACTCGTGAGCGGGAGGTCTGGAGTTCGATTCCCACCAGGACCGTCCTCCCTGACTAAGGTTTTTTCCAGGTTTTCCTCAGTCCTCATAAATGGCAAATGCCGGGGAGGTTCCCTAAACTTAGGCTTGGAACGTTTCCTTCCTTTAAAAATTCTTTCCCAATATATTTCATCTCATTTATCATCAGTGTCCATTACCTGTGGTGCCTCAGTAGTAAAAACGGGATTTAAACAATGTTAAAAAAAAATAAGAAGAAATTCTATTTCGATACAGAAGAAGTTCGGCAGAAGTTCGATTGATCGTCAAATGGAACAATTTTTTGAAATTCTTAGCAGTCACTAAGGTGGTTGCATGTAGAATGCATATCTATACAGGAGAATATTTTAATGCCCTATATAATATTTCTTTTTCCATATATAATATTTATATTTCATTTCTGAACCAGTACTTCGTATTAAATACAACTACCTATATCTTGCAGCATTTATTTTTATTTTTTATTACAAGTAGTACTGTTAATGTACCAAATAGTACAGTCTCATCTTTCCATACCACCAAGGGTGGCCGAGGTCGTTAAAGTGCGGACTTGTGAGTGGGAGGTCTGGGATTCGAATCCCACCAGGACCGTCCTGAGGTTTTTTTTTCAGGTTTTCCTCAGTCCTCATAAAAGGCAAAAGCCGGGAGGTACCCTAAACGTAGGCCTGGAACGTTTCCTTCCTTAACAACTCCTTTCCCAATATATCATTTCATCTCATGTATCATCAATGTCCACCGCCTATGGTGTCTCAGTAGTAAATATGGGCGTTAAACACTATTAAAAAAAGATCTTTCCAGTAAGGCGTGTTTCTTCCTGATTAAACATTCCGCTATTGTGCTTCGAAAAAGTTCAGTGGGTATAAAATTATATTTCAGCAATGCATTTCCACTTTTTCTTCACTGTTTTCAATGAGTAAATACAATTTATGTGTAGCGAATTCCTCGGCTAGTTTTCCCACATTCTACAATTCTGTTCTTACGACATCTCCGTTTGCAGTTGTGTGCCGTGCATTTTTTTCCCGTGCTCATTTTATAAGTATCGCACTCCGTTTTTTGTCTTTTAAACGAGATATTACATGTAATGCATAGTACTTCTTCCTCTTTGTTCTTCTGGTATGTGTTTGACAGGTTCATCGTTACTGTTGACTTCGCTTTACTTTTCCCGTCTCATTCGCTAAGTGTTCAGATTCTTTGAATGTATTATCAAGCGCGACCTTTGAGAGATGTTTTGTGTCAACTTCCAATTTCACACAAGCCCGATATAACCAACCTATATTTGGACCATATTGCCGAACATCCAAACAGCAGTGGTACCGCCTCTCTGCAACCTGTCGAGTTCAAAGCAATGTTACCGGATAGGGCAAATCTTCATCAGACGAGGAAGACGGGCAAGAAACCCGCACGTAGGCCTGCCAGTGAGCATCAACCAGATGTTAGCATGAGGTGAAAAGAAAATGAAAGAAACTGAAAAACGGGAGAAACTGGACAAAAACTCTGCTAATATGCAGACTATGTCTGCCACGATAGTCGAACTTGGTTTTTAAGATATGCTTTTAATGTTGTCATAAGCAGCGTAGAGGGCTAGGAAGATTTTGTCTAAATAATCTGATTTATTTTTTATGTTGATGTTTATGTTTTCAGCTGCAGTTCACCGCCACGGGTGGCCGAGGTCGTTAAGGCACGGACTCGTGAGCGGGAGGTCTGCGGTTCGAATCCCGCCAGGACCGTCCTCCCTGACTGGGGTTTTTTCCAGGTTTTCCTCAGTCTTCATAACTGGCAAATGCCGGGGAGGTACCCTAAACTTAGGCCTTGAACGCATCCTTCCTTAAAAAAAAAAAAAATATCCTTTCCCAATATATTTCATCTCATGTATCACCAGTGTCCACCGCCTGTGGTGCCTCAGTAGTGAAAACGGGCGTTAAACACTACTAAAAAAAAAAAAAAAAAAAAAAAAAAAAGCTGCAGTTCTGTTGCGTGTTTTGAGATTGTAGCTAATAGCACACATTCTATAAAGTAAATTTGTCAATTTAATGTAACATTTCAACAGGACCGTTAATCAATTAATTCATACTCGACTACATTGTTCACGGAAAGCAGTAACAACAAATTTATTGACTGCTCTCTTTCTAACAAAAACGTTTTAACATCATTTTTATGTTTTATTATGAAGCATTCCTATAAAATAATTTCGTTAAATTATATTTAGGACACGCGGGTCCAGCTAGTTATGTCCACGTATGAGGCGGAGCGGGAGATGCAGCTATGCTACTTTGATTAGAGAGAGCTGACTATGTGATAACCAGGGTTCCATTTTGATATATAATGTTTTAAAAATCACATTAAATTATCTAAACATTTTTAAAAATGAAAGGAAAATTCTAGTCTCCTCATTGAAATAGTATAGGTATATTTACGAGGGTAGGTTCATAAGTTCTTTAAAACACTTGTTAAGACTTTGGAAATATTAGTTTGTACCTCCCCCCAGGCCCAATAGAAGCGTCCACTAACAAAATAATTGTGATTGTTATACCCGAATCACCAGTATCACTCTATGGCGGCCCTGAATGCTGCTGTTTTCAGTATGCAATCAAAAATTAGAACCAAACTTGTCTGGTGTTTGCTGGAGACCGAAGCACACTATAGAACATATCGCCGGGAATATTTAGTTACTCATAGTTTAGCGAAATCCGAAGGAAGCTATTGCAGTTGTACCCATGAAACGATTTTTGAAAATTTTCTTCAAATCTCCATTAATACTACCTAATAGGTACCGAAAATGACAAGAAAAATTTTATGTATGATAAAGACAAAAACTATATTTCACTTTTCATGCAGTTATCCTTTATTGCAACACACTTCTCACATCTTTGAATTAACATTTCAACCCCCCCCCCCCAAATAGTCAGAAGTCTTTTCTGGAAAATGGGCATTAACAGCATCCATCACTTCTTCGTCACTCTTAACTTTCTTTCCTCGAAGGCCCTTTTTGATTTTGAGAAGAGGAAATAGTCACTGGGAGCTAGATCTGAGCTGTAGGGTGGTGGATGGTCGATCTCCTTGAAGCGACTTTTCTTCACAGCTTCCTTTGCAACAAGAGCTGTGTGCACAGGCGCGTTGTCGTGAAGGAGGCGCACACCACTACTCAGCTTTCGTCGCCCTTTCTCTTTGATGGAAGCACGTAGTCCATGCAGTAGTCCATGCAGTAGTATTCCCCATTTACTGTGGTGTTCCTCTCCTTGAAGTCAATGAAGAGTATTCCTTCACAATCCCAAAAGATTGTGGCCATGATCTTCTTGGTTGACTGAGTGACCTCGGCTTTTAGAGACGATGCTTCGCCTGGTTTACGCCACTCCATTGGTTCTCTTTTGACCAAGGGATCATACTAGAGGACCATAGTTTCATCTCCTGTAACGATGGTTTGCAGAACTTCTCTCTCGTTGCCACGACAGAACTCCAAAAATGCCTGACCACGGATGACTCGTTGCTGCTTTTGGATTGAGGAAAGAAGTCTAGACACCCACCTTGCACTAACCTTATTCATGTTTAAATGTTCAGGAATAATTCGAAGAACTTTTAGAAAGGCCCGATCTTGTTGCTATTTCTGTAACTTTGAGCCGTCGGTCTTCCACAATTTCTCCTTCCAAGGGCCGACCTGACGCTCATTGTCTTCAAAACTTTCTCGACACATTCGAAAAAAAATTGGCCCATTCTTTTACAGTAGAATACGAAGGGAATGCTTCCCCATATACACCGTCCAATCACTGTTTAATTTCATTTGGAGTAAGTTCCTCTTTTGTGAAGAACTTAATAACAGCTCGATACTCCATTTTGAACATGTCATGATCTTCTACACAGAGTTTTCTTTATGCAACTATATCTGAACACTGAACGCAGCGGTGCGGAAGTTTCAGCTGCAATGATTTACTTAACAGGTAAGATATGACTCCAGATAAGGTTTTTGTGAAGGCTTATCGGCGAGGCCGGAAACTTATGGATGTACCCTCGTACGTTGCTCACTTAATTTATGACATAAGTGAACTGAAATCAATTTACAAATACCACATTTTGTGCTAAAATGGAAACTATTTTATAGTTTAATAACAATAAAAGAAACATAATAAGCCCGTTAATTATTAATATTTCAATTGTTTCCATTTTAGTCTACTTATAACTTAGCTGCATAATATAATTATTAATTATTAGGATGTTATGTGATCATTGCCAGTCATGCTAAAATCTCCCCCTTCAATCCGCGAGTAATGGGGCCAAAACTTCAATTCAAGGCCACGTTTTATTTTTTCTTATACCAATAAGTCAATATCTCCAGGAACATTCTTCGGTTGTTCTAACCACATCAATAACATTTTCAAGAGTTACTTTATCTTTCAGATCCAGGATGAGTGAAGGAACTTTTTGATTGGTTTAAAGTTACAATTATACGCATGAAAAACACCACATAGTAAAGAAAATATAAGAAACCGATCTAGAACTAATAAAAGAGACAATTTTCTCAAACATAACAAAATAATGACCCAATATTAAAAAAAAAAGACAAAAAATGAAACTTGAAAAAATTATCAAAAAAAAAAAAGTGTAATAAATTAGCATTTCTATAATCTGAGATATATGTTTGGGGTTTGTGTATAAGTTACAAACATCTGTAATGCATTAGTTAAAAGATGACCTATGATTAAATCCCGACCATTATCGGCGTGCAAGGCACATATAAGAACTCTAATTCTAGATATGAAAGTATATTTTATACTCATTTACACACATCTGAAAACTATATTTATTTTTCTCACTAATTTGCAATATTGCCAACTTTTTATTTGTCATTGTCTTTGTCTGGAATTCGTTAAAATATATGTAAAACGGATTTTGTTCTAATCTTGTAAAATAAGGACTACGTTTTTCAACATATGAGCTTTAAAATAAGCTCTATTTTGGATTTCTTCTTCTTCTTAACAAGTTGGAGAACTGTCTCTATAAAGAGAATTTTAATAAAATACACAACTTTGCCGAATTTTTGCACGAAAAGTATTTGACAAAAGGAATGTCGTATTTCACAAATGCACTTGTTCTTGTGTGATGTATAGCAATATAAAAATTGTTAAAATTTAAACATTTGAAGCCAATCGTGGTAATTTTCTACCCGATTTCACATGGAATCGCTCATACGAAACAGATAAGATTATTCTTTTAGTTTTGTAGAGATATTTACTTTCGATTCTCTACAATTTTTAACAATTGTATATTGTTTCACTTGATATTGTTGCATGTTGGTTTATTAGCCGCGCCGTTTAATTAAGCACACATAAGAACGAAATCTACGATAATCATTCTTCAGAAGCGCTGCTTTTACTGACTGCTAAAAATTGTTTGTACCTGCCTTGCCGTTTGCAGGAATTCCTCTCACTAGAGTGAGTTTCCGCAGTAAAACTTGCTTTAACATTTTATCTGATGTCGCAATGTTCTTAGCCTTGAAGTTACGATGAGTAGGTTTCTGCTGTTAGCACTTATTACTCATTGCAAAGTAGTCTCTCAGCTTTTCAATCATTCTTTAATTACTTTTCAATAAGAGAAAGAGAAAAAGAATTGTTTATTTCAATGTACGCACGTGTGTCCCAGACACGTGTATTAGTTCAATCTGGCACATAGGACCCTGTAACAGAAGCAACGCGGAAAAATTCGTGTAGCACTCGCATAAGCGACCAGGAGAAACCACCAAATAGCCCAAGGATAAAATGGCGGCCTCGAGAGATTTCAACCAGAAATTTCCCGAATGTGTGTCCCAAACCTTACCACCTGAGTTTCCCAGGATGTTACTTAGAGAGATCCAATTGAAAGTACACTGCCACATTTGATGTAACTCGGGCGGCAACGCTTGGGAAGTGCATCCCGGCATGATGAATTTGTGTTTTATCGTTGTTTTCTCCGAGATGGAATTTTCCTTTCCACGAATTTTACGTTCTCCCATGTAATTTCACCCATAGTTCTATTGCAGGCTACAAAGAGACAGGTGACGGCGTGCGGCGTGACGGTGGATTTGCGCTCTTGAGAAAAATCCTGGTCTGGCGGATTCTGCTTGAGAGCGGCTCATCCGTGTGACTGAGGTGTCGAAACATCCTCTTCTGTCCCATATTATCCTTTCGTATCCCATTCTGCTCTGTCAAATGGTATTGGTGCTTTTACACTACTTTCATTTGGTTTCGCTGCCTTGTAACAATACCAAGGACTCAGTTTAGGTACGAATGTTCGTGTTTGTAAAACAGAGTCTACAGATACAGCTCAGGCATGATTTAAGTTGAATAACACGACACTAAAATCCATGATTTCAAGAGAAGAAATGTAAGAAGGCTATTCAAAAAGACAGTTTTTTTTTATCGCGTACAGCAGAGAAAATTGTTGAACCTATATTGCATAATGAAAACGGATCAGCCCTGATTGGTGGACAAAAACAGAAGTTCGCTCGTGCATGCGTCTGTACACGGGACGAGCAAACTAAGTCAATACACCAGTATCCTACATACAAAATGGAGTTGATTCGGGAAGAGATGCTGCGTTGAAGTTTTGCTTTCTTTTGCAGAAATCCGTATGGATGCTTACAGATTGTTGCAGCAGGCATATGGTGATGATGTTCTGCCACTATCCACAGCACTTCGATGGTTCAAGGAATTTAGGGAGGGCCGTGTTTCAACAACAAAGCAAGACGGTCCAGGTGCTCCAGTAAACGAAACCATGATTAACACAGCTGGCGTCATTGTTCGTGAAGACCGACGAATAACAATTGACAGACTTACAGACATGTTACACGTTTCCCATGGCCGTACATTTTCAATTCTGTATTATCAGAACATGAAACGTGTGGGTCCTAAGACTCCTGATGGTGCGAGTGGAAGTATGTAGGGAACTTTGAATGTTTCCCTCATCCTCCATATCCCCAGACTTAGCCCCTGTGACTTTTAATTCTTTCCCTGTCTGAAAAACGAGCTAAATGGGAGCGTTTTGGTACTTCCGAGACCGTCGTGAAAAAGGCTGAGGTGGTTTTGAAGATGTCAAAAGATGACTTCCAGCACGTGTTCCAGGAGTGGCAGATGCGTTGGGCAAAGGGCAAACTAAAAGGAGAATACTTTGAAAAAGACCACAGCAATCTGGACCCAGTCTTGTGTATTCCATGAGTTAAATAAATAAAAAAAGTATCTCAGCCTTTTTTGACTAATTCGAAGTAAGGTGACTTCGCTGAAACATGTATTCCGATTTTCTTTTTCGTCTCAACCATATAAAAGTTTCATATAGTTAATTACAAAGTTACTGCAATTAAACTTCATAACAACACTCTGATGCAAGAACTGTGTCCTAGTGATACTTAAAAAAAAGGCCTTGTCTTGTGAATGTATTGTAAAGAACATGAATGATTTAAAATAGATAGAGATTCTCAAAATGCTAGTTCCATCTTTAGACATAGTATTTTCATGAGATGAATTATATGAAACTCGGAAAAAAATACCACTGTCATTCATGAGATTCCCATTCCTGGTGAGAAAGGTGGCATGTGATTTGCTCTCTATGGCAAAATTTTTCCAACCATAGCTCATGTTTCACGACTACGCCCCTACTTAATTTAAATAGGATTTTTGAAATGTAAGATAAATCGGTACTTCAGTTTTGCTCACGGCTGGCTGTTTGTGCCTGCGCCCCCAATGGAGGTACCTCCGGAAGGAAGGGGTGCGGTGAAGGTGACAACGGGCGATATTTATCCAAGGGTGGTGAGACACGGATATAGATTGGGTGCCTAAAGTTTCCAGATGGAATATGCCGACCCTTGCGGCCCACATCAAGGAGTTGAGCCCCTCAGAAGGGTCGCTTCAATACCAGACGCCGGGACAGAAATCTTTATAAACCGCAAGACAGCTCACCTTACCATGCCACTTTCGACCGTGTAACAGAAACAACGGAATGAAATAATATAAAATGGGAGAGCGAAAAATTTGGGAAAAGAAAAGATTCCTCCCAGCACTCGCATAAGCGACCAGGGGAAATCACGAAAATACCCAAGGTCAGGATGGCCGGACGCAAAGTTATTGAACCTTGGACCTTCCGAGTGCGAGTTTCAAGCTTTACCGCCTTAGCCACCTCGCTTGGTCTCTCCACTTAATCAAGTTATTTTTATCTTTTGGAAACAAATCGTTGCATCTGTAAAGGAATAAAAATTTAATATCCATTAGTATCCATTTGTTATAATTAGAGTCCTCAGCTTGAGCATCAAAAAGCTCCAAGCAATCCGCAACAGTAAATGTGCATGGAGTATTGCTCGGCTACAATACACACACCCACTTACACAGCTCTTCTGCAGGTAGTACAGTGGAGGCACCTTCGCTGTAGCTTGAACTGTTTTGACTCACCATGCTTTCCGTTCAAAGCGAATGCTCTAATTTTGACGAACACTTAACGTGCATCCAAAATGATGACAAAACGCAGGGTAGTAGTTATAATACAGTAAGTAATGCTTAATTTCATCAACGGTTACCAAAAGGATTGGAAACTAATGGCTAATGATTGCAGAATTTAGTAACTTATGCATAAATATACACATTATAGATAATAATTTGTTATGAAATACCTTCTAGAACATAAACTGTCTTTTGCGTTCATACTATCACATTTTCAGTTCATCTTTTACATTCATTAATTATTTTCGTTTATATCCCTTCATTCTTTTATCCTTTGTCTTCTTTTGCTTTCTATAATTTTAAATACATTTTATTGTAATAAATTATTAAAATGATATTAGAAAGTATTGCTGTTTAAAACTAAAACACGTTCTTATTTTTCAATAAACTTTTCGTTTTAGTTCAACATTATACCACTAGTATATTTTATTTCCTTTTAATTATAACATATTTTAGCGAACAATCCATGCATTTATTCGTTTGTGTTTTACATTTAATTGTTTTCATCAAATTTTATTCACAAGTCCAGCGATTGTGCCGGAGAGAAACCAGATCGGAGAGAAATAGATCAGAGCTAGTGAAACTATACAATATTGCCGTTGTAGAAATCACCAGTTTCTGTTTATATTCTTACGTTTTTGTGTCCCTCGCTATATAGGTACATCTGTGTAACTCAAGATGGAATCCAAAGCACATAGGCTCCTGCGGGTATTCAAAATTTAGCAAGGCTTCGGTCGATGTAAATTAAACGTACCATGCCGTACTCGAGTTTCTAAGCAAGCGCCTTCAGAATGAAAGCTGACATCTATAAGAACTTGTACTCCACAAAAATCTTGCAAGTTTACTCTACGAATGAAAAAGAATTTTCTCTTGGCATTCTTCTTGTGGATATAATTATTTTACGGTCTTTCAAGCATGACTATTCAAAAGCCGTATAGCATAACATTAAAAACAATTAACTTGTTTGCAGCGCTTTCATTCCTACTGTAATCTTCACTTTTGCGCTTTAGATTGTGGTGTCTGTGGTGTTTCATTTTATGTTATTTCTAAAGAAAAACTGCTAGTTACAATTCTACCTTCCCTCTCCCTTCGAAAACGAATGTAAATAATAATTAAAGACGATACAAGGCAGATAACAACGGTCTTTACAAGGTTGAGGAAGAACGAAAAAATTCCCAGTTACATTACTAGTGGCAACCGTCATAAATAGCTTTAGTTCAAATGTATTAAAACTCTTAATTCGCTTTCAAAGCTATAGTAATTACCCAGTCAAATGAAAAACTAATCACCATAAATAAAATTGATAGCGCGCTAAAATTTAACATTGATATTTGCCGTCTGTGGGAAAGTAAGCAGCAAGTTCGTTGTTTATTGCACAATCGCTGAAAGTAAGGTTAGGAATACGGGAGAGATAGAGGCGAGTAAAGAAATTTATCCGTACAGCAAGACATATATAAGTTTGCAGGTGCGGTAGGGCAGTTTAGGGCTGCTGTCCCGAGGGACAGCGGAGAGAGCCGAAGGTAGTGGCTCACAGATATAGCTAGATAACAAGACTTTCAACAGCAAAGACATAATAGCTCAGACGGTTGGAGCATCAAGTTATAGTTGTAAAGGTAGTGGTTTCGAATCTTTACGCCCTAATGCTTTTTATTGTTGTTTTTCTTCCAGAGTTAAAGGAGATTTGCCACAAATACAAGGATTTACTCGTTAATGTACTACTATGCACACTATGTGCTATAAATATATATTTACGATTTTTTTCTCCTGGAATCAATGGAGACCTGACACCATTACAGTGATTTACCCGCCCCTATCAATTTATATTTACGAAAAGGTAGGGAGCGTAGGCCGTTAGGCCGTAGCGAGCCGCAGCAAACCACTGAGTGCACAGGTTTGCCACCGTTACAATGTTTCACCCGCTTACTTAATAGCATACAATCCCCTATCACTCAAGGTTAGTGTTATGGTTAGTGTGTGTGTGAGTAAAGAAATTAATTGTGATTTCAAATAAGACAACACGCGGTAAAAGGTAAGACTTGGTTTCATAATAAGGAACAACATATTGCAGAGAATGCTGCTGCGGTAGAGCGGTTAGAGCTGCAGTTCCGAGTTTTTTTTTTTTTTTTTGATTGATTTTATTTATGGAATCTCTTTAACATCTCAGGTCATCAGCGTCCCATTCAACTCAGGGCGTGAAACAGCAGACAAAATTTGCTCAGAGGCCTCTCTTTCAGGCTTAAGGTTATTTTTCGTGCCGTAAATGTGCGACATGGGACCCACGGCTTTACTTCCCTTCCGAAGGAAGCCATACTTACGATTTTTACACCCGAAAAGATCCATCGGCCCTGGCCGGGATCGAACCCTCGAGGCAAGTATGGTTACCACTACATCACCAGGACCGAAACAGTTATACTTACAAAGTGTGCACTTTGGCATTTTGAAGTCATAATTTAATCCCTAAATGTAAGTTTTAAGTAAGTGGCAATGAATATGCCTGTAACATTCCAAATCTTTGGGATGATTGCCATAATTAAGCCTTGCTCCGAAAATAAGTACAGTTGTGGCTTGCATTGTCGTGAAATTCATGTTAAGTTTACACCATCTCCTTCCCTTAAACGTTTTGAAGAGAAATGACTGCCGATCGACTTCATCTACGATGTGTATGTCGGTCCTGGTGGTGTAGTGGTAACCATACTTGCCTACTAAACCCAGGATCGCGGGTTCAAACCCGGCCAGGATCGATGGATTTTTTCGAGCGTAAAACTCTTCCTTCGGAAGGGAAGTAAAGCCGTGGGTCCCGTGTCGTACATTTACGGCACGATAGAGAACCTCTAGTCTGAGAAAACAGACTCGGAGCAAAATTAGTCGGCCGTTTTACGCCCTGAATTGAATGGGACGCTGATGACCTGAGATGTTAAAGAGCGTCTAAATAAATCAAATAACAAAATAAAATAAAAAATCATTGACTGTAATTGCGGAATAAAAAACCTTCTTCTTCTTTAGCTTCATAACTTCTCAACAATTACATAAATAAAATAAAAAAATCATTGACTGTAATTGCGGAATAAAAAACCTTCTTCTTCTTTAGCTTCATAACTTCTCAACAATTACATGCTTTATCTTTTCTTTGTGATTAATTCAAATATTAGGATTCAATATTTGAGCTCATGTGTGAGTGCTTTAGCACTTCTATTACTAATAATACAACACAGTGCTGTTTCCTGGCTTGTAATGCGAAATATTTTATCAACTCGCCTCATCATCTTTGGGATAATTGCTGAAGTAGGCCAGAAGAGGGTAAATCAGTGATTTGTATTTTTCAGATTCATTTTCCTCGTGATCCAAACGTTTATTGCATAATCATGAAACATTTCTTAACGAATAACTTTATCATAGCACTTTTTTTGCGAACTTGTTATCACAGTAGATTTTATTCTTGCTATATCGAAGTGTTCGGAAACTTTGCATTCTTAATATGAAAAATTTAAATTTGGGGTTCACGTTTCTATACGTTTGTCTCTATTCGAGAAAATAAATGTGTGCAACATTTTCTGAGTGTAATAACATTTAATTTTCCGGCTGTGATTTATCTCATGAGGTTTTCATTCTCTATTTTCATCGTGAGTTTTTGCTAGCGTTCACTTCTGGCTTGGAGCAGGAAACCAACCGTGCACTACTTAGTTATATAAGCATTTTTGATGCTGGGAGCCAAGGCTAACCCTTGCCGACCGGTATGTTAAGTTATGTACTGGTCTATTGTTTTGCGTCACCATAGTTACCTCATACTCATTACATTCGTGGCATCTCTTCATAGTAGAGGCATAGGAAGTGCCTTTCGCAAGAGGATATTTCTGTTGTTCTCCCTACTAAAATGATACAAGTATCTAATGCCTCTTCTTTATTTGTAATATTTGTTTGTTTATTGGATCAAGATATTAAACCTGGTGTCTGTCTATATCATAAAGGTATATATGTATATATATATATATATATATATTATAAATGAAAAATAATGTAGCTAAAATACCAATAACTAGAAAAGCAGAAAAGGATAAAACACTAAGAAAAAGTCACACTTGTAATCGCTATATTTCGAACTGCTTTGAGTTGTTCTATGTCAAGAAGACAAGTGAAGGTGGCCATAGCTGTTACTAATCTGTGACTTTTTGTTAATGTTTTATCCTTTTCTGCTTTTCTATATATATAGAAAAATAAAAATAAAGTAACACTATTAACAGTGTAACAAATTAACAGTAATTATAATAGTAGAAAAGGATAAAACACTAAGAAAAAGTCACACTTGAGATCGCTATATTTCGGACTCGTGGAGTCCTTCTATAGCAAGAAGACAAGTGTCCTTTTCTTAGTGTTTTATCCTTTTCTATTATTATAATTACTGTTAATTTGTTATATTGTTAATAGTGTTATTTTATTTTTATTTTTATTTTATATTATATTATATATAGTGTTTAACGCCCGTTTTAACTACTGAGGCATCACAGGCGGTGGACCTGATGTTACTTAGATGAAATGATAAAACGGGGAAAGATTTTTTTTAAATTGAAGCGTTCCAGGCTAAGTTTGGGGTACCTCCCCAGCATTTGCTATTTATGAGGATGAGGAAAACCTGGAATAATCCTCAGTCAGAGAGGACGGTCCTATGGGAATTGAACCCCAGACCTTCCGCTCACTAGAGTCGATTCCTGGTGGTGTGGTGGTAACCATACATGCGTTCTAAACCCAAGGTCGCGGGCTCAAAACCGGCCAGAATCGATGGATTTTTTCGGGCGTAAAAATCCTAAGTATGATTTCTTTCGGAAGGGAAGTAAAGCCGTGGGTCCCGTGTCGTACATTTACTGCATGTAAAAGAACCTCAATCCTGAAAGAAGAGGCCTCTGAGCAAAATATGTCGTCCGTTTTACCCCCTGAATTGAATGGGACGCTGATGACCTGAGATGTTAAAGAACGCCCGTAAATAAACTAAATCAACAAACCGCTCACGAGTACGCGCCTTAACAACCTCGGGTACCGTGGCGATATCATAAAGATATGGAATTACTTTCGTAGTCAATTAGCAATTCCATGAAAGAAATGCAGTTATATAATAGTTTCTCTATGAATGAAAATAAGACAAAAATATTCTTTTCACTTCAAAGTAAATGAAGAGATCAAATATTAGTAAGAATTATAAATTATGCAAGTAGTTCTTGATAATTGGAATTCTCATATTGACTCTGTATTAGAGGCTGTCAATGTATCACATTTACTTGCAAATTTGGGGGAAAATTCAGAAAGTGTGTTTGCATACCTTATTTTTCACTCTTGCAAAATATCTTTAAATATGATTCTGTACTACTAATAGTAGAGAATAAAATATTAGAATTTTAACGATCTCAAGAAAAAGACAGCATTGTAAACGTCTTTGTTTCATTTAGAATGCCTATAATTATTAACCTATATATCTACGATGTATTTGTTAATATAAAATAAAGGTATATTTTTATAAAATTAGAAATGACGTACACACCTTTCAGACAAGAACTATGGATAGTCAATATGCATTTTTATAGACTTCAAAAAACTTAAAAGGATTATAAAACAGTAGAAATGAAACTTTTCAATAATCATTTTATGTGAATGTAAATCTTAAATTTTAAAATATTTAAAAATGGATTGTATAGACAGTTTTTATAACACTCCTTTTATAATATACATCAATCTGAAAATAAAATTAAGCAGACAATGTTCGGATAGGATAAATAAACTTTTAAGTACATCCTTGGGAGGGGGGGAGTAATCTCTTGAATGTAAAATTCTTCTAAGTCCTCTAAGCTACTCGTTACAGCTCGCGGCAGACAAGGTAACTAGCCAAGCTGTATAGCCACTGCAGCAGTTGCGTTATATGCCATACACTAAAGACGTTGTCCAGTATGTGAGTTCTGTTAGCTCTGTGGCAGAGTGTGCAGTGATGCTGTGAGTAAGAGCACAGGTTCGCCTACTGGCATGAAGCTAGTTTTTTAATAAACCTTTGTAACATATTATGACAAATTAGTTTTGTAATATTGTTTCCCATATACAACAAGCTTTAACGGTAATAAATTATACACACACACACACACACACACACACACACACACACACACACACACACACACACAGTATGTCAGTTACCTTCAGTATTCGTTTTATATAAATGCAATATGCTGCGCACGCATTCCCTCTACATGCAAGAAGGACAAAAAGTGCTTATGGGCACAACTTCAAGAACCCTGGGTTGTTGTAGCCTCTCGCCCACACTACTGTAGAAATCTGACATCATCTCTGTCCCGAGGATTGAGGACAGTTTACACGCTGAGAGTTCAAACATATGATATCAATCTGTGATTATTTCTATGTGTTTTTACTTTAAAAGATAACGTTTCTGTTCGAGTATTTATTTAGTTATTTGTAAAGAATACGCTACTTTGTGATTACGTTTTTGTGTGTGCATAGGTAATGTCATAAAATTCAAATGATTCGTTAAAATATAATGTGATATTAAAGCAACATAATGTTCTACATTTACACTTATAAAACCAATAATAATTTTTTTTGTGGAATTTGAACTCAGGAGTTTACAAGAGGAGCAATGCCTTCTAAACAGCTCGGTCACCGCTACTCTACCCTAACGTTCTCTTTCCAGATGCTTATGATTGTGACCATTACGTCTACCGGCAAAGAGCTCTCTACAGTGTGCACCCGCTGCATGCACTTGTAAATTTCAGCGTTTACGAGCATCCCCGAAATTCTCCGAGTGACACGTAGAATCTGGCAATGACTCATGGATTATATTTATGTATTAACTAGTGTCTTAGTATTTTTTCCCACTTGTTATTTTGTAATATTTCATGCATATTTTCAGTTGATTTCCTCAGTCCTCATAAATGGCAAAGCCGGGAAGGTACCCTAAACTTAGGCCTGGAAAATATCCTCTCGATATATCATTTCATTTCATGTATCAACAGTGTCCACCGCCTGTGGTGCCAGTGGTAAAAACGGGCTTTAAACACCATTAAAAATACTACTATTACTACTACTTCACCACCACTACTAATAATTATTAGTATAATTTCTGAGTTTGTTTGTATGCTTAAGTTTTTTTAATAATTACAAAATATGGATCTTTTATAACGAACATTCTTATAATTAGCTATTCTTTATTATTGTGAAACAAGATAATAACAGAATAGAATAAATAAATAAAAATAATTTATTCTTCTTTCGTGCTGTTTCTTTGTCTATGCTCGCACTTGCTACCAATTTATAGTTTATTTGTTTTCTATGTGCCTAGATTGTATTCTTATTGCTCGTAAATTCTATTACAAGAACCTTAAAAAACAAACGAGAGGGGTCGATGGACATCTAAAAACACCGTATTTACTCTTGTATTATCCCCCCCACGCGTAATTTTCCTCTCTGGATTTTTTGCTTATGCTTTGAAAAAAAATCCCTCGAGTTTAGAAAATGGGTTCACCCACAATAATGTTTCATATACTTCTCAGCACACACATTTACGTCACCTCTTCAAGTCCTCATGCAGATAATTAGTTCGTCCACGAGAATAGTAAGTTTATCTGCACTTTGTAGCTTTATTCTTTGCGCATCGTACATTTCAACGTTATTCAATCATCCCCAAAATATTTAGCTATTGCTGCCCAGCATATTGTAGTCTTTTCTGCGATGCTTTTAAAACAAGCATTACCTGAGCCCGGAAGTTCGGACATTTATTTTGATTACAATAGGCAGGCAAAGGGGCTCTTAAAATATTGAAAATAGGCAGTAATATAATTAAAATAGGCATTATCCTTCATCATTAATGAAAATAGTATTTAAGATACTTAATCATTATTTTCTCACATAATTAAAGTGCTTATGCCTACTTTTTTGGTTACAAGCAACAAGATTTTTTCCAAGGTATCAGCTGTTATAGTCAGCCGCTTGCCTTGAACTTGAACAGTATTTAACGCCCGTTTTTAAGACTGAGGTACCACAGACGGTGGATGCTGATGATAGATGAAATGAAATGATAAAGTGAGAAAAGATATTTTTTTAAGGAAGAAAACGTTCCAGGCCTAAGTTTAGGGCACTTCCCCGGCATTTGCCAGTTATGAGGACTGAGGAAAACCTGAAAAAAAACCTCAGTCAAGGAGGATGGTTCAGGTGAGAATCGAACCCCAGACCTCCCGTTCACGAGTCCACGCCTTAACGCGCTTGTCAGAGAGAACATTTTTCATCATGAAAAAAAAAAATCGTTCTACTTCCACTGAAGTGAATGGAGCATAATTAAAACAAGTTATTTCGGAAGTACTCATACCAGTTACAGCAGAACATTCATCTTTCAGGACATCATGAAAATGATGATCAAGACAAAGTAAAGTCGTTTTTAATAGTCCTGGGGAATTAGCAAAAGATGCGTCTAGGTTTCTGATGAGTTCATTTTCTGTTTATGCTTTTATGGGGAAAATCTGGTTAATATCTCTCTTACTTCCGTACTGAACACATTGTAGAGGCGGTTTGTTGCACAGCAGTACCGCTCTCATCTTTCTCGCTTGCATTTATGCAGTTCAGAAGTTATCTCCACCACAAATTTCATCGAATTGTCTCGCGCAGATTGATACAAGGTCATTCACCAGAACTATTCAAAACTACAGAACTTCCCTCATCCTCTCTATTTCCTTGTATTCGTATGCCCGAGGTAACCATGGTTCCTTTCATTAATGAAGGTTCTGCTATTTAAAGATCATAAGCGAATAGGTTGAGGAGAAAAATTTTGTCTGCTTGAAAAGAAATAAATGTGTAACGAGATTCTCAATCGATATTCTGGTTAGGGGAACATGCCATCACTTCGATACATTGAAATTCTTTATGTACTTTTTTAAAAAATGCGTAAATATCCATAACGATCCAAGACAGAGGAAAAAAAAAAGTCTTAACCTTAAAATAGGCAACAGAAACTAAAAAAAGGCAAAAAAGGCAAAATAAAAAACAAATCCTACAAGTATACGGAAACATATTCATTTCTATCTGACTCTTAAATATATCCACTCAAAACTGTTAAAGAGCGTTCATAAATAAAAAATCCACCCAAATAGAAAAGGCAGTTTGTCTAGCTTCTGGATTTTGGTTATCACCATTAACAACCCTATAAAGGAATGAGGTTTCCGAAATTTAAATTGCGTAAGTGGAAAACGTTAGAGGTCAATACAGGAGGAAGTTCGGAATCGAACTTACGAAGTTAACTATTTCGCGTGCCATATTCATCGTGTTGTTTACATCAAGTTGGACCTCCCTTTATGTGACGTCTTTCATTTTCTATACGAGCATGCAGGTAAAGTAAACAACTGACGGCAGCCTGCAGGTAGTGTTCTTTAAACCTGTAACCCCATCGAGGCAATGTTTTGGTTTCTAGACTTTGTTCCCTAGTGGTCAGGAGAGATTAACACGGAATTTTGTTTATACAGGTACCAAGAAAACCAAGAGTACACACTGCTAAATCAAATGTCAGTCCTGGTGGTGTAGTGGTAATCATACTTGCCTCCTAAACCCAAGGTCGCGGGTTCGAACCCGGCCAGGAGCGATGGATTTTTTCGGGTGTAAAAATCCTAAGCTTGGCTTCCTTCGGAAGGGAAGTAAAGCCGTGGGTCCCGTGTCGTACATTTACGGCACGAAAAAAGAACCTCAAGTCTGAAAGAAAAGGCCTCTGAGCAAAATTTATCGGCCGTTTCACGCCTGAATTGAATGGAATGCTGATGACCTGAGATGTTAAAGAGCGTCCATAAATAAATAAAATAAAAAAAAAAAAAAGAGCGATCATTGATAGTACCTACTGAAGGCATAGCTGTAACTGACATCTTTGAAATATACACATTACAGTTAGTCTATAAAAAGCTACGTCTATTAAATGGATAAGTTCTTATTTTACTTCTTTCAGAAGGTTATACACCAGGCAATTTTCTCTCTCTCGATTTTCAAGCGGTAAAATGAGGGTGATAAAGCAAGTAAGTGCAATTGCGGATATAGTTCAAATTATCGCATAATTACCAAAGGCTTCTTTTCTTCCTCTTCAGCGATGGACAGCTGTGAAATTTTATATTTCATTTAAACGTTTCATATCGCAGCAAGAGCGAAGCAATACACCTTTTTGTTAGCATATTTCTTTAGGCTTTTAGAAAATTTGCTCATTTGCTATAATAGTTTGCTTTTACTCGTGCAATTTAGAATTGTTTCTATAGATCAGTCGCCCCGCATTAAATATATTTTTATATCATGTCATCTTTTTTCAAAACGAGTGAAGAAAACAGACGACTGCTGATCTGTACTCTTTTCGCGACAATAAGGCAGGTGGTTATCTTTCCTTCTTTGCAGGTGTGAGAATATGATGTCACATACCTCATAATCAGACTCGTGTTGCCTTGGAAAATAGCCATAGCCTACTTATTCGAAAAAAAATATCATCAACCAAACGCTTTTTCTGAGAATACCGCAAGTATTTTTTTAATAATACACTCTAACTTTTAGATGTTTAACTGAAAGATAACAGTTTCGTATTTTACGAATCAGTAAAATACTTTCATTTGGCGTCCTTCCATCGTTTATTCGAATCTCAGTGTGATCCGTCTAATCATAAGTAATTATTTGAAGCACGGGTATATAATTTGGTTTTCTTAGTAATTACATTTTAAATGCATACTGTACAGTATTTTAGGTTTATTAATTTTTCCACCATCATTTTGATGCAGTCGAGACGACATCCAAGGCCATCCGGCAATTATTTCCACAGAGGGGAATGAGAGAAAAATAAATGCTACTTTGCGACCTTAAAGAAAATTAATTGTACGTATACAAGTACCCATAATACTGGTAGAAAAAGCTTTTCGTGTTCTTGAGCTTAGAGCATTAATCCTCTTCGTCATTTCAGGAAAGGAAAACGACATATTTCTGTTACGGTACCTAACGGCATATACTCTCCCTAAATGTCACTATTTTGACTTAGTAGGCATACTAGTAAACAAGTGTTCTTTATCGTGTTGCAAAGAAGCTCGTCCAAATTAAATGCATTTAGGTATTAACTTTATAAGAGGTGCAAGCTATTATGAACGTATTAAATTTCAGTAATGAATGATATCATGGGATCACAAACAGCCTGTCGTGAATTCAATATATCTTGCAAGAGAAAAGAACCAGAAGAATTTACGAAAAGCGTTTGCAACATTCTTAGATTGCTGGTTCAAACCCGGCCAGGATCGATGGATTTTTTCTGACTTAAAAATCCTAAGTATGGCTTCCCTCGGAAAGGAAGTAAAACCGTGGGTTCCGTGTTGTACATTTACGGCACGATAAAGAACCTCAAGTTTGAAAAGAGGCCTCGGAGCAAAATTTACCGGCCGTTTTACACCCTGAATTGTATAAGACGCTGATACCTGAGATGTTAAAGAGCGTCCGTAAATAAAACAAATCAACAACTTTTTTTTTTGAGCTCGATATCCCCATGCACACACATGCAATCACCATTTACAAACTACTGGGTCCCTCATGCTTTTTTCATCCTTAGCATGGAGGAGGCTAAGACAAAAATACGCAACAAGAAAAAAAGAAAAGAAAAGAAAAGAAAACCCAGAGAAAACATTGGACTGAAAGGTTATAGATATAAACATATTAAAAAAAAAAAAAAAAGAACACTATTTTGCTTTTATAAAATAAGTAGCGAAGAGAATAAGAGTATAAGAGAATTCTTATGAAGATGGTCGCGGTAGGCAGGAATGTGCAGTGTATTTTCAATCTAGTGCTTAAGCTATATAATGGGGCAGACAACTCCTTAAAGGTTTTAATATGGCTCGGAATTTTAGATCCATCCAGGATAAACGACAACATACTGCTTATAATTTCCATAAACTATAGACAAAATATAACAGACATCTACTTTTTTGCCTAACGATCAAACTTTTTTTTTTAACCATATATATGAGAATTCTCTAAAAATGCCCGAAGTTCGAGTACTACATATAATATCTCGTAAATTACTTGCCGTAGACTCTTGTAAAAACTCTCATTAATGTTCTAACCTCCTCTAGTTTATTTTTTTGAAATCAATAGGTATTGTTTCATGTCACAACTTGTGCCTTTTTGCTGAAATACTTTCTAATAATTGTTGGAATGTTTGTATGAGCTACATTGTTTGAAGTTCAATTTGGTGAAAACTGCTCCTCTCGTTTCAGAGATATCCAGTGTGGTAGTTTCAGGTGATTCAGTCTGTATAAGCTGCAGTATAGATTTTCCTTAACAATTCCCATGGTGTGCAGATGCATTCCCATTTGAAGTCTGTTCAATCTTAGAATAGACTCAGTGAGCAATGAGGTTGGTTCTTTACACCCGTTTCCACTAACGCCGATTCAATATTGATGATGTGCTCTCCCACTCATGAACGAATCTTCATGTTGTGGATGTGGGCCTTGGTTGCGTAGTTACATTCCTGTACCATATACAGAGCTATCGTTTGGACGCGTGGCAGCTTAACGAGAATTTTATTGACTCCGGATATTCATAGCCCCTTAAATTCAAGCGCATAGATTTCTATAGCATACCATACACCAATTTTTTGGTCATATAGCGATATTCATAGCCCTTTAAATTCAATCGCATAGATTTCTATAGCATAGCATACACCAATTTTTTGGTCATACCGTGACATTTCGTGTACAAGATCGGGTTTTTCTGCACTCCAGTATCTTTTGTTAGTTGTCGCTATATGGCCATGTAAATAAAACTGCTTCGTTCGGAAGGGGAGGGGGAAAAAAAAAAAGACACGGGTCAATAGAGCGAACATTAACTTTGTCTAATACCCAATTGCAGAAATTAATTCTACTCATATTATCGCATGGTTGCAATTCCTGAGCTACAGTTATCGTATTTATATGGTTTTAGTTTTAAAATTTTAGTGGTATTCTAAGCTGAGGTTTGCCAAATTTCTGATTTCTGTGCAAGTTTTCTCAGATATTTCTTTGGATTTCGTTTTAACATTTCTTCTATGTTATCTAGTTTTTCTCTAGTTTTACTTTCGGTTTCTTATCAAGAATAGTTCTCGTTTCCCTTAATCTATTTACAAGATTACCAACCATTGCTCTGTGGGGCGCACAAACAGCAGGGAATCTGTCTATAAATCTCCGTCTCACTTTTCTACGAGTTTGTTGTCACATAGGAATCATACACGAAGATTCTATGTGATAAAGTATGCGAACTTTTTGGTATTATAACAACACTAACACACTATAACAATGAAACACGTGGTCTCACAACGTTCAATTCTTGTACAGCCTAAGACCTCGCGCCAACATACGGAGTGGCTCGAGAGTGTAGGGGGAACAGAACCAATTAGAAAAAGGGCAGCCAAATCCCCGTTAAGCCGGCCACGCGTCCAAATGAAGGCTCTGTCTTTGTTTTATTGCTTTTTGAGCAGTACAGTTTCTGTTGCAGGGCATGAAAAACCCTTTAGACGTAAGAAGAAAAAGAGAAAATTCCTCATATGGTCTTCCAAAATGCGAGTTTCAAATGTTTACTTCTGAGCCGGTTGCCTATTGCAGGAGTGTCTTCCCACATACTTCTGGGCTGGATAATTTAATCGCGCAGAGTCTTCAGTGCCTTGCACACTATTGTGAAACTTTTCAATTCTCTTTGTAATAATTCCTTATTTAAACAGTTACTTCAAATACATTAACAATTCTATGTATTTCAATAGCTTTTACCCCGTCAGCTCTTCCTTTTATTTTTTATAACTTTTAGTTTTTACTGCCATTTTAATAAACGAATTACATTGGTCAACAGTCATCCTGTTAAACTTAAAACTTCTGCTACTTTTTACGTACTCTAAATTGTTGATTCCAAAAATTAATTCAAAATTTTCTATTACCCATTTTTTTTTTTTTTTTTTTTTTTTTGTAATTTCAAAAAAAGTGTGTTGTTGGCATACACAGTCCTTAATATAGAAATGAATAGAAAATATTGAAATTTATGGCTTTAACAATTAACACAACTTTAGATCATTGTTACCTGTGAAGTCAAAATTCACGACAATGCATTTTATTTCTCCCAAGACTGAGAACTACCATTTGTTTTCTGTTGAATTGGAGATTTTATTCAAGAAACAAGTTTCATAGCCTGTGTTTCTTGAGTTGAAAAATAAGTGCTTTGAATTTATCATAACAAATGTTGTAAAAGTGAAACATCCTCAAAATTGTGTAAATGATAAAAACAAGTTTTGTTACGTTTGTGTTGAGTGGACTTTTAAAGCACAGAGGCGGAGTAGAGAGCTTATGAAAGGTATTTTGATCGTAAAATAGAGTGCAGAAACTGGGTCCCTGAAAATTTGTTTTTTCTCATCTGTAACTGTATCAAGTGTTTGACTAAAAGGATCTCGTCATATGCCTTTTGTAGTTGCAATGATATGATGGCAACCTAAGGATCATCCAGCATGCTGTTAAAAATATATCAGAAATAAGTTAAAAGCCCAAGCATAAGGTTTCATATCCATCTCGGAATAGGAAATGTTGTTCATCAGCCATTTGTTAGTTCTGAAAAAAAAAATCGATTGCCCCCAGTGCATATCAAACAAGGTTTGATTAAGGATTTTGTGAAAGCGATTTTCCTAAAGGGAGTGCATTTAAATTTTTGAAGAATGTCTTTCTAAAACTCGGTGATGCCAAAATAGAAGAAATTGGTTCACATATCAAGAACTGATGAAAGATAATAAATTTGAAACTATGTTAAATGTTCAAAAAGCAGATTCATGGTCAGCTTTCAAAAAAGTAAGCATCAACTTTCTAGGTAACCACAGGTCAGAAAATTACAGCTGATTTAGAACTACGAAGTAATAAGGATATCTCAAGGTGCATTTTCTGGACGGTCATCTAGCTTTTTTTCCCTGCAAACATTGGCGCAGTGGGCGACAAACATGCAGAATATTTTCACCAGGATATTGCTGAAGTAGAAAGGCTCTGCAAGAGAAAATGAAGCCCAAATTTGCTGGTAGACTACAGTTGGACACTCAAAAGAGATGTTCCTCAAGCAAAATACAACTGAAAATCTGTATAACATGCATTTTAGACAAATAAATGTAGATTCAGTTCAAATGTTACAATGTATGAATACCAGAAATATTGAAATAACATTTCAAACGATTACTCAAAAACCCTGTGTAATAAAAATATTTTGAAAACAGCACGAAGACCTCTATAACAATCAATTATTCCTTCTCATTTAACAACAATATGTATGATTTTGTTAACCAGTGTTATTATCAAATCACATAACAATAGAAAGCAGGAACAAATGATGAATAAAAATATTCCATGAGCACCTTTCATTAGAATCACCCACGCGTGTCATTGTTTTATGTGCAAGTGACTGCATTTGTTAATTGCTCTTAGGTTGGCTTTTCCATTTGAGAGGTACGTGATCTCTGTACCATGGTCATGGCACATTAGCTATTGCATCGAAGGGGAAGGAGAATCATGTGATAATTGGAAACTGATATTGAAGTGCACTGTGGCCTTGGCCTTGACCAAGAACTTTTAACGGCAAGTTTATCCATGTCCTCAAGGCTGAAGTGGGAACACAAGGCTGCAGAAATTGTGGTTAAGCTCCCTTGGGATGTCTTAGGCCAGTGATTCCCAACCTTTTGGCGTTCGCGGCACTTTGGAAATGAGATGAGAAATTCGGGGCACCCCTGGAACATGTTAAATTGTTTTAAATTTTTAACTTTCACTGTGATACATTAATGTGTTAAATTTTGTTTAAATAAACACTCCATAAGCAAACACAATTTTTAATAATAACTTAACATACAATCTATGACCTGCCATTGGACAAAGTTTTTTTTAATAGTGTTTAATGCCCGTTTTTACTACTGAGGCACCACAGACGGTGAACACTGATGATACATGGAAGGAAATGAATATTAGGAAAGGATTTTTTAAGGAAGGAAACGTTTTATGCCTAAGTTTAGGGTACCTCCCCAACATTTACCATGAGGGCTGAGGAAAACCTGGAAAGAACCTCAGTCAGGGAGGACGGTTTGGAACCCCAGACCTCCCGCTCACGAGTCCGCACCTTAACGACCTCGGTCACCTGTAGCGGTGTTGGACAAAGTACACTATACAAATTTAATATACACTGATATGAATTATTAAATTAAACTAATACAATTTCGAAAGTAGAGGACTAGAATGTAATTGTAAACCATTAAAACAAAATTTGTCTTATTAATGTGATATTTGTGATTGATGCTGAGAACACAAATTTTTCATATCTGGCCTAACAGTTGACTACGAAATACGCATATCGTCCTCAACACTAAGCAGTCTGTTTCTTGCTTTGGATTTGATTACCTTTGTTGTGAGTTCGCGTGGTATGAGTGATTTCATTATTGTCGTGTTTTCAACGCATTGAAACTTAGTTATTCTTTGTATTATTGTACAATATAGTTTTAAATGTGATCAATATGCCAGTGTGTTCTGTTTTTGGATGTTATAATAACGCTGTCTTGATCATCGTGTAGGGTATTACTATTTTATCAACAAGGAAAATTTCCTGAAACTATATAAAATAAATCTTTTGAATTTATGAGAATGTTTGTTCTTTTTAATCCATGGCTTGCACACCTGAGATGAAACCTAATTCAACTAATGATTTTTCTTTCTCGTCACCATCACCAGTAATTTATATACTGTAATTTAATGTGTGTTCTAAGATGTCCTAAGATGTCACGACACACGGTTGGAAATCCCTGCTTTAGGTCTTGTGAGTTACACATGGATGTTTACTGAGAAATGCCTGGGCTTTTGAAAGGATTTTTTTTATGAAAACAAAAGATATTTAGGATAATTGTGTGAGTTATGAAAATTTCTCCCTCCATATTTTCTGAACCACGTCACTTTTCTCTGATTGCAATGCAACATTTAATTTGCTTTATAGTTACACGTGTACTATAGCAAAAAAACAATCCATTGATCTGTTTAACTGATTCTTCTGTTGTAAAGAAAATATTAAAATCAACACAATACCGTGTTTTAAGCAAAGATTTGGTGTAATTAGATTCTGTTGATAAAATATGAAAACACGAAATTAACAAACGACGTTTAGTCAAATATCACTAGTAGTAAGTGAAAATATACAAACAATGTTTTTATTTGTTGTCGCTTTGACCTCGTTGGTCTTCTCGCGATGTCTGTACATTGTGGACTGAATACTACACATGTAAGTCTGTAGGAATGAATGAAATAAAATGAATCAATAATGGCATAAGTAAGCTGGGAGACTTGGCGCCTTAAAGCTATCTGGCATTCACCTTCTCATAGTAAGGAAAAATCTGGAAAGAAGGGGAAGAGAAGAAGAAGGAAAAAACCCACACCTTCCGGACAGCTTGACCTAACCGGGATTCGAACCCAGCAACTCTGGATTAGTAGTAGCAAACACTACCACTGGTCCCCTAAGGCGGTCCTATAAACAATTTTCACTGTATCTTACCCATTGCCTGATTGCAATTGAAAAACGTTTTGCATTTCTAATTAAATGTAAATTTGATGTTTAAATTCAGAAAAATATTTTAGTATTTGTTTGTAAGCCAGTAAACTTTTTACACTGAGTTATAAAATGTCAACATCTTATTTTTAGGTTACTGTGTTTTGTTTAGAACATAAACAATGGGCATACATTTAAAGATATATGCTGGCACACAATTTTAAAATGTCATAACAGTGGTTGTGAAACTTCTATGTTTTTACGAAAGTACTTCTTTAAAATCATAAAAAATTAACGTACAAATAATATTTTCTAAAAGTATCCTAAATCAGTTTGAATTTCAACAATGTTTAATTTTTAAAAAATCCTGTAGGTATATCTTATACTGTAAGCTTGCACGCGTGCCTGATGTTCCTGTAACTATTATGGAGAATAGTTACGATTGCACCATGGTAGCTCCTGTTATGTTACATGTCAGTTCAACTGATCGGTGATAGGCAGGTTTGTCAAAATGTCGATTTTAACTTCTATTCAAATTTGCTCTTATTTTTGATGGCACTGGATCACTTTCAAAAGTGAAGCTATTTAACAATGCGTTTGAGCTAACGAATGCTTCTTGAATTTGCTTAAATTCGCTACAATTTAAAGCTATTAAAAATTGGTCTGTATGCTTAACAATTTAGCACTCTAGGAGATAATTCCATTTAATAAGAAAAAAAAAAAACGCGCGTATAGCTTTGCTGATACAAATAGGAGAGAAAAAAAGTTAACAAAATATACACTGAAACTACAAACGCCCTCTGTTACCAAAACCAGTGCATCGACTGAAAATACAACCACGCTTTGCTGTACGTGACTTTAAAATTTCTTGCAGGGAACCATCCTTGTACATAAATAAACACAAAAAACGTACCTGAGCTTGGGCTACACCCTTTGTTTCCATGTGAAACACCACTTTCACTTTCTGTTAAAGTCTGCTATGTTTCATCAACATGGCACCCTAGGTCTTCTCCCCACCCTTTCTCTTCCATCAGGTTGAATTTGAACTCATCTGTGTAGAGAATGCTACCAACACCATATTAGTAATTGAAATCAAAGATACAGGGCAACGAAAATTAAAACAAGTTCAAAAAGCATCGTGTTTAGATGGGATTGAGAAAATGGAGCTAGGAATCGTAATTATTTTTGGAAGAACGTACAATAAAAACTTAGAGATATTAACCAACAAGATACAGAGACCGAATGCAGAAAGAAAATATCACTTAGTTTAGGCAACTAACTCAGAATCAGATGCGGCAGAAAGTGCACATATATTATGATTTTCCAAAATACAGGGCCTAGCGTGAATTAAATTAGGAGCATAAAAGGCGGCCACAATAATGAGGCTGAGAAGAGAATGTGTGCTTTTGTGGAGGCAAGAAAACTGACACTCTCTTTTGATGGACTGCCCGTTGACTGCTCTGGGAGGCAAGTTTGTAAGTGGAATAGGGATAGGTTAGCAGGTTGGAATCTATTTGCACAGGAAGGTAACTGGCCAAAACTGAACTTATTTCTCTGTGAAGGTCGTGGAATTAGAAACTTTATGTTGGAGTGAGCGACCTCTGAGTGTGAAAATGTGTGGGTATTTGTATTTGTGCGCGCGCGCACGCGCGCGTGTGGTGTTAAGAGTTTTAAATATCCTTGGTCATAAATGGATTTTTTTATATGTATGTTTGTGTAATAAATTACATATACGATCAAAAGACCCATGGAATCGACATTATACATTTACATTATACATTGTAAAGAATGTGCAATATATATATATATTTAAGTCTATTATTAGCATATCTATATGTGCTGAAATCGATTTGAATACACTTTTCTGACTTAAAGTATGGAGGTATCAAGAGCAAAGTTCACTGCTACTAAACGCTGGAAATGGAATGAATTCATTTCTGATTAAGATGCATGTAAATGGGGTTCGCACTAGTTCGAATTGAGTATGTTCATGCGCGCTAACGTTAGTCATTTTTATCACGATAGCCGATCGTCATTTCTTATTTACCCACAAAGTACGCAGGTCCATTGTTTTATTCCACTTAACCTTCAATATGTGTTTTATATTTCTACATTTTACTTCATTTTTTAAACAGGCTGTCCAGTATAAAAATAAAGTGAGGCAGGTTAACCAACATGAAAATTTACGTAGAAATTTGCAGAAACAGATTTCAATATGGATTTAGTAACATCATGTAAAAGAGGATCGTACCGAGTTCTAATTCAATTCAGAAATCGTACTATTCAAATCGATTTGAGTTCGACAAGTAAACTTGGTAAATGACAAGTGTCTGTGTAAATGCTGCTAAATTGTTATATTTTCAATGAGTCAGTTAAGCAGAATGTAGAAGAGGAGATGTTAAATTAGAAAAGTGCGTTTATTTCACTGAATTTTTCTCGCTCTCTATTTTAACAAGGGGCTCTAAAGTAATACTAGTCTTTATCAAAGCTTGTGCGCACTTCCGCATGCCCCTTCTCTCCTGTTAGCCATGAACATATCTGTATTGGGAAACTTTTTTTTTTTTTTTTTTTAATTAAGCTACAGCCGGGACTTTTTACAATATTTTCTACTTGTTGTGCAGGATTTACCTTACTTCCCACCCGTTCACGCTACAGATATTCTGTTGATAAGTATTGCATGTTACTTTCCATAAACTTTTACTCTTAAAACCGGTTCGGAAAATTAACAAAAATGCGCTGGTGTAAAGTCAGCTCCGTGTCTTACTGGCTTCATGCTTGCACAGTTTTCTTTGTGCACGTAACAGAGGGAGAAAGCGAGAGCAGTATTAACAATGTGCGATAGACATCTACCTCGCGGATAGGAACATGATATAATAAATGCATGTAAAGCGTGGCTGAGAGCATCAAGGCTAGGAGAGGCGAAAAATGAGCTTATACGTTTGGGCGTTTCCGAACTTTAAAACGGGGTGAAACTGCTTCACCCCAAACATTTCGACATTGCATATTTTACTTCATACCTGGCAAGAGAGGAAGAAAGGAGAGACAACGTGACATATATACAAACAGTTATAAGTATTATGCATATAATGACTTTTATTAAAAAATTGCGTCTGAAACACAACTTTTTGTTCTTTTGTTAGTGTTTTATGAACATTTTAACTTGTTAAAATAATTTATTTATTTATGTTTCTTCCAGAATTTTAATTTTTGTGATAAGGATGGAGATTCGAGCTATAAACGTTAGCCCATACAGCAATCGCGTCTCAGAATGAAAGAAACCTACAGCACCACAATCCCCATTTACCAATCTTCATTAGCTACACCTCTAATGAATCCATGTCGCTTTGGAAGCAAGCTTCTGTTTTAGCAATGCAATCTCTCCAATTCAGCGTTGAAAGTTTCTAGTAAATAAAGTTAACACTTTTTTTTTTTTCGGATACAGTGGAAATGTGATTGTAGGGGAAGAAGAATTGCAGTTATTTGTTTCAACACCATAATATCTAAAGATCATGACTAGATTCCTTTCACAAGAGGATATTGTCTTCGGAGAAGGTTAATAACTAAATATTTTACATATATGTCTTAATATTTCTGCACTTTTGTACTAAAGTCAATAACGCTTTAAGTATGTATATTGCTTCTGTAATTCAGGATTGATTGTTTTGATTGATTTGATTTATTTACGGACGCCCTTTAACAGCTCAGGTCATCGGCGTCCCATTCAATTCAGGGCGTGAAAGGACCGACAAATTTGGCTCGAGGTCTGTTCTTTCAGGTTTGAGGTTCATTTTCGTGCCTTAAATGTACGACACAGGATCCATGGCTTTACTTCCCTTCCGAAGGATGCCATACTTAGGATTTTTACGCCCGAAAAAATCCATCGACCCTGGTCAGGTTTGAACCCACGATCTTGGGTTCATGAGGCAAGTTTGGTTACCACTACACCACCAGGACCGACGTATTTCAGGAGGTAACACATTATTGGGTAATAAGCATCATAATTAATCAGTTCTTATCTTTTTAATCGTAGGCAGTGTTTGAAAATAAATTATATTTATTTTGATCTAAGTATGATTAAGTATGGCGTGGGATCCGTACTTTTATTTTTAATTGTGACAAATGTACCAGCTTACTCTATTGGTTATGCGGATGGTACAACCTTTTTATTAGGAAAAATATTCGTTGTGAACTTGAAGTAAAAAGTAATCATATTCTAGGCATTGCAGAAGCCTGATTTAATATTTATAGATTTTTTAATGAAGAAAAAAAAAAAGTTATTTTCACTTGGAAAATTAAACAAGAAAGCCAGATCTATGAAATATTATCATTGAGTTCGCAAAGCAGTCACAGAGACCTACGACCGTGGAACTTGGCATATACAATTACCACAGTAGCACACAATTTACAAAAATATTGTGTACATTTATGTAAATAGTTACAATAAAAATGAAAAAGCAACACCAAGAACAATTCAATAAACAAAAACAGAGAAGCAGAAACAGACAATTCACTTGATCATACTAATTTTAATATATACATGTTTATATATGCATTGATATATAATTATTGCAGTGTTTTAACTCGGTACAGTATATTGTCACTCATATATTCCTTTATAGAATAATAGGCCTTTATAAATAGGTATTTTCTAAGAGCAGATATAAGAAATTATCATTGTTTATTAAGACTTTTAAAGCTAGAGAGAAGAGCATTTTGTACTGAAATGCATTCGTAATAGACTTCCTTTTGATGACAGGACTGTGTTGAAGCCGGTCTATGTAGATTTTCTTTTTGTCTAGTATTCTTATCATGTATATTTTGATTTTGAACAAAATTTTCTTCATTTTTTATATAAAAGTTCATGAGGAATCAAATATATTCATAAGGAAGAGTTAAATTTTCAAATTACCTAAAGATGTTTCTGCATGAATGTCTGCTATGTGTACCAGCAATTATTCGTATGACTTTTTTCTATAATAGGAAGACACATTCACTTTTAACTGAATTTCCCCAAAATATAAGGCCGTATTTCATTATTGAGTTGAAATAAGCATAACAAACTGGTTTTAAAGTCTTAATCGACTCCAACATTACTAATGCACGTATTGCACTGCTAAGTTTAGGTAAAACAAGATCGATGTGATCTTTCCAATTCAGCAGTTTATCAATCATTAAACCAATGAATTTAATATATTTGGTATGTAGAAGTACACTGTTATAATATCCTATTTGTATGTGGATCTGGAGATCTGTGAGTGATGAATTTCACAACATTTGTTTTAACTAGATTTAGAGACATACGATGCGAAAGAACCAAAATGAGAAAATTCAATATGATAATCTAGCCAAGCTCTGGTTAGCCTGAAAGTAAGAATGCTGCTGTTATCATAGATAATATCTTCAGCTTGAATACTCGGCAATATAGGTGACCCCAGAAAGTGATACTTCATACTATCTCTCCTTGTTCCTGGCTGTAGCGGGCTTCATCTCAGCGCCAAAGCGTGATCCTAAAATCTTTGTAGGTCCATACAGGATGTGGAGTATCCATTGTAATGACCGCTGCGCTTCGTGCATGAGCAGCATGGTATTATTGTACGTACTTCCGATTCTTAAAGAGTTTAAAATCGTCCATAACGTTTCTCTGTGTCTGCATATACCATTTGCAGTGGTTGTTCTCAAACTGTTGACTTTTCTGTTATCTGTTATGCGCCATGGGCCATGTTTTTACTATATTCATGTTCAAGATACTCGTTTTTTTGTCCAATACCAATCACGTATCATATACTTGTGGGCATTCCCCTTTGACATGGCGGTAGTCTGTGGCCTAGACGCCCATAGGGCGCCATTACGTTATTCCAGTGTAGATGGTCGTGAATTTGATAACATCATGATGTACCAGATTGATTCTTAAACTTATGGGTGAATTATAAATGAGCTCATAATCCTTGGCGCTTTGAAGTAATTAAAACCCTAGGAAAAACCTTAAAACCTTACCCAGACAGCTTGACATCACCGGGAATTGAACCCAAGATATCCGGATTAGTAGTCACAGATGCTACCTCTAGACCCCAGAGAAAATCATCTTTTGAATATGTACCATCTGTAACAGAATTTTGCGTATGACACAAAGGATTAGGTATTACTCCACAACTGTCTTCGTTGGGTCACTTTCTGACTACTACAAATTAATCATTTCTATTAAACACAATAACTCAGTTCAAACACGTGATAGAAATCAGAGGTACACATTGTAAGAAAAACGGCAACACAGCAGCCTGTACATCTGGGGGACTGGCCAATAATGCTACTTTGTAATTGGTTCAGAAGGAACAACGTGTAGCATTCCTCATTTGTTAATATTAACATTAACAAAGATCATGTTCATAAATCACATTCCAATATATGTATGAACAATAGCACAAATGTGCTAGTTTTCACAATCCTTTAGGGAAAAAACGCTTTTTTTATTTGGTATTGTTAACAAATGTGAACACATTGTTATTAATTATTTATCATTTTAACATATTCAATGCACCTTTTCTCCAACAATTTGTAGAGCAAACTGAACTAAGTTTTTGGCTATTTGCTTCTACAAACAGTTTAAAATTAATTTTAACCTGTTAAAATATTTTCAAATAATTTTGTAGTTACTAATTTTTTAAAAGTATATGTTGCTCAATACTGTATTTCTCAATTATTATTATTTTTGTTCTTATGTACGTGAAAAAGAAGTTCACATTTCATATAATTGAGAAAAGGTAATTTATATGAGTAAAACGCAAGTTTACATAAAGAGGGAAAAGATAAAATGCTACGTTTTTAAAATAATTTACTTTCTAGCATGTTTTCCCTTATACTGTTAGGTGGTCTCCTTCTTCATCCTTTTTGCTCCTAAATTCTCTTATTTTCTTTCTTGCTGGATACTTTAAGGTAGCCAGGAAGTGTAAATCTAGCAAATAATACACCAGCATATATTTTACACTGTATCTCAGACTATCAACTATCAGTATGAATTTTTTATGATATATTAAGAATACCTGAGTAAATTTTAATTCTCTAATGCACATAAAAGTTTTTAAATAAAAATAAAATTTATTTCCCGATAACTTAAATTTTTTTATATAAATATACATTTTTCCCAGGATTAGCTGAACCAATCTTGTTGAAAATTTGCACACACATAATGTATGCAAATGTGAAGTGTGATAACTAGATGTATTTAAATATCATTATTATTTGATAAAAATCAATACTAATAAAATATAAAAATTTCCATTTTTTTCAAAGTTTGAAAATTAATTTCTTTTCAAGCAACTAGCAAAGATATATTATTCTAGTTCCCAGTATAACATGTTCCCCACAGTAAGTAAAAAATAAATAAATAAATAAATAAATAACTTCAATTTCACCAATAGTTTATAAGAAAATTGATTATGTCACAGTGTTTTCAGCTTTTTAACAAGATTTTATTTTGGTTTAATTTCTTTAAAACATCTTTTATGTGCATTAGAGAATTAAAATGTACAGAGAATCTTTAGTTAAATTTTTCATATTGATAGCTTTAACAGTGCAAAATGTTTACTGTTGCGTTATTTGCTAGATTTACACTTCCTAGTTACCTTAAATTATTCTGAAGTCTGTCAAAATCTTGCTTTAATCAGATTTTGCAATGTTTTACACACCAAGTACAGGGAATGATTGTAATTTTCCGTAGAAGTTTACTTCACTTAAGAACCTATTAATAGTTGTCTGGGATGCAAAACTCGTCTTAGGGCATCTTTTTCAAACTAAGGAATTGAAAGACTCTTTTATACTTCGGGTTTTCTCAGGCAAATTTTTTTCAAAAGTTATGGGTTGCAAAAATGAGTTGGTTGTATTCAAGCCAGACAAATCTCCAGATAACATATAAAACACATACATTAACCAAATAGGTGCAAAATAAACAGAAATTCAAACCTTGTAGAAATAGGTATGGGGCCTGCAATGCAGCCATCTAAATGCTAAATGCTTTGAACATTAAATGACTAAAAGAAAGGTTAAAGGCGTATACCGAAAAAGTGTACAGTATTCAGTGAAACATTTTTTTAAAAAAGTAAATATTTTTTAAGGTTTTTTATTTCGTGTACTTTTTAATAGAGTTTAACTCCCGTTTTAACTACTGAGGTATCACAAGCGGTGGGTACTGATGACACATGAGATAAAATGATAAACTGGTAAAGTTTTTACCACCCATCGCGGGTTTGTGTAAATGCCCCCTTAAAGGTTGTTATATATTTTAAATTTATTTATATATATTTTTTACAAAATTAAAAATTAGATTAAGGAATAACACCCAAGTATACTTTCGTTAACATTTGGTTTGATTTTTACTTTCGTTTTCTTCTACTTAAGCCGTCAAACTTTAGGGCTTTCCTGTATTCTCTGGACTAACTCAAATTTAGTTGCTCTTGTGCTCTAATGCCAGAGGGATAAGTGGTCAGCCCAAAGCCTTGAAGACCATCTTGTAACACCCTAAAATAATACTTGGATGTGACGAGGTCGGAACCTTTTCCAGGAACCTCTTTTATGGAATTCTTTAGCGTACCATAGACCCATGATTTAAAGTTCTTTCCAGTGATTTTTTAAGTTAAGAAACATTCACCGCTTTAAAAAAATCGATTGTTTTAGCAACATTTTTTCACAAATATAAGTTTTCATTGCATAAAAGAAGGCTAAATAAATTAACAGTATTTCAGAAAATTCTGTAATATAGAAAGTTACAGCATCTACACCTAGAAACCTCCATACGAATACAGAAAGTCATCCTGGCTATCAGAGGTTTTTTTTTCTCCCCTCCCAGTGCTCCGCTAAGATGGACTCCTGCTGTGTGAATCGCGATTTGCTCATAACAGCCGGTCTACCTGCATTTCCATCATTAAAGATTGTTGCAGCTTCAAAAGTATAAACTTTTTAGAAACCCTAGGTTAGTTTTAGAAGCACATATAGCAAATGAAGTAATATATCAGCACAATACAAGGACAAAAGTAGATCTCATATAATGAGAAACAACAGCAAAATAATGCAACTCAAAAGTCCAAATTATACAACAAATTACCACTCCAAATTAAAGCATTTAAAAAGTTAACCGTATTTAAAAAGCTAATACTGGCATATTTATTTGATCATTGTTTTTACTCATTAAATGCGTTTTTAATAATAATGACAGTACTTACATTCTATGAAATAAAAATTATTTTATTATAACAGTTAACTACATTTATAAAATTGTTGAAGTTAGTCAATATATTTTGCTTTTGATAAATCATTTGATCTAGGATGTTTGAACAGGTTTTTAAAGTTTATTCTATTCTATGGTGTAGCATATGACAAATTAGTATAATTTTACTAGCCTTGTATGGTGGAATGTAGTGTGAATTGAAAGATTTTATGAAAAGTTTGACAAATTTATTGTATCATTGGATAGATAAGTTTGTATATATTCAAGCATTTTCCCTTTTACTTTGACTTTCCTTCAAACTATTGACATGTCCTATATCAGTGTGTACATACACGCACGCACACACACCGTTTTCACATTAAATTGTTAAGGGTCTTGATGGAATTCTATTTCTTTCATCAAAAATAAGCAATCTTTTTATTTTTGTTATTATTTGAACTTAACTGCATCTTACTAAACTTTGTTTCCCTCAAAGTATTCTCCCTTTCTATTGATACACCTCTCCCAATGGCGTTTGTGTTTCTGAAAGCAGTCCTGATATGCGTTTTTCGAGAATGCGCGAAGTTCTGACCGCAAAACTTATTTTATAGCCTCAAATGAGGTGAATCTTCGTCCTTTCATCGTGGATTTCGGCTGTGGAAATAAAGGTGCTAAGTCAGTAGAGTTTGGAGGGCGGGAAAGAACAGTCATCTTGATTTTCGAGCAAAAGTCGTAAGCAAGCAACGATGAAAGCGTTGTGTTGCTAGGCTCATGCATTTCGTTTCTACAGTTCAGGCATCTTCCTTCTCACTTTTTCTCAGAAACACCTGCGGACATGTTGGTAGTATCAGCGATTCAGAAATTGGTGAATAATACCCTGAATGTCGGAGAAAACAGTCAGCAGCACTTGAGTTTGACCTGACGAGCTTTTTTTGGGTGTTGGTGAAGATTCTTCCAACCCATTGTGATGACTGGACTTTCCATAGACACCAGTGATTATTGTATTCATAAAAATTACATCTTCATTAACGCGATCCAAAAGCTCCTGACAGATCGCGTTGTGGTTGTTTTTATGTCCTTGTGTCAACAGCCGGGGACTAAGTTTGCTGCAACACGATACATACCGAGCTTTATGTGATAGGATTTCATGACACGATCCCGCAGAAATGTTACATTCTTCGACAATTTCTCGAACAGTTAGATGTCTATTTTCACGTATCCCTTATTATTTATGGCCACATGACATTCGTCAATTGAATTCGATGAGCGTTTATGACACGGGTCATCAACTATGGAATCCCAACCACTTTTAAACTACAAATATCACTCATAGCACTGAGTACGGTTTAAACAATTATTTCCGCAAGCTTCATTCATTATCTCATAAGTCTCGGTAAGGGATTTATGAAGTTTCAGGCAACATTTCATGACAGCCTCGCAGAACACTGTTGCAAAGAAAGTAGCGGGAACTCGACTGAAATAAGGTAACAATGCGCGGCAAAGGGGAGCTACTCGTCAAGGTCAGATCTGCCTACCAATTTTTATTGCGTCATAGAATGTTGAAAGTTCGGATACTTTTTGAACAGATCTTTTAATATCTAGTACTAGACGAAAATTTATTTGATTTCTTAGAAGTTCTGCTACTATTTACTCATAGCCTGCATTTATCAAGGCTACATTATCAAGTTTATTCTTTTTTATCTTATTGTACCCACAGGAGGACCTATGTATTAATATTACACCTCAACCACTGAAAAACTATGATTATTAATGAATTTCGAAGGAAAGTAGCTATTGCGGTTGTACTCGTGAAACGATTTTTTGAAATTTTTTCTTCAAATCTCCATCGATTCTACCTACTAGGCACAGAAAATGACAACGAAAAACATTATGTGCGTGTCCGTTAACACTCCAGCGGTCGCAATTTGTTTTTTCTCAAATAAACTCGGCATATAAGCATAAATTAACAAACTATTCGTCCAGTTAGTTAACCAGCAAAGTTGGATCACCCAGCGAAAATTTAAAAACAAATAAATAAACAAATGAAAATCACTTTAGTGGACGAAATTTTAGTTTTTTCTCAAGGTAACTTGGTATGTTTCTTTAGAATTAATTGATTAAAGTAGTTTCCGAAAAGCAGGGCAATTGGGCCATTAGAAGTGCGGGTATACCTGAAAACCGAGTAGGTGTTAAAGCGAAATTTAATAATTGCTCTAGAGGCCGCAATTTAGTTTTTTTAAAAGGAAATTTAGTGTATGCCATTGAAATTAAATAAGAAAAATAGTTTCTGAAAATTAGTGAAATTGGACTATTAGAAAGGGGTGTTTACCTGAAACTCAAAATTTAAAAATCGCTCTAGCGGCACCAATGTTTCCTTTTTTGCAAAAAAAAAAAAAAAAAAAAAAAAACATATATACAATTTAAATAAATAAGAAAAATAGTTCCTGCAAATCAGAAAAATCGGGTCACCAGGAGTGGAGGTTTACCTGAAACCCGAAATTTAAAAATCGCTCTAGCGGCACCAACATTTGTTTTGTTTATACTACTACTACTACTACTACTACTACTACTACTACTACTAACACTACTACTACTATTACTACTACTAGTACTACTAGTACTACTACTATTACTACTACTAGTACTACTACTATTACTACTACTAGTACTAGTACTACTATTACTAGTACTACTACTATTACTACTACTACTACTACTACTACTAATAATAATAATAATAAAATAATAATAATAATAATAATAATAATAATAATAATAATAATAATAATAATAATAATAATAATAATAATAATAATGGTTTCTCTTTTGTAATGCTTATATAGATTGCAAGAATTCTAATTTTGTTCCATATATACCACATAGCAATGCCATAATGAATTTCATTTCATTAATTAATAAAGCCATAATTTGCATTTTACATTCTTTTTTTTTAAGTTACTTCACTAGGTAAGGAATTAGCTCAGTTTTCGCAGCTCCTGCGTGACGGACTTTTTTGGATAACAAACTTTTAAAACTTTAAACAGAACGTGTAAACAATTTATTGCCTTTTAGAGGTTGGCCAATTTATGAGTGCAACCGAAGAAGAAGTTTATCTGTTCTACTCTTTGTGCTTGCAAGCAATGTCATAAATAGTAAATTTCAGCACAAAAAGGTAGGGAACATGGGGTCAAGTCATTTTAAGGGCACTTCCCCTTATAATTTAGAAATAGACTTTTAGCGAAATATTTGAACCTCAAAGAATAAAAATTAAAAAGAAAAAAAAATAAAAATAATCAAGCATGCATTTGACTTTTTGGCGATTTTCATTAACATTTGAGAATATTAATAAAAGGCTAGTCTGAAGCAAGCTCTTTAAAACGTGCCATAGTTTACACGGGTAACCAAACTGACAGGCTCTAATGTGAGCATACATTCAAGCTGCAGTATGACGTATACTGCAAGGTCGGCGCGTCAACATTCCAGCGAGTAGGAAACCAGTTATTATTTTTTTTAATGCATGTCATTTTTATATTCAAAGCGGAAATACTGAGAAGCGCTAGTGAACATTGTTACAGATCAAAACCCTCAACAAATCTCGTGTAAGAGTTTGTGTACTCCACTATATCTTACTACAAGTGTAAATGAATCATAAGTTGCAAATGTAGGTGGGCAAAAACGTCCACATCAGTGCTCCCAATTTACTCAGGCACACCCGGCCGAAGGTACAGGCTGTATGTGACCTGTTACTGCTGCTAGTAATTGTCATATAACGAAAAAACTTTAAAGGTGGCCAAATATTTTAAATGTAATTATATTGGCACTGGACATTCGCTGCAAGTTAGGAAATCAGGTGTGTAGCTGGAACAGGCCGCTCATAATAGTGTCATATAGATTTGAGACTGTCAGTCAGAATCTATATTTATTTTTGATAATACTCATGGATAAAAATGCTACCTCGTAAAGATATATCGAACCAAAACAAGAGTACATTTTCAGAGTATACTACGGCCATGGGGCAGTATCACTAATAACTGAATATTATGAAGAACAATAATTGAAATACCTTGACTCACAACTTACAATACACTGGGAAATCAGTCTGGTTCACAACTGACTCCTCAAACTCACAACTCACAAATTTTACTGAAGACTACGAACTTTCAAATAAAACTATTGCATTTTCGTTTGAACCTATTGTAATTTTTATTGTTTTAAAAATGAACTTTAACTTTAAAATGCTGACAAGTTGAGATTTGAGAAAAGCGAGTAGAGGGGTAACGTGTCAGTGAATTTGTTTGTTCTTTTCGTGGCAGAAAGGTTTATGACACCATAGCTGTTTAAAGAGGCAACAATAACTTTAGGGCAATAACCTGATCCTTATAGGACAATACTTTCTTCAGTGAACATAGGTGATTTTTCCAGCGGTGTCGTTAATGGATAAAAACAGAGGAATATTAAAAAAAAAAAAAAACATACTTCATGGGAAGCAGAATATGGGAAGGATTTGTTTATCTGTTACTCAGATGTTTTAAAATACTTTTGTCTTAAAATTCGTATTAATATTGAAAATCGGCATTTTAAATTTGCTTATCACGAACGCCATGGTGCCCGTGGGTGCCGCGTTGGACAGGGTTGGTCCACATCTTTGAGTTTGCTCATCATTCCAGTAATATAAAAGTTTCGCTTGTTCAAATACAAGTTTAAAGTATAAAATAAAAATTGGGTGGAGAAAATATAGTGAAATAGCTTTCATATGCTGTATGAATATTTTCTTGAAAACTATCACAAGTAATATCAGGAAAGTGTCCGAGATTACCGATAAATTCACGAACGTAGTGAATTTATCTGGAAAGCTCAGACCCTTCAGTGACATTTATTAGGATTATTTCACGAATAAAACAAAAATTTAAATATAATTCCTCTAAAATTGGCTTACAAAAGTTTAATAATTGCGTATTTGTATTTAACCTTTTCATGCAATCTTGCAACAGAAGAAAGCTGATTGTCAGTAATACCAATAGAGAAGAGCAAAATTTGGGTTATGACTGTTTCATGACTAGAGTAGGAATAAAAGTGATATGTATTTGAAATTCGGCACATAATATTAAAATGTTTATGTTTATGGATATTTATTCTATTCAGAAACCGTGAGACTGAAATGGTCAAAAATCGACCATTACAATCGCTACCGTTAAATATTTTAATTCCAGCTTAGGAAAAAAAAAAAAAAAAAAAACCCACAAGACACACATACAAAAGATAACATACACTCTATTTTTCTTTGTATTCTGTGGTTTGAAATTCCTAATGATAAGATAAATTTACGCATCATCAAAACGGTTTGAAAAACCCTCCATTTTGTGTTATGATTGTCGATTGTCCATGCTTTTGTTGCTATCAATAATTCCCCACCACCTCTAGCAAAAGTGGTCAGTGATGCGTGCTCAGGAATTATATAGTGGAGGTATAGAGTTGGCTACACTGACCATACAGACAAATGTACGTCGCGTGATAAAACGGATTTGATAATTTTTTCTCGACAATTTCACTTCGTAATTGATTGGTGTCATTGGTCAAAATTAAAAAAAAAAAAAAAAAAAAAAAAAAAATTGTTTCGTTCCATAGGTCGATTTTGAGATGATATCTTATATGTGAAATAGTCCATATAATACTGCTCAGATATCTCCGTCTACTTTTGTACAGTATATTTTTAATGCACTTATGCAGTCGACAAGGACTTTATAATCTGGAACATGTTAGCATGCCTCACACATTAGTACCAATCTTTGAACGACAATTTGCAGCAAAACAGTTGTTGAGAAAGCAGGCTATAATATCCACTTGCGCCCTACAAATACACACGTATTCATTTCCGGAAGCGATTATGATCGCTTTCCTCACGTGCGGGGGTGTTTAATTGTAGCGTCTAGTTAAATTGCATCGATAAAACGGTCTTAGAGAAACGATAAGGGGGCTTTGATGCAATTAAAATCCCTGCTGACATTTTCAGTGCATTGGACCAGCTTATCATTATCCGAAATCACGCCTAACTCCTGATGCTTTTTGTTAGTTTGCTTCTTTTTTGTACAGGTAAAGCATTTTAGATTATAGGACTATACAGTTTTCATGTTAAGGCCCCGTACTCTGCAGTAATTTCACTTATAACAGCTCCTTTGATGTAGCAAGAGGTATTCTGAACAAATGCCATTAATGCGAAGATCAAGCTTACGCTTTGAAGCACTCATTTGTTTTCATAACAAAAATAATAACGGAGGACTACCTCACAACTAAGTCACGAGTTTGCGTTATCATAGCAGTGGGCCAAACATCTGCTGTGCACATTTGTGTTTAGTTTTGTTATTTAATCCTTCAATGTATCCACTTAGGTTAGCCAGAAACATTTTTCCTACAACAAACAAACAATATCGTCATTATACTTCAAAATATAAGCTATCATTTTCGACGATTTTCATCTATTTCTCTGCCAGCATTCGAATTTGTTACATTTATTAGACATACACCTGGATTTATAGGGGGGAGGGAAACCCTGTTAAATTTACGTTTTTGGCATCTTCAAGATTTTCGAGCTGCCATCACCAAATATATTTTCTCATGAACTGGAACAAACCATAGTCAGAAGGCCCCAAATTTGGACAGTATGATGCAGCAAGTCTATATCTTTTAATTTTTAGATATTTTTATGGATCACAATTTATCGGTAGGCAGGAGTTTTGTCTTGTTGCAGTATAGCGCGCTTTCTGCTTAGTAAAGCCGGATAGCGCAATCTAAAAATTGAGTGAACACTATGCAGTTGCTTACAGTACACTCGGCGTCAACTACACGACCAATTGGGACCAGCTGGAAATGCATAACACTTTCGAAATTCTACCAAACAAAATTTTGCCCAAAACGATTTTGATAAACCGCTGATAAAGGTTCTTTCCAACGGATGTATCCATTGCTTTCTCTTCTAGAATTGCGGAATAAGAGTCATTTTTCCTCATATGACAAAATAGGGAGTCTTGGGGATTTTTAAGAAAATATTTTAAAATACCACCTCGTCGCTGGGCATGAGCTTCAATAAGTTCATACGGATCTACTTTTCGGCTTTTATACATTATGTGCAGCTGTGTAGTTAATTTTGTTTTGGGAAAATCAAAATTTTCTGACGTTCACGAGGCTCTTCTTCGGGTGCGGTGCACAGGAGTTCATTTTCTATAGCTGAAGGTTTTCAAGGTTAGTATCTTCATCACCGAATCTCCTGAACTATTTCGATGCTGTTCTCGTTCACTTCTACCTGACATATTTCTTCAGCTGCTGACCTAGCACTCAGATCTTTCCTCCAGAAGAATCTAAGAAGAACACGAACCATACATTCTTTATTAGATTTGGGGAATATATATTAGATATAAATTCTGTTGAGATAACTCTTCTTAAAATAATACCTTCATAAATATAAACAAATAATACGACTAGTAACTCTGTAACACTGTAGTGGTAAACATGTAACTGCTAGTTTTCACACTACAGTACTTACCTATGTATCTTTGCTATCTTAGCAGAAGTATCTGGAAGCCTGAGGCTTATCCCAAAGATTACTAACTAATTTGTATTTGGAAACCAGAGCAGTTCTTCATGTGGGGAATGAAGTTAATCAATAAAGGCGCAAATGAGTCCCAAGTTCTTCATTGTCTAAGTTGTCTGACATTCTTCCTTTCAGAGCGAAGGAAAATTCCGTAAAAAATACCAGAGGAAAGTTCTAACTAGAAATCGATTGGTAAACAAATCTTATGGGTTGGAACCGAAGCGATAGCTAAAGGAATTAGCCAATTCCTTGAGAAACAAGTAATACCATCTAAACTTAGGCTTCAGTTTTAATCACGCGATTGTTTAGAACGAGGAAAGTAATTGTGTTAGAGCAGACTTTAGTGAAATGTCATTTCTTTAAAAATGGAGAGCACGTTCACTTTCTTTCGAGTTTTAACTTAATATAGATAAGATCCGTTTGAAAATGTCTATCCAGCAAAATATTAGAAATTCCGTGTGTTACGAGTGGTTAAGGATTTGCAGGTAGATGATGATATCAAAAAAAAAAAAAAGAAAAGAATTATTTATATCAAAAAGGCGCTATGTCCATGTGAAGCCGTTGGTTTCGTGTCGTAGATTTACGGCACGTAAAAGAGCATCAAACTCAGAAGTCTCTGAGAAAAATTTATCGATTGTTTTACACCCTGAATTTAATGGGACGCTAATGTCCAAAGATGTTAAAGAGCGCCTGTAAATAAAAACCATAATAATAATAATAATAATAATAATAATAATAATAAATACCATCTGACATAGTTTTGAGAGTAGTGGAACAAACTGTTTGGTGGCCTCTGAGAAAATATTTTAATAGTTTGCAGTTAATGCCTGAGAGATAACGTATGAACTAAAACCGCCACAGATGGCCGAGGTCATTAATTTGTTGATTTGTTTTATTTGCGGACGCTCTTTAACATCTCAGATCATCAGCGTCCCATTCAACTCAGGACGTGAAACGACCGACAAATTTTGCTCAGAGGCCTCTCTTTCAGGCTTGAGGTTCTTTATCGTGCCGTAAATGTACGACACGGGACTCACGGCTTTACTTCCCTTTCGAAGGAAGCTATACTTAGCATTTTTACGCCTAAAAATATCCATCAATCCTGGCTGGATTTGAACGCGCGATCTTCGATTTAGGAGGCAAGTATTTTTTTTTTTTTTGAATGGTGTTTAACGCCCGTTTTTACTACTGTGGCACCACAGGCGGTGGACGCTGATGATACATGAAATGAAATGATATGCTGGGAAAGGATTTTTTTTTAAGGAAGTAAACGTTCCAGGCCTAAGATTAGGTTACCTAATCGAAAACATTTGCCAGTTATGAGGACTGAAGAAAACCTGGAAAATACTCCAGTCAGGGAGGACGGTCCTGGCGGGACTTGAACCCCAGAGTTCCCGCTCACGTGTCCGCGCCTTAACGATCTCGGCTACCCGTGGCGGTGTAGGCAATTGTGGTTACCACTACACCACCAGGACCGATCCAAGGTCATTAAGGGGCGGACTTATTTGCTGAAGGTCTATGATTCGACTCCCACCAGGACTTTCCTCTCTGATTTTTAAGTTTTTTCCCCCAGGTTTTCCTGTCCTCACAAGTGGCAAATTCGGGGGAGGTACCCTAAATTCTGGAACGTTTCCTTCCAAAAAAAAAAAAAATAATCCTTTCCCAATATATCATTTCATTTCATGTATCATCAGAGCCTGTGATGCCTCAGTAGTAAAAACGGGGGGTAAACGCTAATAAAGTATGAACTAATATTCTAACAGTTTTTATCCACATAAAGCCTTGAGGCAAGCTGCATAGCACGGAGCCGCAGCACCTGAAAGAGCCTAGGAACAGAAGAAAGAGAACAAATGAAACCAATTGTGAAAGTGATACCAAACTTATAATACAAAAACTTAATAGACTCAGCACTTGAACCTTCTAGTTAAATTGTGTTAAACTTGTAAAATAAGAAACATATACACTTAACAAATTCATGGGGACAGTAGCTCACCATATGAGATATCGATGAACCCTCCCCGCTTGCAGGGGCCCTAGCCCTGTAGCTCAGTTCTTTCATTCATTCACTGTATTTACCTGCATTTGTAAATGAGAAGTAAATGTTTGACTTGGACATAAGGAATTTCAGAAATAAATGAAAAATAAAATTTAATGCATACTCATTATAAAAAAATTCTTTAACAGTATGTAGAATACAAAATTAAATGTAATAATCACTATCATTTTCTAAACGATAACAAAATATGGAACTGTAAATCTATATAGCATACAATTTTATCTTTTTATTAGCACAGAATCTGTAAGAATAAAGAGTAAATGATTAATCTTGTACTGTTTTCTCTTTTGGCTACTGAAGTGATTCCAGAACTCCGTGACTGTTCTTGGGCTATGGAGCTCTTTGATACGGTTGGGACCACTAGGGATAAATAGGTCATTTTTTTAGATTTTGTTGGGACCTTTGTGGGCCATGCCTTCACAAATATAATAAAACATTTATCTATATTAAAAACATCAATTGTAAAATTAAAATAGATGAAATTGGACTGGAGCTCTTGTAAATGGAGATTCTGCATATAGTCAGAACTTAGAGATAAAAGTTATGTATCTCCTTTACATAATCTCTTACTTTCTTTGAATCCATCATAACATTTTTTTTTTGTTTCTTCCCTTATACCGTCTTATAATATTTTTTATAAATTTTGAGAATTTAAATTTTCCTGAACATCGGGCGCTTTTACAGTCAACAAGAACAATATTTTGTCAGTTTTCTTGAACATTGAGGTCATCTCTGCGCTCAATGCTTGACAGAGTCTTAGTAACAAGTAAATATGAATAATCCAAAATTCAAAATAGTGGACGTAAGCTATTCAATTTAAATTAAAGCGATTCTGTGTCCAAAACGTTTTGAAGTAAGTTTTTAATAATACTTTACTGACAAAAAATTAAAAATCTAAAGAACAAAAGTCTAATATTCATACCGCCTTTGAGGTCAGTTTTTATATAAATTTACCAAAAATCACTAATTTTTAATGTTTACCAGAGGATTGATGCAAAATATATCTTACAAATTTATACATACATTTTAGTTATTGTTTTGCTATGAATACATGATTGACACCCATAAGCGACAACTTATTAATACGCTTTTTTACCTAACCAAAATTAGTATGTTCAAAAAATGACACTCTGGAACGTACTGTTGCTGAAAAGCGGATAAACAATTACATGCATGAAGGAGTGTGACCGTTTCAGCAGGGAAATTCGGCCACCTGCCTTTCATCTGCTCCACACCTGGTGTAGATCGACCTTGTCATGTATCGCTGCAATATTCCAACCTTTTCAATTGTTGCTATTGTTATCTAGGGGTAATTTACTGTATGTCATCGCTCTTTTCCTTCTTGAAATGCTCCAGTGCTTTTATTGTGTTAAAGTTTGTTAAAGAATATCAGAATAATACAAACGGTGTTTAGTTTACAGCACTAAAAACACTGCCGCTGAAACCGCATATCTCGGCATTAAAATAAGAAATTCTGATGATTTCTTTATAAGAATTCAGCTGGAACTTTAATCAGCCTGCAGTGTACGTTTATATTTTATTTTCAATCTTGGGAGGCTTAACGCTGATTCAGCTGTTTCAGAACATTTACAGGAAGCAAAGCTTGTCTGTTCCCCTAAAACTGTTTAAATATTGTTAAGGACCCAGTGGAGTTTGATGAATACGATTTTCATTTGTCTCTCATGCGTCAAAATATTCGAGTGTTTTAAGATATCTTTCAGAAATGGCGTGAATCATGAAAGTATTCTGAGTGACTCGGCAACTTATACCAAATGAAGTGTTAGTAGCGGCCAAGTTTTACAGCATATGAATATAGTACGTAACAATATTTTTGTTTTCTAGAGACCTTCGCCACGCATGAAGAGCAGATGAACTCCAACAAAGTTGGAATTTATTTCGACTCTAGTGTTTAACGCCCGTTTTTGCTACAGAGGCACAGGCGGTGGATACTGATGATACATGAGATGAAATGATAAACTGGGAAAGGATTTTTTTAAAGGAAGGAGGCGTTGCAGGCCTAAGTTTAGGGTATCTACCCGGCATTTGCCATTTATGAGGACTGAGGAAAACCTGGAAAAAACTCTAGTCAGGGAGGACGGTCCTGGTGGGAATTGAACCCCAGACCTCCCGTTCATGAGTCCGCGCCTTAACGACCTCGGCTACCTGTGGCGGTTATTTCCACTCCTCGTTGCACTCAAAATATTATCCATAGTGTACAGGCAGGGGCAATGATAGTTGGAAAATGTAAACAAAGCAACTTTGAATCCTCCATTCCACAGGTTCGAGGGCAATGATTGGGTTTAGGTGTCTAATGCTGGTACTGTAAGCGCACTGACGGAATATTCATGTAGAATGTAATCAGTGCTTCACAGACTTAATTTCATATTTAAAGTCATGGAGCATATGAAGTTAGTAATGTTATATAAACATATCACATATACAGAAACATTGAGTAAACACAAATTCAGAAATACAGTAAAGAATAAATTACAAATAAATTCCCACTATTATCGTGTGGCCTGTATGAGTGTATTTATGCTAAAATAAGATACTTTGATGACAGATTTATAAATCACATAACTTATACATATAAAAATAAAATAATTTTATAAATGGAACTATTCAAAGGAAATTAAATAGCTTATTTACCTTAAAATACTAAGTAATTCAAAATTAACTGAAGCAATATTAAAAAAATGTGAAAATTTGAAATTGTTTTAAAGAACGGAAAATCGAGTTCTAAATTTGTACATTTGGTTAATCATATTTTCATCATAACACTGGCAATCTATATGAACAACACATTTTGTTTTGGATGCGGGGAGGGTAAGATGTCAAAGGAAGTTGCTCAGGATCGAGGATTGAGACAGGGATGTAAATTAAGTCCTATATTGTTTATTTTGTTCATTAACGGTGTGTTGGTAGGGTTATAGAAAGTTAGATATTGTGATGTTAGATATTGTGAGAGTGGGGTCTGAAAGTGAATCAGAATAAGACAAAAATTATGGTTTTTAAGAAAGGAAATAAACTTAGTAAGGAAGAAAAGTGGTCCATTGGAGAAAATAGCATCCACATCGAAAGAAAGTCCACATATTTGGGAATAAGGTTTAGTAGCTCAGGTCAGTGGGAAAGACAGAAAAGAATCACATTAGCTAAAGGGAGGTTGGCAATGAATTTTTAAGAAAAGATTTATATTTTGCGCCAAATATGGATGTAGTTTGGTGTAAAATAATATATAGTGCTCTAGTACAATAAGGTGGGCCTATGGTATAGAGAGATATGGGGAGTGGAGGATAGTTAAAAAGAGATTTTTTTATTTGGTTTATTTACAGACGCTCTTTAACATCTCAGGTCATCAGAGTCTCATTCAATTCAGGGCGTGAAACGGCCGATAAATTTTGCTCAGAGGTCTCTTCTTTCAGGCTTGAGGTTCTTTTACGTGCCGTAAATGTACAACATGGGACCCACGGCTTTACTTCCCTTCCGAAGGAAGATATACTTAGGATTTTACGCCCAAAAATCCATTTAGGAGGAAAGGAATGGATAAAATATTCAATGTGTTTTGTAAAACTATGTTAGGTATTTCACTAAATGCAGTCAATGCTGGTGCCTGTTAGAAATGAGAAAGATAAGTGTAAGAGAGGGTGAAGAAGAGAGTATTAAAATATTGGTTTAGAGGCCACATGGTTATATTTTGATAGAATATTTAAAATTTCAGGAATTCTCTTTAAGAGAAGCTAATTGGGTAGGGAAAGTAGGATAGGAATTGACACGGAATGGGATGGAGGAGGATTGGTTAAGAAGGGATAGTTTGCCAGGTGGATTTTGATGATTAAAATAGATGATTAGAATAGATTCGAGGATATAGACAGACAAATTTTTAATGTGAATATAAGGAATAAAAAGTTCCTTGCTGCTTTTTCGAGAATTAAACGAGAATTGTATGAATGAGGGTTATATTGATAAATGTAATAAGAAAGACAGGGAGGAGAACATGGTTTAGGTTAGGAATATGGAGACTAAAGGGAATAGGAAGAAATCTGGAACAGAGTATATGTCCAATGTGTAGGAGTAATGAAAATGTCATTCACATCCTATTTGAATGTCCGGGTACAAGAGAGTGGGTGAGTAAGTTGTTCGAAGTAAAATGGGTTCCTATAAGATCCCGTACAGCAGTAAGGAACATTTTTCGGGACAAATCTCAATTAAGAAATTTAGAGGAATATTTGTATAGAGTTAAAAATAAATGGGTATGTATGATTAATAATAAATGCTCTTTGGTTTTAGCGATTTAGATTTATGGCATTGATTTTGAATTGGGTAATTACATAGGAGTATACTATTGTATTGTAGATTTACTATTTTAAGGTGTTAAGTAGCATTGTAGTAGATATGTGAGAAATAAAGGAATTAGTAGTTTGTAGAGACTGTAGCTACCTGATATAGGTAGAGTAACTGAAATATTTTATTTTAGTCCCCTGGTTTGGGTCGGAGCCTGAGCCCCTGAAATTCCAGTAGGCTACTGCTGAGGAACCGGGGACTGGGTCTGATGCAATCAATTTTGTACTTTGTTTAATTATTTGAATTTTAGATAAGGATTAGTATAACATCATTATTGTATTAACATTTTTTTTTTTTTGTAATTGTAAGGGGTTACACCTAAAATGGTGTGAGCCAAATAGGTGGAGACTTCTTTGTTGTATTATTATTTCAATAAATTTCATTTTTAGAGTGTTGATCACTAGGAAGCCTGTGCATAAGTTGCTTGCTTGAATCAGGGGGAAATACTTTTCATCGAGCCAAACTGCGACATTCCATTCTTGCGTAGGAAGTTTCTGCAGTTTTATCGTTCTTCGATAGTGAGGATCAGCACAATGAATTCGACGTATCAACTGCTCTCAGGGATTTTGTTTTCTGCAATCACGCTGCTGTAAATACGGAAAGTTTGCACAAACAACTGCTATATCTTATCGGGGTTGTCTTTGTAACACATCTATTTTGCTTTCGATGGTCTCATAGGGCCTGCTTACCACAAGCCTGTGATGCTTCATCCAGCTCCACACTATCTCCAATAATATGGCTTTTGAGATTTGTTCTGGGGTTAGTGTTTCCCCCATTCCAAAACCTGGCGTTGACTTACGAAAACAGGGGACCCATGGGTAGCTGCACTGAACTAGGAGGAGCTTGCAATGTGCTTACGATCTTTCTCCTGAGCCCTATTCCATAAAAGCATAGCCTAATACATAGCAAGTGTATGGACTTGTAACTTTTAGCTATTATAAAATTCTGTTCCACAAAGGTTTCTGTTTTGCTTATACTGTAAAACTTCATACTTACAAGTATACAAGTGATTTTTCATTGTTCTGTTCAACAGATGTATTAGTATTAGACGGGCACTGGTCATTTGTATAAATTTCTCTACACTTGTATGTATTAGACCGTACTTTTGTTGAATAGGGCCATTGCGGTTTCTCTTATTTTGTTTTAGCCTTCAACTATCGATGTTCCCGACTGCACTTCCCCCTTAGGAACCCTTAGGAAGAAGTGGGAAGAGCTCTTGAATTGTAAGGAAATTGGAGTTGGCGTTAATTCATTAGTCAAACGCTACAGTGCATGTAACTTGTTCTTCTCTCCAGAATGGTATTAGTAAAGCCATTGTCCTCTTGAGACCCTTTCCTGTGATCAGTCCAGGTCCGATTTCGCCTTTGGCTCAAAGAAATTTCTCTTCTGATGACAACACAAATAAACTGCTCTAATGAACTTTCATGTCAATGCAGCGGAAGAACATTATGGGATATTTGGAAGAGATTAACATCATTTGAGCTCTCTATGTGTTTTTTAATAAGGATATTTAAACGAATTGTGTCGAAGGAAATAGAATTTTCATAGCTCCATAGTAACTGAAAGCAACGTGCTGAATTGTTTTGCAAAAAATAATACAGTTGTTCAGTCCTTGAACTGTAAACTTAAGATGTGCCTTCTTTAAAAATAAAAAACAGGTTTGTATAAACGCAGAAAGAAAATAGCGAGAGTAGCCTTTGGAATAATGGCATGCATAAAAATTCCTTATGGTGTTTTAAGCACATTTCGGTCATCAACAACAGGTTCTATGGGTAACTGCAGGATGGCGTGTACCTCCAGGGTTTTCCTACATGAAGTTCAATTTAAACCGGTGATAAAGGGGATAGGGGAGGCGGTTGCGTCTTACAGATCTTAAAACAGAGGGGGAGGAATTGAAGGAGGGTTGTTTTGGGGTCATTTAATGCAGTACAAAATGGCCTGATGCCGACCGAACTGGGTTGCTTGGTAATGAGGATCAATAATCCGATTGTTGCGCTTGCGTATAGCTTGCGAGATGTAATTACATGAAGCTGAAGAGTGGGGGGAAGGACCATGGGATACGACAACGGGGGGCGTGGTCAGGGAACGCATGCTTTGGGGGAGAGGTCGGTAAAGCAACAGTCAAGACATTTTGCAGCACGCAAGAGTATAAAGCACATGCCACAGAAAACGAGCCCGTTTCGGGAGGATAGCGTTTCAAGATTTGGCTTCTGTGAACATGTTAGCGGTTATAATTAGCGTGATTAAAAATGAACATCATATACAAAATTAAAATAGTAATTCACTTAAAAATTTAAACAGTTTCATAAAAAAATTATATTCTTTTGTAGTTGTACAGGGTGTCCATAAAATCTAAAACGATTAATTTATTAAGGAACAAGGATAAACATCTAATAACGGCTTAAAACAATTTCGTAACTATTACTACAAGAAGATAAACACATTATTTGGAAGAGGAATATCCTGCAAATTATTCAGAAACAGAGAACATACTTTAAAAATTGATGTTTTATATCTAACTAAAACTTTCGACCCAGTCAGGAGAACCAAATTATGGAAAATCACTAGAAACAAAAGCTAGCCCGTGTAATTAAAACAAGTGAAAGAAGAAATATATCAGCAAATACTAATATATGTGAGAAATTCCAGGTGTCGACTTCTGTAAACTATTGGGAGATGGGGTAAACTCCGTCTATGAGAGTTGTTGATATCTCACAGCGACATCAACAGCCGCCACGGTGGCCAAGGTCGTTAAGGCGCGGATTCGTGAGCGGGAGTTCGAGGGTTCGAATCCCGTCATGATCGTCCTCCCTGACTGAGATTTTTTTCCAGCTTTTCCTCAGCTCTCATAACTGGCAAATGTCGGGGAGTACCCTAAAACTTAGGCCTGGAACATTTCCTTCAAGTATCACCAGTGTTCGCCGTCTGGTGCCTTACCATTAAAAAAAGCGACATAAACCAAAATACACATTTTGTAAATATTCGCCCCAATGTAACAAAAAATTAAATCACTTTTAATAGTATGCATTAATAAACAGACAAACCAAATTAAGTTAGCAAGTTAAAGATTAAAGATATACAATAAACTGAAATGAAATCAATATTTTTGTTCAATAACGTAAAACATTTTTTCTGTTTAAAAAAATCTATAAACTAAAAACATTCAAACCAGTAAAAATATTTTAAGAAACATGTAGAATTATCTGCGGTATTTACGTGAATCTAATGCGCCATCGAATGTAATGCGCATCCCAAATTTGAAACAGAATATCTTCTATGGAATAGTAAATTTAATGCCAGTTATTATTTGATGCTTGTATGTTTTTTTTTTTTTTTTTGAATGGTGTTTAACGCCCGTTTTTACTACTGAGGCACCACAGGCGATGAACACTGGTGACACATGAAATGAAATTATATATTGGGAAAGGATTTTTTTTTAAGGAAGCAAACGTTCCAGCCTAAGTTTAGGGTACCTCCCCGGCATTTGCCAGTTATGAGGACTGAGGAAAACCTGGAAAAAACCTTAGTCAGGGAGGACGATCCTGGAGGGATTCGAACTCCAGACCTCCCGCTCGCAAGTCCGCGCCTTAACGACCTCGGCCACCCGTGGCGGTGTGTATGTTCTTGACGTGTCTTCAAAGAGTACTGGAAAAGATTATATATATACACACATCTTAAAAAGGGAATACATTCAGGAAACTCATTAATATTCGCATTGGAATTTTGCAATTAGTTTGTTAATGTTGCAGACAGGTTCGGGTCCCTTCTTCACCAGCTTATCTGCTTCTTCATTTCATTCAATTCCTTAATGACCTGGCACCCATTTCAGCTTTACAGAGTTTGGTCTGTAAATTACTTTGAATATATACCACTGTTTTGTTTTTTAAACTTTTATGATATTTATTTACGTTTCTATTGCATTAATTGAAAAGTAACTGGTAAACTATTTTTATAAATACAAATTTTTCTTGATGTAAGAAATTATTATTACGTAATGCACAAGTTCCCATAAAACAAATAAGGAAATGTAAACGCAAGCGAGAAGTTTGGCCACTACCAGCAAAGCTTTTGTAAGCAAACTGTATTATTAAAAAAATTGACTTTATAAGCGATAAACTTAAAGATTAAAGGAATGCACATTATCCATATAAACTGGCATAAATTAAGGAACGCCAGGATTGAAATATTTATATTGTTTTTAAGCTATTAGAACTTGGTACACAATGTAATTGTGGCATTAGCAGAATCAAATTTTAAGTTCTTTTCGATAATTATTTAAGGGATATACTTTTTTATAAAATTCTTTTACAAAACAAGTATTAAAGCTTGCTTGTTCGGGTAATATTGAATCAAGCAAAATATTTTATTTTCTTCTCATATCATGTTATTAGGATTATTAGATTATTTTATTTGTTTTTTGGTCATAGCATTACTTGGAGAAATATTAATCTTTATTTACCTCGCATTAGGGGCGGCCCGTCAATAAGGGTCAGATGGGCCCATCCCATCCAAAGAAAATAATTTACCATTTGCTCTTTTCCCAAGTCAACTTTTAACACAAAAAAAAAAAATGCATGAAAACAGAGATGTATAATGGATTAATTCATAATTGTATCTTACGCAAAAAGCGCAATTTCTCTCCACTATATAATTATTTTTCACAGCTCATCTACGAATTTTCACAGGCAAAGGGTTGGCAACCTTGTCCTGATATACATTTTCCAGAGAATTTAACAAAAATAAGAGCTTCCCATTGTTTAATTCTAAAACAAAACATCTTTATTTTGAAGCATCGTATTTTGCATGCCAAAGAAAAGTAACATTCTTAATTCGAATAACAATTGTTGTATTAAAATAAGGAACTTTTGTGATAGAATATGTAATTAAAAATTCAGTAGGGTACAAAGCGACTTCGAACGAAAATGTGCATAATTTGAATTAATAGGTACAGTATTAGGCTCTCAACATATTTATACTTAATAAAATATGCATTTTAGAACTTTTAGTGATAGGGTACTACTTTTATGTCAGGCTCAAAAGACTTGCTAAATGTTAATGTCTGAAAGGAAGATGGAAAAGGGGAATCAAGGGGAAAGAAAAGAGACAAGAGACAGGAGAGGAGAGAATTGTATGAGATACAGGCATTTTCCCCAAATACATCATCAAAACCATCAGTCATAGGGGTGACGTTTTCCATCTTTCCTCAGATGGATATAAAATGTTTACGCCCCAAAGACGTAACAAGACAGACACAGCGAGATTGCTAGGAGTAGCTGAGTGAGGGGGAAGGAGGGAAGCTTTAAAAATGTTACCTTCTCGATTTCTATTTCAGGGGATATAAAACATTCCATTTCTCAGCTGTTCACGTGCGCCCTAAAGAAAAACGTTTTAAAGTGTGCTTCACTTTTCTTTTCTGATAAATCATTTACGGTATTTATTAGTAATGCAGATCAGTTTGTAGGTATTAACATTTACCAACCAATTACATTTTGGATAGAGAGTTGTAATTATTTCCTGCTGTTACAGGGAAGCCATAAAGTGAACTAATAAGAGTGAATTAAAACTTTTTTTTTATTGATAACGTACAGCAAAAAAAAAAAAAAAAAAAGTTTCCTCACTAATTTGCGAGATGAAATACCTGAAATATTAATATTTAATTATCTCCCATAGAATCATAAGTATGCCCAGACTTTGTTAAAGACACCAAATTAATTTTTAAACTACTTTTCTAGGTGAGGAATAATGTCATCTAATATTTCCTTGTCTACCTGTATACCCTCTACTTCTTATACCAAGCACTGGTCTTTAATTAGCGTATATTAATTTCTTAGAATTTTTAACACAAATGAAATTTTTCAAATCACGTTCGAGCTTGACGATCTGGCTTTTCATAGCTAGAATACTAATTGCGCAATAGAAAAAATGGTAATAAAAACACGCACTTTGAAATCATGCACTACTCACATAATAATACGGAGCTTCCAAAATATGTCCTTACCGCTCGCACGGGGCTTGCATCTCGGCAGCTGGACGTGCCACAGTTCACCACACCTGTATTCTGACTTCGCTGCTTAAAGATGTGTATAAAACCTTATCTTATAGAAAATGTGGTCCTCCCTCAGTTAAAACAAGCACTGGACCTTGCAGTGCAGATAATTGTAGAGTAGAAAGGCTATACCAAACTGGATAGGAACAAGGGGTATTAGAGCTTTTTTATTGCGCTACATGCGTCAACATTAGAGACCGTCATGTTAAAGTCTCAGATTGTGAAACTTGTTTGTGGCGTGTCACATGTAAACAAAACACACTCTTTACGGTACTCGTCACTGTCGCTAGGTGTGTCTGATGTTCAAGACAACGTTTGTGTTTTGAAGCCTACTGGAGGGCACTGTAATACCGAACGCTCTCTTGAAATTAGGCCAAACTTATGGTACCAACACGATGCGCCCATGCACATTTTTCACTTGCAGTTCGAAATCACCTAAACAGAACATTTGGTGACAGATGGATTAGGCGCTGTGGACCAACTAGGTGGGCTCCACGGTACATTAATTAAGTGCGCTCATGTAATATTTAGTTTCTCATTGTGTTCCAGTACTCATTAGTTCAGACAGTAAGACACGGAGAGTTACATTTCGTTTTGACTGGCAAATGAAGATATCGCATAACATCAGATTCTAATTATGTTCATGCAACGCTTTTGTTATTATACTGGCGCTTTTGTTATTATACTGCATCTGCGACCTCATGTTCCTAATCTCAGAATGCTTAGTTTGGTACCACCTTTCTACTCTTCAATTTTCAGCACATTGTTTTTCCGCATCCTGTATAGATTTATTCTAATATCAGCTCTCAGCTTCGAATGACCATAACTTAGGCAAATGTGTAGACTCTGCAAAAATAAAAAACACGAATTTGTTCGTAAAGAAATGGGATTTTTATTTAACAAGAATAATTGTAAAAGAATAAACCAAAAAAGTAATTCTTTTATACTATAAACGGCATTTGTGAGAACATTCCTCGGAATTATTTCAATGTCATATTTTATTGACACTTTATTTATCAGAAACGTCTGTATTTCAAAGGAATTTTGGATTTGACATAGCAAAGCGCATTTCCCAAGCCGTGTAATGTTCTAAATCTTCTCAATGTATTGGGATACTGTTTATTGTATTCATAATATGAAACCAATACGAACTCGTAAAGGAAAAATCATTCTAAAAATTAATAATAGAAAACTACTGTCAATATTTTAGACCACAATTGTTTATACAAGCGAGACACTGTTACCATAGTAACGAATGTTAAACAAATGCCTAGGGGATAAAAAAATTCTCTATAGCATGAGTGTATATATAAGGAAGCAAACTGTTAAGATTTCAAACTGGGAACTTACTTTAGAATAACCCTTTCATTACCCTAGAATAATAAAAGTCATTTGTTTCAGTTTCACTTTCAGTAAAAGTAGTGAGGGTCTATACATTGCTACTTATATCCTCCATACTCATTAAATAGCTACATTTTAACTATTATTTATTACGTTTGGCAACCGCTTGAAATGTCCGGTTAATTTTCACGAAAAGAGCCGAAAACAACAAAGTGTGAGTCAGATGTGATGTGTAGTGGGCATTTGACAGCAATCTGAATCATTCGCTATAGTATCTTATAGCAAAATAGTTCTGACACCGATTAAACGATTTTTTATTTTAGGATGTGGGCTGCTCACAGTTCAAAAATAAGTTGAGGGAAGTTCATGGCAACATTGCTTCAGCATTGAAGATTGTTTATTTCTCAATAAACGAATTGCAACGTGGCCGTACATGCACCGAAAAAGAAGCTAGTTTCAAACGCCCAATTCATCGCAAAGGATGTCCGTTATTGCTTAATACGGACTAAAACGCACAGGAAACGACATTTCATTGCAATGTTTCGCGATGTTTAATAGCAAACTGCAGGATTTTGGGATGGGGTGGTTGGATGGCCGTGGATGAAATTTGGGATCCACAACTTCATGATTCCCAAGGAATAATGCTGATATACTATTTACAAAATTGTAAAAATCATAAAAGGAACATGGACAGTTTGAAAGAAAATTGAAAGAAAAACTGTCAAAATTGGCGCCCAAAAACCAGGACAGCTCAGCATCGAACACACCGACAGCCGAATGAGAATTGAACTTACTTCGAATGTATATCTCAGTCACCCCACTTTCTAGACGCAGCCCCTAGCTATTTCTTAAACTTATGTGACGACGAGAAGCTTTCAGTGTTGTCAAAACTATTTTGCAGTGTTTTGTAAGATGGGATGAAAAAGATTTAAACTTGTTCTTGACGGTTTAAATTGAAGTTATCGGTTTAAGCTGCTCCCCCCCCCCAAATCCCTTCTTTCTAGTAAAGCTTAAGGATACAGAGTTAAAACAAGCTTGTCCGTCTACTCTTGGGCTTGCTTTGTAAATGGTTGCAATGCTTGGGTACTACCGCGACACGCAAGTATGCTATCCGAGTAAAAACTCCCTTAAGGGGCTCTTAATTAGTCTAATCAACGCTTCCTACCCGAGTCTACCACTACAATATTCACCACGAAGAAAACTCTTTATACGGTACGTCGAGAAAGTATAATTGGTAAAGTTTCTAAACACCAATTGACATGTCAGTACTTCTTTTTCTGGCGGTGGCTTTTAGCAGAAGATATTAAATTTTAGCAGCAGTAAGATCATTCAAGTAAACATAATTTTATTGTAGAAAGTAGTACAGCCCCTTCCTGAAAATTTCGTCAGATTCAGGCTCTTCGAAGACTGGTTACTTCTTCAGGTATACATTGTTATGACAACGTTACTAAAATGATGGACGTCTTGAAGGGGTGTATTTGCACTCCCCTGACATAATAGGTTTCAATAGCTCATTTTGTAATTGAAAAACTTCTAGGTTTCTCCAAACAGCAGTTTCTGCTGCTTTCCTAATAGTAAACCTTCTTGTATGTTGTATTGAACTGCTTTTGTTAAGAATTACTTAAGAGCTGATCATTTGTGTTTAATTTTCAAGTGGGAGCACCTCCGGTAGGAAGGAATGAGGTGAAGGAGACCCCTGGCGAGCAGGTTGCTGAACATTACTGTTGCTTTGATTCAAATGTAAAATGTTGGATTCAAGTTGTCTTTGGTTAGGAATCGACAGGAAAATTATTTTTGATTGCTATTAAACATCGCGAAACAATGCAATGTAATGTATTTTTCGTGTGTTGCGGTTCACAGTTAACAGCGCACATTTGCTCGCCTTTGTTTAACTACGATACTGTGGGTATTTTTCAATGACTTTCTTTATGTTTACCTCAATGGGCTTTCGGAGCATTCTTCATCTTCGATGGTTGTGCGGTCAAGTTTAAACTCGTTTATCTACACACGTATTCTGTATGGACTTCAATGTCCATACATTAATCTCCGCTTTGATCTATGGCCCATCAACTTTTTCCAATGAAAATATTTAAACAATACACGGAACTGTTTTATCCTCTGTAATAAACATAGAGAGCATCCCACAGAAACATTGTCGTCAACCATTACAAGAATGGCGGTTACCAACAATGATGCTGCTTAACGATTTTTCGTACCATTTCATGAGCATATATGAGGTTCTCAGCATGCCACAAAGAGAGGGCTGGTAGTACTAAATAGCAAGAATAACTTCTCAAGTATGATCCTTTAGATGATACACACTACATTTTCACACACGTGCTTTCATTTGTGCTATAGTCCAGCAAAGTAAACAAACAGAGGATTTTTCAGCAAAATAGTCAAAATCAAGTGTCACGCAGTGATAAACTATTTGGTTTAAATAGTTTAAACGCCAACCGACATGTATATAATGTATATATAAGTAATTGGATTCTATTTTGAAAGACTCTTCACCATAATTTGAGTGCTGCTGAGTTTAAAAGCGCTCATTCTTACGTTTTTTGACGATCCTGGACGCACAATTGCCGCAACTACTGAAGAAATCGTCGTAAATATGTTAAAAATGTTAAAGAATAGACAAATCAAGGAGGGTTAGCAACGCCACGGGTGGCCAAGGCTCGGACTCGTGAGCGGGAGGCCTGGGGTTGGAATCCCGCCAGGACCGTCCTCCCTGACTGAGATTTTTTTTTTCGGGTTTTCCTCAGTCCTCATATGGCAAATGCCGGGGAGGTACCCTAAACTTAGGCCTAGAACGTTTCCTTTCTTAAAAAAAAATCCTTTCCCAATTTATTTCATTTCATGTATCATCAGTGTCATCGCTTGTGGTGCTTCAGTAGTAAAAACGGGAGTTACACACCATTAAAATAAAAGGTGGTTAGCTTGCTGAGATTGCAAAGATCTCAGCAGATTTTGTTTGGAACATTTTGCACTTACGAAAGCTGGTAACGCGATTGCCAACCGTCCATCAGAAGCGTGTCCGGATTAACATTTCTCAGCAGTGCTTGGATATGTTTAGACGTAACTTGACAAACCTTCTGCGACGTTTTATCACTTTATTTTCCACCAAGACAATGTAACGGCGTCATTTTCTTAATAGTGAAGTTGCAATTTTAACTGCTGTCACATGCACCATATTTGACTCTCAGCACTTTTTCCCTCTTTCCAACTCTGAAGAAATTGTTTGCTGGACAGATATTTATTTCAGATACTGAGATCGAACTGAACAAACGCGTGTTTTGTATAGTTGCAAAAGTTATTTTATATTGAAGGTATAAAGAAGACAGAATATCGTTGGTCTAAGAGTATACAAGGTGACTATGTTGAAAAATAAACAAAGTTGGGTCAAAAATCACGTGTTTTCTTTCTCAGGCCAGAACTTTCCGAATCGCTGTCATACTGAAGATGTATAAGATGTTCAGAATTGGATTTATGTGCAATTTCCGCGAAGTTGACTGTGGCCGTAATCACTGAGATTATTTATGTGTAGGAGGAACACGATAGGATAGGGGACGAAGAAAGATGTATCGAGCCCTTGTCCACATCTCCTGGAGGAAGCGATATGTGGATATAGACGGGATTCATAGCGTTTCCCAGACACGGGAGCCTCTACAGTATCTTCTGATGTGGGCCCGAAGCCAGACGCTAGGAAGGGACTCCCCAAATCCGCCTAAACCCCACAACAACAATACATCTCGCTTGACTCTTTCTACTCCGCAACCGAATCTATTTAATGAAACGAGGAAGCGGAAAATTCCTGTAAAGGAAATAGACATTCCAGCATTCGGGTAAGTGACCAGTGAAAGACACGAAAAACCCCAAGGTCAGAATAACCAATCCCAAGGAATTTGAAATTGGGATCTCAAATGCGAGTCTAAAACTTATCGCTTGAGTCACACCAGTAAATCTGAAGGAATAGGAGACATTCTTGCGACTTCTATTTACAAATATTGCCAAATTGCGTATATCACACTTTCAATCTTTCATTATTAACGCAATCAACATCTGTTCATCGAATAACCGATTTATATTCATCATCGTACACTCTGATGGTCCTGGTGGTCTAATCGCAGTTATCTTGCCTTGTAAACACAACAAGATCGCAGGTTCAAACCTGGCCAAGATCCATGAATTTTTCCCGGGCGTATGGCTTTTTTCGGAAGGTAAATAAAGTAGATTTAAGGCACGTAAAAGAACCTCAATCCCGGTAAAAGAGGCCTCTGAGCAAAATTTGTCGGCCCTTTCACGCCCTGATTTGAATGGGACGCTGATGACCTGAGATGTTAAAGAGCGTTCCCCTAATTCCACACAGTAATGTCAGAACTTATTTCACCGCCACGGGTGGCCGATTTCGTGAAGGCGCGGAATCGTGAGCGGGAGATCTGGGGTTCGAATACTTCCAGGACCGTCCTTCCTGACTAAGGCTTTTTCCAGGTTTTCCTCAGTCCTCATAAATGGTGAATGCCGGAGAGGTACCCTAAACTTAGGCCTGGAACACTTCCTTCCTTAAAAAAAAAAAATCCTTTCCCAATTTATCATTTTACCTCATTTATCATCAGTGTCCACCACCTGTGGTGCCTCAGAGTTAAAACGGGCGTTAAACACCATTAAAAAAAACTTATTTCATTTTATCATCAAATTTGGATTTCATATTCATATTTAAAGTTATTAAAGAGGTGAGAATTTCGCTTAATTTACGCAGCTCCTGCATGACGAACTTTTATTAAAATTTCCCTTCCTGTTGAGTATGTCCAGCCATGTAAATATTAGTGTTCATTCTAGTTATTTAATATTCTGAAATATTTAACTGTAGTAAAATTGTGCACCCCGGCTTTAAGCTCCCGCGATACTCCGCTGTTCATTAGCAAGTCTCAGAGGGGAAGCATGATCTGGAATATACTGTGAAAGCTTCTAAATTGATTCACTAGAATATAGGTCAAAGAATTTTGACACAACACATTCATCTTTAACAAACGTCAGGTTCAACTCGGCCTTGAAAGCTATCAATAGAATGGAAGCCATTGGTTTCATCAGGTACCTGTGTAAGTTCTTAATTGTATAAGGGGGGAGGATCCTACAATGGGTCCTATTTGACATAAGTGTTAGTGGCAATGTTCTTGAACAAGAAAGGAACGCCGTAATTGCAGAAGACTATAGGCATTCAACTCTTAAATGAAATCTATTATCAATGACCAAAACAGAAAATTGGTATATTAGCAATTAGCATATTACAGAACAGCTTCATAGTCATGATTACGGTTCATTTGTCAGAACTAATACAATATAGTATGGACAATAGTCAATATACAGAAATTAAATTTTAATAATTTTACTGTAGTAAAAATGCATCAAGTTTATAAAAAAGAATTATTGATGAGCCAAGTTTTGAAACAACCTTAAATCTAGTTAAACTAACAGAGTGGACACCACGAGATAATCTGTTAAACATATCTAAAGCCGTAATAAAAAAAATTTTTGGTTTTACTTAATCTGACATTAGGCCTTAATATAAAGTGACCGTTCCTAGTAGCATATGTATGGTGTTCAAATTGACACTTTAATTGGTGTAAATTTGGCTTTGACCATGACTAGGCAATTAAAAATATACTGGTTAGTGATAATTAAAATTCTTAATTCAACAAAAAGGGGATGACAATGAATATCACATGGAGAATCAGTTATAATGCGGATAGCCTGTGTTTGCAATAGTAAAAGTTTACTGACTGGATCCGTTACCCCAAATGTGTAAACGGTAAGATGAAATATTATGAAAAAAGCACAATAAGAGTTCACAACATAATCCCCAGATTACAAATCGTCTTAATTGACTTAGTAAGTAAATAAGACGAGAAAACTTTACACAAACTGAGCCAATATGGTGGTCTCAAGTTAACTTGGAATTGAATGTAATACCAAGTAGTTTGGCATAATGGAAGGCACTGTCGGAAATTTGTTTTAAAGTGAAAAGAATTAACTGAGACTTGTCATTATTAATCTTAAAACCGCTAGCATGAAACCATTTATAAACGGCAGCCAAGGAAGACTACATAAATAATGATAGGTCGTAACACTTGCTTATCGTAGACATAAGAGATGTGTGGTTGCAAATAAAATAGAATCGCAATTAATATTAAAAGACAAGTCGTCAATCACCAATAAAAATAAAAGTTCTATCCTTTGCAATAGTTATTTTTTATAATCAGAAAGGCAGGATTCTATTAATTTTAATTCATTGCCTGTAATACTCCGGAACTTTATACCTATGTTATAGAGGACAGATTTTGTAAAATGCAATGGAACAGGCATTGCTCAATAAACATAAACGGCAGTAGATTAACGAACCTAAGATTGGCCTACGAGTGAATCTATGGGCTAAAACACCAAGGAAATTATAAATGATATTACAACAACTCGACACAAGAGCGGCAGCCTCTCAATGAATAAAAATAAGATATGTTTCAACCGTTCTCGAAAAGAGCCGTTATGAAATCGTGACCCCACAGTTGCCTTTTCAACAACCCGAAAATGGAGTCACAGTGAAACAGATCTGTGGTATTTTGTGTCAGATGCTTGTGTTTTTCCCGCTTGAAGTTTGTTGTTGTTCGGGTAGGGTTGTTATGAAGAACTACTTAACCCTTACAGAATGGAGGGATGAACGGCAGCGGAAGCATGCGGGAAGAGTTGCAAATCGTTAGCTGGTTACGATAAGCAGTGTTATCGTGGAATAATATATTTTTATTTTGTTCTATTCCCTTTCTATTAAACTTAAACTAACCTAGCCTAACCTAACCTAAACTAACCTAACCTAACCTAACCTAACCTAACCTAACCTAATGTATGAAAAAGTAACATTTACTCTATTAAGAATAGTGTAGAAAAATTATGAAGCTAAAAACAAGTAACATTCATTCTAAAAGAGAGAGAAAAATAAAGATTAAAAGTAAGGAAAAAAAAAATAACGCATGACCTTCACGTCATTAGCACGACATCTAACCTACCGAGCTAACATGTCTTCATGCTCGGTGTGGAAATTATTCACCTAAAGTAATTGCTACCCTCGGTATGGAAAGTATTCGCCTAAAATCGGCAGGCAGTCTTCGCTAATATCCGGAAATGCCGGCCGCAAGATTGTTCATTCTCTAAGGTAAAGTGGAGAATGACTCCTGCGCGGGCTTGATAGATGCACGTAGAAATCTGAGAGAATTTCGGCATAGCGGTCAGCATTTATGTTGTTACTAGAGGCAAGACGCTTGATCAACAGCTCCTGTAGCAGTTTTGAGTTTGATTCATTCATCATTACTGTCAACGTCGTTTACTTGAACACCAACGGGAGGTTAAGAATTTTAGATATAGTTACACTTCTTATAGGTCATAAGTATTAGATATCCGATGACAGGGAAAAAAAAAAGTTGTACTTCGATTCATAAAATGCACAAAAAATGTTTTCTTTTCACTAAAGTCACGGTGTTCTTGAGCTGGTTTCCTAGAGAACAAAAGCTTTCATAATTTCGCTTTTTCATTTGCTCTGATTAATCTTTAATCCGCTTCACTTTGTATTGTGACAAATACACCAGCTACATAGAGCCAACCTGATTTTGTTATCGCATTCTGGCAGATGCTAGTATCTATCTCCCTGATAGAAGGGTACAAGGCCATTGTTATCAAAGCAAGAACGGTGGTTGGCATATTTGTGAAACGCATTTCGTTGGGGTCAGAAAGTTGGTTTATTTGAAAAGTTCGTCTATTAGTCTTCTAGAACTGCAACAAACCATGAATTAGGAAACCCGTATCTCGTGGGTACCGCCAATAGACACAGATATCATAGTACTACTGTTCGTATTACTAAGATATGTCCTGCAGTAGAGTGAGGTCTCTAAAGAATATCTGACCTGAGCTTTTTAATAGTTTTGTAAAATATTATTTATTCCTACTTTATATATGTAAATCAGTTTTGTATTTTATACTTGGTATATTTTATAAAAAGAGCAGAATAAGTTTCATGTGATACGTTAATTAATTTCTATTTTAACTCCACTGTTAGCTGTAATGGCAAGGCTATTATAAAATTGCGTTATATATTCATTTTAGAAAAACCATTATACAGGATGTATCGAAATAACTATTCCTAACTTTCTGGCGCGATAGAGGACACGAAAATATTTTTTTTTTCTTTATAATGTCAAAAAAGGCTTCATTTTCAGGTTACAGTGGATTGAAGGAAATAACTTGGAAAGTTATTTATTACATTTATATGGTTACGGAATATTTTTTTATGTAATACCAATACTAAGAAAATAATATTTAGAAACTGCAGGAACTGTTCAAAATTGTGACCGCCATTGTTGACACAAAGGCATAGCGCCTAATCATTGAACTACGAATAGTTCGAAATATCTTTGGTAGGTAACGAAGATAGTCAAAAGCAAGAATAATTCTTTCATAAACAATTTACTTAACATAACCCCAGACACAAAAATTAATACAGTCATGTCGGTCCTGGTGGTGTAGTAGTAACCATATGCTCCTCCTAAACCCAAGATCGGTGTTCGATCCCAACTAGGACCAATGAATTTTTTCGAGCGTAAAAATCTTAAGTATGGCTTCCTTCGGAAGGGAAGTAAAGCTGTGGGTCCCGTGTCGTACATTTACGGCACGATAAAGAACCTCAAGCTTGAAAGAAGAGGCCTCTGAGTAAAATTTATCGGCCGTTTCACGCCCTGAATTGAATGGGACGCTGATGACCTGAGATGTTAAAGAGCGCTCGTAAATAAAGCAATTAAAAAAAAAAAACTGCAATCATACGGGGATATGGGGAAAGTGACGGCCAAGCAACTGACCTGCTGCCCATATCCAAAGACTCTAAAATGTACATTTAAATAATTTCAACTACTTAAGCCGAAATGTGCGGGTGCACCGTCGTGTTGAAAGATCATGTTTCTTCGAATATTAATCGGGACATCTTCAAGAAGAAAAATATCACAAACATGTTAATTAAATCGTGCAAGTATAACATATGGTCCCATAAAAAGCTATCAACATATAAAACCCAATTATTTACAGAAAACTTCCATTGATGATTGCGGAGATTTTCCACAGCTTTAGAATTAGTTCGCTGCAAATGTGACTGTTGTGTGTATTAAAAAAAGTAATCTCTTGAAAAACATGCCTCATGTTTTTCATGGGGTTAATGTTTGTGCTTTTTGGATATAAATGGATGCTTTTCATACTTAAGGCTCTCCATACAAACATATGATTGGTATTCATCGAATAGGCAAAGTTCGAGTGGTAGTTCATGGGTTATTTTCAAAGCCCTGCAAAACTCATCTCCAAAGTATAATGTTCTCACAATTCGATTCGTTCCTGAATTTACTTTCTTTACTTGGAACTGGCCACTATCTCGAGGATATTTTTTTTTTAATTCTGCAATACTTACATCCTGATATCTTGGTTCTACATCAGGACGTAATACTCCAGATATCATTTATTTATTTCTTTTATATCTTTCAATACAATTTAAATTACAATTAAATTTTACAGATTTTAAAATGTACACTACTAATACTATGACTAAACAAAATTAAAACTTCAAAAACAAAACCGGTACTGGAATCCAGCACTACGGCTATTTACTATGACTTATAATAACATCTACAATTGCAACTGGTACCCAGTAGCAATGATTACATTTAAACTTTATTAATTTACAATTATTATCCAATTTACTCTATGCGTCTTCATTTCTGCTAACGCTCGGTATCCGGGCTGTTCCCCACTGGAATTCCTGGCAACAGAACCTGGACATCAGTGGAGTTGCTGCCGGTCTCAAGCAACAGCTATACTGGACCATGGTGTGTTGACAGTGTAGTTTCCTTCACTTCTCTCCTTCTCTTGACCTCTGTCTACTTCTTCTCTCAACTGCTTCGTTTCCGCCCGAAAACTGCCATTATTCCTTTCTTCTGTCAGTTCTGCTCTCTTCTTCTTATTCAAATTGGGTGTTATCTTCTTTATCATCTTTTTCTTCAACTAATTCTAGTTGTAAATATCTTTCTTGCCTTTCCCTGATTCTCTCGGATCTTCTAGGGGAATATACCATTTCTGGCCTTTGGATTTTTTCTCTTGTTTGTTTTTTGCCGTTTTTATACTCTTCTGCCATTTTGCTTGATATTTTATTTGTTAGCTCGTTCAATGCCCTAAAATCATCTTCGTCTCTCATGATGTTCCAGATGTGTTTCCCAGCAAGTAGTCGTCTTTCCTCTGCTACAAATGACTGGTATTTAGGGCATTCAAATGAGACATGTTCCGGTGTATCGATTACGTTACAGTCCGTACATGTATTATTTGCTTGTAATTTAAATCTTTGCAAATATGAGCAATATGGACCATGGCCTGTTACATAATGCACTAAACCCTTATTGGGATGAATGTGCTTAAATAGTAATCTTTCCTTTATGGATGGAAATATTTCATGCACTCTTCTACCTTCTTTTATTTCATCCCATTCTCGTTGCCATATTTGTAATAAAGAATCTTTGATTTCTTTTTTATTCCTACATTTTTTACCAACAATGTCCATTATTTTTGAGTTATTTTGTTTTTTAAGCCAATAAGAGGCTGCTCTTAATCGAACTAGATAATCAATTGGCCATATACCCAATATTACTAGTAGTCCCATTGTTGGAGAAGTGGAAAATGCCCCTGTACATCTCAATAAAATTTTTCTTTGGAAGCTTCTTAAAGTACGTATAAAATGAACCTCGCGGGCCTTTTCCCCCCAAACTCCTCCTCCATAGTTTAATATGGCTGCAAAGATGCTATTGTGATAGATTTTTATTCCGTTAGCATGTATATTAAAATATCTTTGTCCAATATTGGCTAACTTGAACATAACTTTTTCTGCTCTAGTTCTTGTGTTTTCTACATGTTTCTTAAAATTTAGTTTTTCATCCAAATATATACCTAGATATTTATTTACTGCTTGTCTCTTAATATTTTTATTGTTAATTTTAATACTCGGATTTCTGTTTAAGTTTCCTTTTAAAAACATATATGATGATTTGTGAGGAGCAATTTCCAATTTTGCTTTTATGCACCAATTGTTTACATGATCAGTTATTATATTTGATCTCTTTTCAATTTCCTTTCTATTATTTCCTTCTATTATTATTAGTAAGTCATCTGCATATGCGATAATATCTTTTATACTGTTTAATCCTTCTATTTTTTCTATTAGAGATTCCAAAAATATGTCCCATAATATCGGCCCTAAAATTGATCCCTGCGGACATCCTTTGGTAATTTCCTTTGTAATGATCTGGTTTGCACCCTTAACGTACACTCGTCTATTTTTACAATAATCTATTAACGAATTATAGATGCATTTTGGATATTTCTTTTTCCTTAAAATTTGAAACAGTACTGGCCACCATAAATTATCAAACGCCCCCGCAATATCGAAAAATATTGCTATTACGTAGGATATCTCGAGGATATTGATCCAGTCTTGAAAATGTTGTATGGCAAGGAATATGGCGATAAGGATGTTGCTCCTCATAGATTTGCTTTACAGTCACGATGGCTGAGGTCGTTAAGGCGCCGAATCGTGAGCGGGAGATCCTGGGGTTCGATTCCCTACCAAAGACTGTCCTTCCTGACTGAGGTTTTTTGCACGTTTACCTTAGTTCTCATAAATGGCAAATGCCGGGGGAGTACTCTAAGCTTAGGCCTGGAACGTTTCCTTCCTTAAAAAAATCCTTTCCCAACATATAATTTCATCTCATGTATCATCAGTGTCCACCGTCTTTGGAGCCTCAGTAGTAAAAACGGACGTTAAACACCATTAATAAAATCTGTCTATCTCTGAGTAAACTTTCAGAGCTTTTAGTCAGCAATTCTTCATTTAAATTAAATGCATTAACAGTGAGACAAGGCATGCTGTACAACCGGCAAGGGAGAATTGATTTTAACAGCAGTCTATGATTGTTCGTATGGATAGAGAACATTTACTCAGAAATAGAGATACGGCAGCTATATTTTTGCGTAAAGCGCGTTTACCACTGGGTTTAAATCTTACATATTAATATATTTATATTCTCTCTCTATTTCTCTCACTCTTATAATTTGTTTAATTTGTTTATATGCATTTCGTTACCTTCAATATTTAATGGTAATTTTCACAACCTTCACGTGTCTTCTTGCTTTTGAAGAACTCAAGGAGTTCGAGATATAACGGGAAATCATCTATGAATATTTTATTCTTTTTCTGCTTCTTTAGTTATTATTATTTTATATATATTTATTTATATATAAACGAAACACACTAATGCGGAATGACATCTATAGTTATCTACAACACTCTTCCTCTATGTTTATATGGAATAACGATAAATTTATAATACGGTTTTTATAAAACCGAAAGTGGTATATATGGGTGTATTGTATACTCTTTCATTGCATGGGGGTTTATTTTTTATTTGGTTAGCCACTCTATTTTACAGCAATTTTGTATTAGCATAAAATCTAACCGGTGTCATCAATTATCATTAGGCCGAAATAATTTGCTACTTTCTATATTACTATGGACAGTATACACTAGCGTCCTCTACAAGCATAAAATGAAGTGCAATAGCAGACAAAATAAACACCCCCTTTCTCTCCCAATGCAAACTTGGTCATTTTTGTAACGATTCCAAATATGCCTAATAAACGTCTCAGAAAGACACACGAAACATTTTAGGCCAACTTAATATTTAGACCGGTGTTTCGCGGGACATTAGTGTTTCTTGAGGCGTGTGTAAGTGTTTCGCCTCTAGCTGATTTATTTAAACAATTTGTACCTACTTCGAACCGTCGTATAGGGAAGAACAAACTCTCCTTAGACCTCAGTTGAAGATTTGTTGAGACGAAAGCAGAATTTCAGAGCATGACATTCATTGTTCGTGGCGTGTCACGTGTACTTTTTGGGGTAGGCGGAACTGAACATGTCTCAACTTGCATACTTCTCATATGTGGAAACCGTAAGTGACAACAATGAAACAATAACCCCTCTTGTATATTACGTGTTAGTATAACAAAATTTTAGTGCGAGTAATTATGCTCTCGTAAAAGTCTTAATGTTCTTTTTTGTGGTTTATAATTTTACATCTTACTGCATTATGATTCATTAACTGTAATATACAATACGCTGTCGCAACAGTTGTCTAGTCGCTTGATGATAAAACTGATGGCCAGTTTGATACTTTCGCTTACAACCGCAAGAATGCAAAAATATAAAATAAAAAAAATTGTTGCTTGATGTCCCTCCCTTTCTGATTCAACAATAAACAAATCTAAGCTCTGTTAACAGTTCGCAAGCGTTTTTTTAATATGTAGAACACAATTCATTTAAGCTTTGTGGGTATATATTTTTTATTACGGAATTTCCTACGTATCTATAGATAACATTTTTAAAAATGTGCATAAAAATTAAGGAAGTAACTTTTTTCTCCTAAATATAACATCCATCTAATTTTTTCTTTTATAAATAATAGGCTCTTTTGACTATCGTTCTGTAATAATGAAAATGGATATTCAATTTGAATATCTTTTCTTTGCTTGTTTTGTAGTTTAAACTTATCTCAGACAAAATTAACAGTTTTCTCTTTAAACCTCTTTAATTTTATTATATGAATAAATTTCAAAATGGAATATTTAGCAACATAAGACCTCGATTGCATTGCACCACATTTTCAATCTCATACTCGTCCCAATGGGTGGCCGGAGTGGTTAAGAAGTGGACTTGTGAACGGGAGGTCTAGGGTTCGATTCCCACCAGGACCGTCCTTTTTTTCCCCCAATTTTCCTCAGTCCTTATAAATGGAAAATGCCGGAGAGGTACCCTAAAATTTAGGCCTGGAACGCTTCCTTTCTTTAAAAAAAAAGTTCTTTCCCAATTTATTATTTCATCTCATGTATGAACAGTGTCCTCGGCCTGTGATGTCTCAGTAAAGAAAAGGGCAATAAACACTTTTAAAAACAATTCTACACTCTTTTAGCTTCTAAAACAGAATTGTCGAAGCAAATTAGAGGCTTGCACCCCGCATTACTTTATTTTTAAGTGGGATACTAGGTCCCAGAGTTGTCATAACGTAACGTCATCCATCGATAACTTTACTGCTTCGCTGCTGTGCTTTGTGGGAACAGTTTAAACTCGGATTTGACTCGTTCTGGCAATTACTTTTCATGCTATAAAAATAGGATTATCAATGCAACGGTTTAAGTGCGTTTATTAATGCTTAGAACTACAAGCAACGATGACATTGCTATGAACAATTCTTATTTTTCATTCTGATGGAGATATTAATAGACGCAATCTCTAAGGTAAATAGGGGAGAGGGAATGGGGCATGAAAGTGCAGCATAAAGTGAAACATCTCTATGTGTATATTTAACACTTCCGTCGTTTTCTTTCTACCCGCCGAAATTCAACGTTTAAGCGTCTTTCCCAAACATCTAACACCGGTGTCAAGAAAATGAAGAAATTCGTAATTTAACGTTTTTAAAACGATATTTTATCATATGAACATGTCAATCGCCAAAATGATTAAGTGCGGAGACTTTAAACAATTTATCTGCGTGTCATTCGTTTGTGTTACTGAACCGAAGGTCGGTGTTTGCCTTGGGATCCAATGCGGAGTTTCAGACCAATCGATGACGAGAGACAGAGAAATAGGAGGTGGGGTAACAGATTCGGGTCTATGAAAATGATGACAAATGTAGCGCATATTAAATTACAAAGAATGGGAAGAAACCAAACCAAAGAAATTTAATGAGGCATGAATGCTGTGTTCCTGCCAAGGTCTTTGCTGTACTCCTGAATATCAAAGTAAGGGAAAGCTCCGAAAAGAAACCTCACTTGGGCAACCTGACTTAAGCAAATTTCGAGCTTGTGTGTCTCTTTATTACAACTGACTGATGATCGATGACTAATCGAACAACAGAAGAGGTTACACAGATCATAAACACATTATGAAAATATATGTAAATGCAAATTATTACATTAACTCATTTTAAATGTTACTGTGCAATTGGATCGTTAGGAATTAAAGTGCATTATCGTAAGTCAACCATTTATTGCGAGATGAAGTATATATTACATTTTGCTATTTTGTTTACCATAATTTGACACTATGAAGCATAAATGCAAAAACTTTAAATTGTTTATAAATTATAAGAATAGTAATGTAAATATTAGAAAGCAAAAATGAAACATTTCAAGGATTATAATAAAATGTAGAAATCCAAAATTGTTTAAGTTCTCATTTAAATTCATTTTCTTTGCTTGAACTTGACATGGTAGCCTTCATTCCATCCTGGAACATGGGCATCTCCTATGTAAGTTTCGATTTCCATTAAGAGTTTTAATTAACGCTTATTTTCCTACATAAAACTGAGTGATCAGTGAATTGTCATCTGGCATGGAACTAAGGTGTTACTTGGATGTGCAATGGTCGATTATTTTGTCCAGATATCTCTCTCTCTCTCCTCTAGGTATGAAGTTTTAACATGCCGTAAATCTAAAAAGGGATCCACAGAGTCTCTTCCTGAGGACTTGGACTCCAGAGCTTTGCATCCGGAAAAAATCCATCGACTTCGACGGGTTTAAGTCCGAGAAGAGCGTTATAGCCATGTAATGTGGACCGTAATAGGTATTTGACTGTAGATCCATACATATTGTACCTTTTCATTGGCATATATTGACCTAAGAAATTCTTTGTGCTTCATAAAAGTAAATATTTTGAACGAAAATTAAGATTCTATGACAAATGATGTCCCGTGGAGTCATTATCATAGTATAAGCGCCAGAAGATAGACGATACAATTATGGAAGATTGTCGTGATCAGCTGAACTTTTAGCTGGCAATTTTCTAGATGACAAATAATAATTTGGTGGTATCAAAAAGGAATTTTTGGTGGGTCGCCAAATGTAGACCTCAGATCAGGAATTCCCAGAAGAAATTGAATCTTTTAGAGGAAATCTAGCTGTCTTTTTCCTTAGATTACGAGAGACGAAACTGAACTCCCAAATCAGATTCTAAGAAGTTTATTGTGATCAGAAAGATAATGAAAACTTTTCTGGCACACATAGGAAAATTTGATGTTGGAATTCGTGCCACATAAGACGACCATTATTGGATAAATCAGTGCTTTCAAAATTACATCCATTGTGGAAAATGTTAACAGGTGTATTACTGGTTTATGACAATGTGCCATACCCACAAATCACAGGCTGCTATCAACGAATGTTGTTTCATGGAGTATGATCATCTACGGTGTTCAGTGAACGTTTTTAATTTAAAACCTCCAAATATTCCTATGCAGACAGAGATAATTCCTTTAAGGAAGCAAGAGTTGGCTCTAATACCATGAAAAACCGCTCTATTTTAAAGAATCATTGAGCGCAATGTGCGTTTATGTGAAGAAAAATTATTTTGAAAATTAGCGAGTAAGTTTAGCCACCAGATGTTGATCAGTAGGCTTCCAACTTTGTTGTGAAAGCCCAAATGATAGCAAGGCTGCAGCAGTACACCTTCACTCATGCTTTGGCCAGGCGCGAGTTGTATGGGGCTCGAAACCGGCAGACTGGTGTTTATAAAAAGTGTCTGGATCCACAGTATAAATACACTTATGTAGAGAAGTATGAACATTCCTACAAGTTTCTGCTACAGTTTACTACACTAAGATCACCCAAAAGTATTTGTAGAAAACAATTATTAATCTTTTGCACAACAGATTATGGCATAATACTAGGGCTACTTTTAAAGTTGTTACAAAAACCAAGAAAGAATAAACTGTTTTATTGCTTTACAACATATTTGCGTTTAAGATTTATGCACTTTTTCATGCTTTCAAGTCAATTTTGAAACCTTTTTTCCACTCTGAAGTTGGGGGCTCAAAAACATGATTTTTACTTGAGACGATGAAAATCGCTGCCCACGCAATTTTGTTTACCATCGGGAACAAAAAGAAGTCGTTAGGTCATAAATCAGGGGACTACAGGAAATGAAACATTAATTAATTCTTCTTCAAATTATTATTTGACCTGCTGTGTGAGAGCTGGCATTGTCATGATGAATGATGCGATACTTTCGGTTGTTTTTCCTGATTTATTCGATTACTTCTGGCAAACAAATTCTTGTATATCATTCAGCATTAACTGTTCTTCAGTCCTCTAAAAAATGGTTGCGACATGTCCAGTATAACCGAAGAAACAAACGATCATTTTCTTGTTAGTGCTTCTTGAACAAACAACTTGTGTGGGATTCGGTTCATCATGGAACACCCAAACAGTGGATTGTAGCTTAGTTTCCGGTTGACATGATTAGAATGTATCCAAGTTCATCACCTGTTACGAAGTTGTGTACGGATTTTTCTATCCCCGGAATTTTTTGAGAATTGCATTACACCACTTGACACGAGCGTTTTTTGAGTTTCGGTCAAATTATGAGGAACCTATCGGGAACAGATATTTTTCACAGCTAAACCTTCATGCCAAACCAAATGTGCTGCAGACTTCGATATGCTTAACGATGTCTCTATCTGACTGTAAGTCACATGCCGATTTTGTTCAATCATGTTGCGCACAGTATCTATGTTTTTTGGAATGACAACCGATTTTGGTCGACCTTCACAAAATTCATCACTGACGGACACAGAACCACGAAGAAATTCTGCAAGACTTTTGTAAACAATCTTTTTTGGTGGTGCTTCAATACCAAACTTTGAACAAACATTCTATGCATTGCTGTTGAGTTAGGCCTTTATTAAAATCGTAAAAAATCATCTAAATGAAAAGCTTTACGCGATATTTCCATTTTTTTTGGCAAAATTACTTTAAAAAGGCTAAATGTAAACAAACTACTTGGTTAATTTCTAAGCTGCAACTGTTTTCACAGTAACAATTGTCAATTGTTGCGAAAATAGTAATGACATATCTCAATAGCGCCATCTAGCGGCGATTTGAACAATCTGAAGCAAAATGTGTGCCGAACAGCACTAATGATTAAAGGGCTCCAGAGGGGAACTATTTTGAAAATGTTGTTTCATATTTTGCTAGAAAAAGTTTATACGCTAGTTTTATTTACTCATATCAAGCATTTCATCTATATTTGCGCGTATTTTACATTAAATTTAATAGTGTTGGGTTGCGTTTATATTTATTTTACTTTGCGGTGCTACAAGCTCAAGAAGAACTTTAAAAATCATCTGGATTACCGTTTTTGAGATGACAGTGTTGCATAAATGCCAATCTTTTCAGTGTTTGCGTTGCTTTGACTTATCAACATTTCAGCGTTTTCAGATCTGATGAACCGTTTAACGGAGATGGAAGATAATGCAAGTTATTCTCCATCCCCTTCCCAAACAGACCCGCCCCCTGTCTGCTGTTATGGCTCTACCCCCCTCTTGATTTATGGTGAGTGCTTTTAGATTTGACCTACTGATTTCACGAGAGAACGTCCAACCCAAGCTCTCCCACTATACAACTTGTATTTCTTATATTTTTATTTCGGTTATTTTTCTTGCTTTTTATTGCTTTTAGTAGCAATGTGACAGTAGTCCCGTAAACTTGAGGGCAATATATTATGCGCCTTGGCCGTGTGTTATGCGGGTCTGCATAATCTCCAGGCGACCTAGTGCAGTAATGTCGCACACGCTGAATTTGCTTCGACTACACGAAAACGCTAAGATATAACAGCGGCAGTCTACAATAAAATTTTATTTTTGCTGTTCTTTAAGAGCTGTATTCAGCTTTCAGTATCTTTGTCAGATAAACTTAAATAAAACCATTGTTGAGGCACGCACCTGAATTGTTCAATTTATGTTTGGATTGATTTTGCTCTAAAAAATCGAATACACTATCACTTTATTTATTATTGTCTTTCTTTCACATTTTTTAATTAGTGCACCACAACGACCAAGGAAGTGAAGCTAACAAAATGATGATTTTATTTGGACGTCAGTATTTGATTGGTATAATCGCATCCACTAGGGAAGAGATTCCATGGAAAATGATACATGTCAAGCAAACATATTGTGAATGCGATCCGTGTGGAACACCCGTTTAAAACACCTGCGTATTTCTTCAATATAGCTGTTCCTAACTCATTCGCAAGAGAATGTTTGCGCTCTCAAGAAGAAGGATTTTGTTGAAACTCGATAACTCCTGGCCACATGCCGCTCACTTACCTTGAGTGTTATTAGCACTGGTCTGGAACATGTACTTTAAATTTTCTCCCTGAGCTAGAGCTGAGCTACATGTTATGATTAATAACGTTCAAGCGGTGTGCAATCACAATTAAGAGCTTTTGTTTTAATTTTTAAATGAATGATATTCGGTCCTGGTGGTGTAGTGGTAACTTCACTGCCTCCTAAACCCAAGATTCGTAGATTTACGGCACGAAAAAGAATCTCAAGCCTGAAAGAAGAGGCCTCTGGGAAACATTTATTGGCCTGCATTGAATGGGACGCTGATGACCTGAGATGTTAAAGAGCGTCTGTAAATAAACCAAATTAAAAAAAAAAATGAATGCTTATACGGAAATTCGTATGCACCGACCGCTATCTTAGCTGCTGATCTTTGATAGAAGTTGTTATTTTACACTTTTTCAAAAACGTTATTAATGGCACATTCAGAGATCTCAGAGGAACATTTTGTCTGTCAAACAATTTGTAACTTTAATTTTAGCAAGTTAAACATCCCTTACTTCATTCTTTAATTTATTTATGTTTGATAGACGCATGTGTTACGTGTTCGGCACGTTTTTGGCAGCAGTTTTCAGTGTTAATCAGGTAAATGTCTCCACACAATCACTAAATCTAATAGTAGTAAAGGGCATCATTAGACATAAATTAGATTCATTTATTTAAACTAGCGACTTTCTTTGTCTAGTGGTTGGCGTAGCTGACTGCTGGCCGGGAGGCCCGGGTTCGATTCCCGATATCTATTTAGGAATGTTTCTAAGTTAGGGATATCTGGAACAGGATCCACTCAGCCTCGTGAGGACAACTGGGAAGCTGCCTGATGGAGAGGTGGCGTTCTTTGATTATGAAAGTCGTGTGATAGGCGACCGGCGGGATGCCGGCATGCTGATTACATAACCCCCCCCGACAATACTGCCCTCTATCAATGAAGTCATAAGACGGAGGTAGAGAATGCAGAGGTCTCCGCGGCAGGCCAACGATTCCCCGGGCTGTAGTGCCAAATAAGAGTAAGAAGAAGAAGAAGAAGAAGAAGAAGAAGAAGAAGAAGAAGAAATGCTAAGACCAACAGGTCTTCTATTCCACACTACCAGTATACTTACATATATGTTATATACAAAATTATACAATAATGTTGGTAAATTATTAAATTAAACAATTTCTAAGCAAATCCATTGTAAAAATAATTTAATTGCCCTAACCATTGACAAAAATAGGGACGATTACAATGAACAAAATAAAATTGCAAGAATTAGTTTGTTAGGAAAATTTCCGTTTTCTTTGAATGTACATACTTAAAGGGTTTTAGTAGACTGGAATAACAAAAAATTAATATTTTGACGAATTTTTATATTGCCTTTTTGAAGTAAGTGTCTTTTATTTTTTTTTATTTTAATGACTTTTTTGTAATTTATACTATTAAGATATGCTTAAACTTTCGTTCATAGCCTTTGTTAAAATGTATAATAATTACTTCACACAAGAATATGGTTAATATTTTCATAGACTTGACACAGTTGAAAACTATTTTTTCATGGAAATATACGAAGAGTAGCACCAACAATGTGTAGTCTTGGTCAGAATATTCTATGATGAAATCAACTCTTTCTGATTATCAATAACGTTGATATTAAAGTTTGAAAAACTGAGGGCATTTTTAAAGAGAGAATCCGTGCTAAAAGGTAATAATTATTAAGTGGACATCAAGTCATATAGTTACTAGAGTATGCGCCTTATGATATACAGTTATTAAAAAAAGTTGCTCTTTTATTTGAGATATGTGGAGCATGTCATCGGAAGAATTATATTAACTAACGATTGACGATGTTGAGGACACGAGTTCAGCAGTTATTGTGAAAACACGGCGGGCAAAAACATATACATCAAAATCTTTTGTGGTTAGCGGTAATCTAAATAATACTGATTTGCTTGAAATTTGTAGTAAGTATGATATTGGACTTCTTATTAAGTATTTCCTCTTCTATTCCAATTGAAAATGTCGCACTGAAGAAATTGTGAATATTAGAAAAAATATAATTTCGTTAAATGACGTACCTCCTATTAATACTCAGTGTAATTATGCATCGTTTCCAAGGAACAAAAGCAAACTATTATATCTTATAAAACGTAAAAGAACGATATGAAGACAAGCGATATAGTGATTAGCTGTTGTTACTAAGACAGGATCGACTAATCATGCACTTTCGTAACAGAAGTAGATAATTCATGTTTACTGTCTTTTTTGCTTGGTATTTCAATACTTTTAGTGCCTATTTACGCCAGGCACTTAAAACATAATTTAGTTCCTTAACACTTGAGTAGTGTTTTAACACCCGTGTGCACTACTGTGGCATCACAGAGAGTGATCACTGATGATACATGAAATGAAACGGTGAATTGTTAAAGCATTTTTTTTTAAGAAAGCGTTCCAGGCCTGAGTTTAGTTTACCTCTCCCGTATTTGCCATTTGTTACGACTAAAGAAAACATAAAAAAACCCTAGGTTCGCATTGTTATGTGTGCAACAAAATGAAATATTTATATTTGTCTAAGGAAAATATTATACTACAATTATACTGCCCTAAGAAAATATATACAGAAACAGAAAGCTTATATGCATCTTGTATTAGTAAAGCAACAAGGCATTTACATGAAATATAAGACATATTTTTTACTTTTACGGCAATGTACAACGTTTTTGTGAAACTGAAGTACCTTCAGCCAAATTATAGCTCTCCTAAGTCTTGTTGATTGATTGGTTGATTTATTTATTTATGCGTTTTAACATCTCGGATCATCAGCGTCCCATTCAATTCAGGGGTTAAACAGCCGACAAATTTTGCTCAGAGGCCTCTTCTTTCAGGCTTGAGGTTCTTTATCGTGCCGTAAATGTACGACACGGGACCCACGGCTTTACTTTCCTTCCGAAGGAAGGCATACTTAGGATTTTTACGCCCGAAAAAATCCAAAGATCCTGGTTGGGTTTGAACGCGCGATGTTGGGTTTAGGAAGCAAGCAACACCACCATGACCGACTGATCCTGTCTTGTGCTTGACTGTTGTATACAGGCGTGATTTCTTCGCACTTACTTTTCCCAGAAAGATCACCCGCCTTATTCGTAATTGTGCATGCAGTAACCGTTTCATGTATTCATTTCCGTGTAGGAATGTCGCCTGGGGCAAAACACAACCGTGACTCACTGTGGAATATTCTGTACGTCTCTTTGATGTTTGGTTAATAAAGGGACTGATAATTCTATTATTATTATTATTATTATTATTATTATTATTATTATTATTATTAATCTTTTGGCTTTCACGGCCGGAATTCTTATTACTGAAATTACCGGATTATTTCGTGTCTTGGTCGTTGTTTTAAATTAATTTAAAAACCAGAGTTTTCGCCGCCACTGCAATTAGCATCAGCAGTAGACTGAAAGTGTTTAAAGAGGCAGAGGTACAGAACTATTAGAAGTGGGAGAACTGTGACGCAGATGTTATTTGTTGATCAGTTTATCTCCAACCTTTTTTTTAACAGTGTTTAACGCCCGTTTTTACTACTGAGGCACCACAGGCGGTGAACACTGATGATGCATGAAATGAAATGATATATTGGGAAAGGTTTTTTAATTTTTTTTATATGGAAGAAAGCATTCCAGGCCTAAGTTTAGAGTACCCCCCTCCCGGCCTTTACCATCTCAATCTCAATCAGAGAGGACGGTCCTGGGGGGATTCGAACCGCAGACCTCCCGCTCACGAGTCCGCGCCTTAACGACCTCGGCCATCCGTGGTGGTATCTCCAGGCTATCAATGTCCTTGTACAGTGATGTTATTTAAGTTACGGGCGCGACTGCGTGCTGAAAGAAGTCATTCAATTCCTTATGGTACATGTGCAGGTAGCAACTTGTTAGTTTTAGGGAAGCTTTGTCAGCGAGAGTTTTTATGTTCATATGATGGTTATGCCCCTTCTCAATAATAAGAAACGAGTAATTTCTTTGTAGCTGCCGGCATATATTATCGTGGCGGAGCATCATTTCCAACGTCTGTTATAACATAGGCTTATTATCATCGCTTTTAAATACAGTATCAATTTATGCTTTCAGTAAAACACAAATACTAAAGTAGAAATGCTAACTTTAAGCACAGCGACTCTTTTTCCGGTTCGGCGGCTGCACTTTCCCAATAAGCAGCGACGCTCAGGCGGCCCTCAACTCAAATAACAGTTGTATCCATAACGTGTTTGAAGCGAACGTTGATTTTTCATCCACTTTTTAGGCTAGGGGGAAGAATAATATAGCTATAAGTTAAAAACGCAAATCTTACATAAAATATCCCCGAAAACTCCTTTGTAGGACTCATATTCTGAACGTCTCTCATTTCTCGCCTGTATTAACTGTTTCACTGTGAAACATGGTTCAACAAACACCAGTTTTGTTGAACGACCATCTGTGTCACATTGTTAACATATGTTTGTTTAATTTCTGTTTATCATGTTGCTTGAATCGTAAGTTTGGTTGCTTCGAGATTAGGTAATTTACTCTTACAGACCCTGCTCTTTGTGACAGCTGAATTACTCAGTATAGTGATTAAAAAGTATATAAAGTCGAAGACCTTAAAGAAGATCGATAGCACAGGAATTCGAAAAGTTTAAGCCTTGAAAGTCCTCTTCCAGCTAAGCATATTTAATGTAAGCCACTGCTGAAAATGTTGGTGGGGAAGAAGAAGTGGCGTGTTTGTGATTTATTCTGTCCTGGAAAGTTAGAAACACTTTTATAGCCACGTTAACTTGGATTTATTAACATAAAGTTCGTCAGCGCACGTGCTTGGAAAGTTTTTCTTTATTTTTACGCTTTTGGTTTTTCCTTATCGCCAGTTTATCATCTCGGTAGCTTTTATAAAGAACAAGAAGACAGAGTGACTTTTTTCCGTGATAATATATACTTTTAAGATTATCATGTACCTGCCTTTGGTATAGAAAAAAAAGGAATTCTGCTTGTAATTTTTTTTTTCTGTTTCTATTTGGAATGCTGGAAAATAATACGCTTTTAGGGCAGTTACCAAAGTATTTGAGAATATATAGTTAATAGAAAAGTTTGTCAAATCATAATCCTTTATCGTTCATTTTCTTAATTGCTTTAATTTGGAATAAGTATTTTATAACAGCGTTTGAACTGCAAATGCAGTTATATTTTTGACAATGATGTTCTTATGCATCGTCATATTAAAATTAACCTATGGTACATTACTTATACTTTTCAAATACTGGAGATGCTCAGTAACGACATTTTTACATTCAAATTAGTTTTATTACATTTGATGTACACCACCTCACTTCCCAGATTTTTTTCTTAATACTTTCTTTTAAACGTATAGCCTTTCATCATTTGAATGCGGGAGCTTACTTGTATATGTCCTAATGCTACCACTTTGCTGTCCTATCTCTCAGCCGTTCTCATTGTCATAACCCTTGCAGTCCATTGAAGAGATGAATACCCATAAGGTGCTAATGGGCGGCAACCGAAATTTCGTGTTTTCTTCTCGCATGTTTTCATGGAGAAGAGCTTAATTCGAATCAAGATTCTACCCCATCTTCTGAGTTTCACTAATTAATATGTCAGGATTATCACTGCAGATTTCCAAAAGCACGAGGTTGCAAACTCCCTATCTGGGGACACTCGTTTTTAAGCTGCAACTGATTTATATTTCAAAAGTTAGTTGAGAGAATAAGCATGGTTTCTTCAACGTCTCTAATACAAATGTTTTCAATCCAGAAGTTAGCTTGACTATCTATTTATGGCTGCTGTATTTTCAAGTGCTGTAGGAAGTGGGACTGGATACTGACTTCGTATCACTCAGCTGAATTCGGATATGGATGTCTACTTTTGGGTGTCGAAAAGTGTGGAATATTATTAATAAAGTTCATTGAAAAATAAATTAGCATATACGTTGATAGTTGAAAGTTATACATACTTGAAATAAAAATAAATAAGTAGTAGTAGTAGTAGTAGTAGTAGTAGTAGTAGTAGTAGTAGTAGTAGTTACAGTAGTAGTAGTAACAGTAGTAGTAGTAACAGTAGTAGTAGTAACAGTAGTAGTAACAGTAGTAGTAACAGTAGTAGTAGTAACAGTAGTAGTAGTAACAGTAGTAGTAGTAGTAGTAACAGTAGTAGTAACAGTAGTAGTAACAGTAGTAGTAACAGTAGTAGTAACAGTAGTAGTAGTAACAGTAGTAGTAACAGTAGTAGTAACAGTAGTAGTAGTAACAGTAGTAGTAGTAACAGTAGTAACAGTAGTAGTAGTAGTAGTAACAGTAGTAGTAGTAACAGTAGTAGTAACAGTAGTAGTAGTAGTAGTAGTAGTAACAGTAGTAGGAGTAGTAACAGTAGTAGTAGTAGTAGTAGTAGTGGTAGTAGTAGTAGTGGTAGTAACAGTAGTAGTAGTAACAGTAGTAGTAACAGTAGTAGTAGTAATAGTAGTAGTAGTAACAGTAGTAGTAACAGTAGTAGTAACAGTAGTAGTAACAGTAGTAGTAGTAACAGTAGTAGTAACAGTAGTAGTAACAGTAGTAGTAGTAACAGTAGTAGTAGTAACAGTAGTAGTAGTAACAGTAGTAACAGTAGTAGTAGTAGTAGTAACAGTAGTAGTAGTAACAGTAGTAGTAACAGTAGTAGTAGTAGTAGTAGTAACAGTAGTAGGAGTAGTAACAGTAGTAGTAGTAGTAGTAGTAGTGGTAGTAACAGTAGTAGTAGTAACAGTAGTAGTAACAGTAGTAGTAGTAATAGTAGTAGTAGTAATAGTAGTAGTAGTAATAGTAGTAGTGGTAGTAGTAGTAGTAGTGGTAGTAACAGTAGTAGTAGTAGTAACAGTAGTAGTAGTAGTAGTAGTAACAGTAGTAGTAATAGTAGTAGTAGTAACAGTAGTAGTAACAGTAGTAGTAGTAGTAGTAACGGTAGTAGTAGTAGTAGTAACGGTAGTAGTAGTAGTAACAGTAGTAGTAGTAACAGTAGTAGTAGTAACAGTAGTAGTAGTAACAGTAGTAGTAGTAGTAGTAATAGTAGTAGTAGTAGTAGTAGTAGTAGTAGTGGTAGTAACAGTAGTAGTAGTAGTAACAGTAGTAGTAGTAATAGTAATAACAGTAGTAGTAGTAGTAGTAACAGTAGTAGTAGTAGTAACAGTAGTAGTAGTAGTAGTAGTAGTAGTAGTAACAGTAGTAGTAGTAGTAGTAACAGTAGTAGTAGTAGTAACAGTAACAGTAGTAGTAGTGGTAACAGTAGTAGTAGTGGTAACAGTAGTAGTAGTGGTAGTAGTAATAGTAGTAGTAGTGTGGTGGTGGTGGTGGTGGTGGTGGTAGTAGTAGTAGTAGTGGAACAGTAACAGTAGTAGTAGTAGTAGTAGTAGTAGTAGTAGTAGTAGTAGTAGTAGTAGTAGTAGTAGTAGTAGTAGTAGTAGTAGTAGTAGTAGTAGTAGTGGTAACAGCAGTAGAAGAATTCAGTATCTTCAGATATTGGGTCTTGTGATGCTTTCGTCCTTAAAAAACCATACTGTTGTTGATTTGATTTATTTAAGGACGCTCTTTAACATCTCAGGTTATCAGCGTCCCATTCAATCCAGGGCATGAAACGGCCGACTAATTTTGCCCAGAGGCCTCTTTTTTCAGGCCTGAAGTTCTTTTTTAGTGCCGTAAATGTACACGGTTCCCGACCCACGGCTTTACTTCCCATCCGAAGGAAGCCATACTTTAGGATTTTTACGCCCGAAAAATGTATCGATCCTGGCCGGGTTTGAACCCGCGATCTTGGGTTTAGAGAGCAAGTATGGTTACCACTACACCACCAGGACTGACTGAAAAAAACCCTACTACTACTACTACTACTACTACTACTACTACTACTACTACTACTACAACTACTACTACTACTACTACTACTACTACTACTATTACTACTACTACTACTACTACTACTACTATTACTGCGGTTTATATTATGGATCATATAAACTTATTTTACCTGAATAATTGGTACAATTATCTTATTCTTACTTATAGCTACTACTACTACTACTACTACTGCTACTACTACTACTCTTTCGTTCTGTTATGCGGGAAACAAACTTGGTCAGCTCAAAAGAATCCCTTGCTGTCTTGTGGCAGTTCAGCGAACCTGGTGAGTGGACACACCAGGTTGAGAGAATGTGGGAGGCATTGTGACGGAAAATACGCACCCGCGCGGAGTGTTGAAGGTCACCATGAAGTGACACACGAATCCATAGTTCCAAGTTACCTCGATTTAATAACTTAAATTTTCACACTTGGAAAAAGGAAGTTGTTAATAAAATGTAGCAATTTTCAATAGTAGGTTTCAGGATTTCAAATGAGATAAACTCTTAGAAGAAAACTCTTGTTTATTCGAAAGAAAAACTGTACATATGAGTTGCGTGAGTTACATAGCAGATACACCTTTAATAACAGTTTAGCATGTTCCGATCCATCACACGAGTACAATACAGCTTTTCTGCCGAGGAAAACCTAATATATGACATTGTTGGTTGCTGAATAAAGTTAATGTAATTTTAGTATGCGACGTGTAACATCTAGTTCACATTATACAGCGGTAGACTAACATCCTTTTAAGTTAAGTTAACCTAGTGATATGGCCCAGGACTGAAGTTCTGAGACTCGTAATCAAGACGCCCCGAGTATCTCTTCCTGCACTGACTTTCGTAGTTTTTATTATGGCAATAGCATATTATTCAATGGTGTTTTCCTTATAACTACAGAGCCTTCGTTTGGACACGTGGCCGGCTAAACGAGGATTTGTTTGACACTGAGAAGCATGCTGTTTTACCAGTGCAATCGGATATTTATAGTTCCTTAAATTCAAGCACATAGATTCTACAGCACACAAAACGCCATTTTTTTTTTTTTTTTTTTTTTTTTTTGCCATACAATGACATTTCGTTTATAAGATCAGGGTTTTCTGCACTCCGGTAATATATTATTTTATGTCGCTTCATAATCATGTAAATAAATTCGTACTTCGTTAGTAAAAAAATTAAATGTGGGTCAATAGAACGGACATCATTATCCAAAGTGCAGAAATTAACACTACTCGCATTATCGTGTGGTTGCAATTCCTTACTAAAGTTAGAGTTTTAGAGTTTTAATTTTAAAAATTTAATAGCATTCCAAGCTAATTTTTTCCAAAATTTTGGATTTTTGTACAAGCTTTGTCAGAGATATCTTTGAACTTCATTCTAACTTTTCTCCGATGTCATCGATTTTTTCCCCTCTGTAAGAACACGGCGTTTTACTTTAGGTTTCTTATTAAGAACAGAGCCCGTTTCCCTAAATCTATTCACAAGATTACAAACGTTTCTCTGTGAGGTGCACGAACAGCAGGAAATCTGTCTATACATCGCCGTCTCACTTCTCTATACGAGTTTGTTGTAACATAGGAATCATACATGAAAGTTCTATGTGCTTAAATATATTGTCTTTTTGTCATTATAACACTGAAATTCGAGGTCTCACAACGTTCAGCTCCTGTACAGCACAAATACTTTCTGTTAACACACGGAGAGATAAAAAGTGGAGGAGGAAACATAACCTATTAGAAACGCGGCAGGCAAATTCCCGTTAGGCCGGCCACGCGTCCAGATGAAGGCTGTGTACTAATAGAACATTTTCTGCCTTGGACGTGAAGTTGTAGCATTTCTAAACAGTACTTAGCGTTTCGATGTAAAGAACAGCTGGTTTCTGGCATACAGCCACAAACTATTCCCCCCAATGACATCATGTACCCTTATGCTTACATTTTGTTTCTGCAGGAATTATTACATTTTTACTTAGAAGTATTACGAGCATCTAATACCATGGTAAAAATTGAATAGTACTTCAATTTAATAGATATGAACTAATATTCAATGGGTATAGTAATAGAGCAGTTCTACTAAATCTATAATAAACAACCAATTTTACATGGACAATTTTCTGTAACAGGTAATTTTCACACATCTTTTATCTTATAGAGTGAAAGCATATTGGTTTGAAATCATCAAGGTGATTCATAATATCAATGATCGCCTGAGCGGCACTTTTACCATGGGCGAGTACACTGCTAAATGACGATAACGTCGCTGTTTAGTAAACGCACACGTTTCAATAACTAAAACAGGTTTTTCAATATTGTCGTGTCCCAGTGCCGGCGAAGATACTTGTAGAGGTTGAACTGTGACTAAGGACTTTGAAATGGCCGAGCGGTAAACCGAAGTCTGTGAGGGTAGATTGAATTAAAATATAACTCGAGTTCTTTTAATATAAAGAGACTTGTTTACAGAATAGTTAACGAGATAATTGAGATATTTATCGCCACGGGTGGCCGAGGTCGTTAAGGTGCGGGTCCGTGCCTGGGTACGAATCCCGCTAGGACTGTCCTCCCTGACCAGGTTTTCCTCAGTCCTCTTAAATAGCAAATGCCTGAGAGGTACCCTAAACTTAGGCCTGGAACGTTTCCTTCTTTAATAATCCTTTCCCAATACATCATTTCATGTATCTTCAGTATCCACCGCCTATGGTGCCTCAGTAGTAAAAACGGACGATAAACACCATTAAAAAATTGAGACATTCTCTAAGAATTTCTAAGTCTCCAGTAGAGGAATCAGGAGGATGTACTTAAAGTATCAAAGTAGTAAGGAATAAAGATGCCTCCATATCAAGAGACACGCGTGACGTAGCCTGGCCGCTTCACGCTGTGTGTGGCCCCGAAATAGAGATTCGGGAGGTTTAAATAATTTACCTAACGATAAGAAGGGTCGAAGCAGACATGTGATAGTTAAAGAGCGTCTGGCTCTCCCTGCCAAATGCTCTTACATTAGTAAGTCATCATCTGGTCCAGTTATTTAAGAGTAATACGATTATTCTTATAAGAAACATGTTAATAAACATGTAAATTCCTTTCATTCTTTCCACTTGTTGTAGAGTTGATGAAAACGTTATTAAGGTTAGAAACACTTGCGTTCTAAATAGGAGCAAATGTTTGGAAAATAAGGAAAACCGATTAGGAAGTTAATTGAAATAGAAGACGATTATCTTATATTGTGGTCAAGGATGTCCGCACTTGACAATATAGAAATTTCTGCCTGTGCCCGCAGTTCTATGTACTTCTGTACCATTCTCCCAGTCCAAATCATCTGGTCTTTCCTCTCTTATGGCAGTTTTGATCTCATCCATCCATATCCTGCCTTTCTACGTCTTTTCAGGAGAAATAATTTCTAAAATTATTCTTGGTAGCCTTTTCTGGGCCATTTGCATGCCAAACTATTCTAATCATCTGTAATTTATAGTTCAATAGAATATTTTATACATCGCTACTCATTTGATATATTTTCCATTTCCAAATGCCTAGAAGAGCGTATCAGAGAATCCATATCTGTTGATGATACTTTTAGATTTAAATTCTGATTTAGGTTGAGCCTCCATACGTGTATGTTATAATATTTAGAACTATCCACTCTTTATTTTTATTTTTCATGCCTGTTTACACTTTTAATCCATATACATCTAATAGCCGACATGTGTTTTCTTAATTCTTGTTTGATTTTTTCTTGCCTTGTGACGGACCTTCTTTCGTCGCAAGCGTTACCAATGAGAACGCTCAAGCCTCCCTCCTCTCTTCTACACTAACTAGGGTTGGCAGTGCGCACAGACAGTGAGATGCTTTTTTTTTTCAAGAGTGAACATTGTGAACATTGAACTCTGAATCTCCTGGTAACTACGTAATTTGCTTTATTTTTTTCTTTTTTTTTTTCTTTCTTTCTTTCTTTCTTTCTCTTTCTTTCTTTTTCTTTCTTTCTTTCTTTTTTTTTTCTTTTTTTTTTGCTGTTATATTAGCAGCACCGCCACGGGTGGTGGAGGTTGTTAAGGCGCGGACTCGTGAGCGGCAGGTCTGGGGTTCGAATCCACCAGGACCGTCCTCCCTGACTGAGGTTTTTTTCCAGGTTTTCCTCAGTCCTAATAACTGGCCAATGCCAGGGAGGTATCCTAAACTTGGGCTTGGAACGTTTCCTTTCTTAAAAAATCCTTTCCCAATTTATCATTTCATTTCATGTATCTCCAGTGTTCATCGCCTCTGGTAGTAAATACGGGCGTTAAACACCATTCAAAAAAAATATATTAGCAGTGTTTATTACATTTTCCTGACAATATTGTTTTTCTTTGTGATCTTTTAGTAAATGAAGTGTTTTGTGGCTCAGGAGATGAATGCATATTCTTGCTTTGATTTGAAACTTTTATTAAATCTTAAAAATAAATAAATTTATAAGTACCACTTTAACTACATCGTTGTGCATTATTGTTTATTTCTTTGTTTTTTTTTTGTTTTTTTTTTAATTTGTAAGATTTGAAAGGGCAAGTAATGGTAGTATTTTTTATGTATTCAATTTTGTTTTGCTTTGCACGATTCAATGTTACTAGGTGTTAAAATTGTAATATTGTTTGAAATAGTTTAGCAACATTTTTATGTGTGTATATTTTCCCTAATGATCTAGGTTCCAGTGCGTCACCCCTTCCCGGGTTTTGCCTTCTAAGGAAAGAGGATTCTTCTCCTTGTTAAGAAGTGAAATTTGAATTACATCGGGAGGGAGATGTTAGTAGCTTGAAGGAAGGTCCGTTACAGTCGCATACTTTTATTTATTTTTAATATCAAATACACCCATACCACCACTGCTTCAAGTAAAGCATTAATTCATACAAACGCAATTCCAAATATTTTCAACTGTTATTTGCCTACTGAGTCTAAAAAGGAGACACTGTCGTTATTTAGGCAGCAATCCTAACAGTCAACAACTATCTCTATGCCCACCCCAAAGAAATTTGTTGGCCATTGTCAGCCCACTCTTAGTTTCACGATGGGCTTCTTTATTGCAAGTGAAACGATACCTCTTTAAGATATGGCAATCTCAGGTGAGAGAACTGGACTATACAAAGATCGGTCAAGAACAGAAGAGATTTTACTTGATATTTGCTTTTGGGAACGTGATATAAGGCTTTTCATTATAAAGCAACAAAACGTCATCGTTAGCTTTTTATGGTTTTATAAAGGATCAGCAATCAACGAACTGCTTTGTGGAAGGTTAAGAGAAATTGTTGACTTTAAGAACCACTGTCTCAATAATGAAGTTACTACTTTTAGGTGCAATAGATAAGTAGCGGATGAATATATAAATGTTTGGGTAAGTTAACAGATAAATTCTATTCTTACTTACTCTTTTATATATATAAGAGTTGTTAAAATAGAACAGGGACTTATTTGTTTTAATAGAATCTATCTATCTATCTATCTATCTATCTATCTATCTATCTATCTATCTATCTATCTATCTATCTATCTATCTATCTATCTATCTATCTATCTATCTATCTATCTATCTATCTATCTATCTATCTATCTATCTATCTATCTATCTATCTATCTATCTATCTATCTATCTATCTATCTATCTATCTATCTATCTATCTATCTATCTACCTATCTACCTATCTACCTATCTACCTATCTATCTATCTATCTATCTATCTATCTATCTATCTATCTATCTATCTATCTATCTATCTATCTATCTATCTATCTATCTATCTATCTATCTATCTATCTATCTATCTATCTATCTGTCTATCTGTCTGTCTGTCTGTCTGTCTGTCTGTCTGTCTGTCTGTCTGTCTGTCTGTCTGTCTGTCTGTCCATCCATCTATCTAATCCATCCATCCATCCATCTATATACATTGCTTGACGCTCCAGAAATATAGATTCCTGTTACTGACAACCGCTAATCCCTCCGCCGACAATGCAAGTGGCGAACTGAACAGATCATTCCATATATGCCAATAGGATAGGGTAATATAGGGTAGTATGGGATGAAGGAGAATGTTTCGGTATTACACTGAGGGGTCATTTGTACATACTTTCCCCGAAAGGAGCATCACTGGAGGAAAAGATGGAACGAGGAATATACGTAAGTAGGTGAGGTTCTAATGTTTACCGCATAGTAAGTTAAGAGTAGCAACAGGAAAAGAAAAAAATAGAAATCTCTCGAGAAGGAACTTGCGCAGTGAGAAATGGTACACCAAACAAATCAGACTAGGAATAGCTTAACACTTTAGGAATAGCTTAGCTTTAGCTTAACACTTTAGGAAAAAAAAAAAAAAAAAAAAAAAACGAACTCCCCCGATTAACACTTTGCTCTTTAAGGGATACAGTAGGCTATCCTTATCTTTTAAGTCGACGCCGATAGGCATGCGAGAGTCACGATCAGTATCATTTGACGGCAGTTCAAGGAGGTCTCCAAGTAGACGCCTAGACAGAAACATTTCAAAATACAAATCCACCGCCACACCGCATAGTACCAGCTCATCTCGCCTGGCACTTTCTACTGTGCAACCAGATCTATTGAAATGAAATGATATGAAATGGAGAACAGAAAAATTATGGAAAGGAAATAACTATTCCAGCATTCGCCTAAATGATCAGGGAAAGCCAAGAGTCAATCCAAGGTCACGATGACCCCCTTGGACGTATGTGACCATAGTTTAATTTTAACTTGTGACGAAACTTCTTATATTTAAAAGTAAAAGACCTACGGTTAATTTCATTTATGAATGTTACATCCATTGTCGCAGGTTGATAATTTCCCTTACCTGCGGCTTGACATTGTATGTTTCTTAGCGGTTGCAAAATGTGGTGACAGTTGAGTGCACAGCTTCTTTTCACTATGGATGAACTGTTCGATTGCGCATTTCTGTCCACATCGTCTTCATTCTGAATACGAAATGGCTTGGCCTTTTTTCACAGCACTCGTACAGAATTATCATCAAATCACTAAATCACTAGGCTTCTACTATATGCATACGAAAACACGGTAGGACATTTAAGTATTGATGCTAGTTTCGCTTTAATATCATTATTGTAGAGAGTTGTTGATTCGATCTATTTACGAACGCTCTTTAACATCTTAAATTATCACCGCCACGGTAGCCGAGGTCATTAAGGCGCGGATACATGAGTGGGAGGTTTGGGGTTCGAATCCCGCCAAACCGTCCTCCACGACTTGTTTTTTTTTTTTTTTTTTTTTTTCCCAGGTTTTCCTCAGTCCTCATAAATGCCGAATGCCAGGGAGGTACCCTAAACTTAGGCCTGGAACGTTTCCTTAAAATAAATCCTTTCCCAATTTATCATTTCATGTATCATCAGTGTCCACCGCCTGTGGTGTCTCAATAGTAAAAACGGGCGTTAGACAGCATAAAAAAAAATCTCATATTGTCAGCATCCCATTCAATTCAGGGCGTGAAACGGCCAATAAATTTTGCTCACAGACCTCTTCTTTCAGGTTTGAGGTTATCTTACATAGCGTAAATCTACAGCATGGGTCCCACGGCTTTACTTCCCTTCCGAAGGAAGTCATATTTAGGAATTTTACGCCCGAAAAAATCCATCGACAACAGTCGGAATTGAACCCCGATCTTTGGTTTTAGGAGGCAAGTATGCTTATCACTACACCACCACTATTCCAGAGGATAATTTTGCGGCTCCAATGAATGTGGTAATGAAGCTGCCTGCTTCATTTCGAATACCTAACGGTCCTAGACAAAGCGTGTGGTATGTCTTCTAAACAGCTTAAAACGTACATATAACAAACGTTAAAGCAATGGAATTACTCCTGTAGTAACATGGGAATAGATGTTCAACATTGGGCAGTTCATTCTTTAGTATTTGCTGACGACTAAGTTCTGATCACACAAAGTCATGAAAATGCTAAATGTATGATAAGGAACTTTCTGAAAGAACTAGAAAGTGGAGCACTTAAAGTAAATATGAAAAAATCTGAATATTGTGTACTAGGCAACCTAATTCACCATAAGGAATTATTATAGTAGTTAACTATTTAAGAACTTGGAATCAATTATTCATGAGTGAAGAACTGTAAACTTGATGTTGATTATAGGATGTTTCAGGCAACAGGATATATAAAAATGCTGAATGGAATCTTACGGGGCATAGTTATAAGTAAATAGACACTTCAGCAAGGGGTTGAAAGAGCATGCGGTTGTCAGAGATGGACCTTTGGAGAACACAAGTGTAAGAATGCAGGCAATTGAAGTGGATGGAATTGATATCTAGATTAGAGAAGATAAAGATGTGAGAATTTGATGGATATGAGGGAACTGTAGCAGAAACAATTTAATGATACGATCATGTTGGATTGGATTGGATTGAGAGGAGCGGATGAGGATACTTCGGTACTTCAGCATGTTCAATGCCAGGTCTTTTGTGCCTACGCCCGTAATGGGGGCACTTCTGGGAGGGAGGAATGAGAAGAGGGAGACACCAGGCGGCCAGAATCCACGGTCATGATGTGCGTAGGTAGAGAGGATTCGTAACATGTTTCTAGATAGAGCACTCCGGCACTCATTGACACCCCCCTCTCAAGGAGTTCGGGCCCCTCAGAAGATCCACTCCCATACCAGCCGCCGGAGTAGAAACCTGCCCAAAGCGCAAGCCACCGTCACACCGCGCCAGCCTATCTCCCACTTGCATTTTCGACCCTGTAATAGTAGCCAACGGAATAAAATAGGAGAGTGCCACTAGTGTGGGTTAAAGTATTACTGGGACTTGAAATGGCCGATAATTGTGCTCGGGAACCCCTTTTTCTAGGTAAATCTAGAACATGGGACCCACCGCATTAAATCCCAACCCCGGAGGGTTTCCGTTCGAGATTTATATGTCCGACAGAATCTACCAACCTCCTCTCTAAGTGACTAGGGCCAATTGTCAGTGCTTGAACCACCCCGCTCTGTTACAGCTAGGTTAAAAATAGTTGAGAAGATGGCTTAAAGCTCTGTTATAGTGGTCCATAGGCAACATGGAGAGGTGAAGTAATTTAAATGCCAACTGCAGGAGGGAAAATAGTAGGATCATAATGGATGAAGACTGAGAATTCAGGGTAATCGCTGAGGAGTGGAAAAGTCTTTAAAAGAAAACTAAAAAAGTAGCAAATTAATGACTAATGCTTGCGCGTTGCACGATTACTCAACTTTGTTACGTCACAGTCCTATGTCAGACACCCCGCCTCTATTACCATACACTATCGGTTGCCTAGTATGTGGCATTCAGCTGTCTGTAAGTATTGTACAACTGTACACAAAGCAGTCGATCATGGAAAAAATAAACACACGTTAGTGGCTCATATTTGTTGGGTGTATTTCGCTATAAAAGAATTACATTCATTTTGTAAATTATACCACATAGAGTTTAAATGACAAAGAAGCATTTTCATGTTTCAACTCTAAATAACATACTAGAAATGTCAAATTATTTGGTAGAAATAAGGGCGATACCCATCTATGTGTATCAAGAGATGAAAATTCCTAGACACAGAATTTTCAGGACCGAAGGGAGCATCTGTAGAAAAAACGGGAAGATATATCTAACATTTTAATTTATTATTAACTAACATTGTTGCCCTCGGTAGTCTCTAAGGGTAGTGCGCCCTTCTCTGGACCCAAAGTTCGTGGACTCAAAGCTGGACGAGGTCGATTTTGGCGGACGTGGAAATCTCTAGCGGAGGGACGTAATACGGAAGGTCTCATGTTACAAGACGTATCCCTAATGAAATATTTTTATATTCAAATAAAATCATGATTTACCTAGAAAATGAGGTCCCCTGGCACAATTACGGGTCATTTCACGTCCAAGTAATACTTAGCCCACACTAGTGGCACTAAAACGATGGGTTGACCATCTGGCCTTCTGACATTTGTAGGTGCTAGATGAAGCGAAATCAAATTATTTGTATGCTGCGTTAGGCACAGGACAGGCCTTAGGCCTAAGTCGACGATAGTGACTAATTATCATTGATTAATAATTATAGCATGGCCCTTGTATTTTCCTATCTTCGTTTGCTATACTATAAGTTATTAATGTGTTGATTTTATTGCCGTATTTATGTACAAAACTCTATTATATTTAAATTAGGGTAAGTTTTAAACAACATACATTTTTTTTGTAGACATGTTAATGACTGAAAAGTAACTCGCGTTAGTTTTTTTTTTTTTTTAATGTTTTAAGAAGTAAAAAAATGAGTTCCGTTTTCTCCCAGAAGGAAGTGTTTGCATGAGTTCTTTGAAGCGAGTAAAATCTTGAATTTTTCTCTTGTCTACAAGCAAACACAACAAATTTTCTAGGCAGTTATTTAAAAGTCTTAATATCTAGCCGTATCGGTGCCCAAAATTTCAAGTTGATGTTTTGTAGGTGATTAATAACTCTCACGTTTTGCTATTCCATATTTGTTTAACGAAGCCATCTATTTAATATGTACATGCAACGCATCATTTGTTTTGAAATAGGTGTTATCAAGTCAGTACACGTGAAATTACACATTTATATTTTTAATAATAATAATAATAATAATAATAATAATAATAATAATAATAATAATCAATAGCTTTCCTCGTACAATGCTATAAAATTTCTGTGCCCAAATGTTTCTAAACTTCTACTTTCCTATTCATGCTTATCAGACCTCCCAATCCATCTCTTCTCCTTCTCCCTCCTTCACTGCAGTTGTGATGTCACGTATTCTTACTTCCCTTCTTTTCCTTTTTCCAGATGACGTCCATTTCAAACTCTTCATCGGTAGCCTTTGCTCTTTCCATCTTACATATTCAGGTTTTATTTATCTCCATTTCATCTCCACCAAACATAATATTGTTTATTTATTCGGCATTTATTTAGTCTATTTTTTATTATCGAAGTGATAAAAATGCATTTCTTGTTAAAACGTTTAAAATCCTTACTGTAGTTTGCACAAAAAACGTCAATAATAAACGTTTTATGTGTTTTTCATAATTGTGAATGTCTTAGAATTGTAGAAGGTTGTATTTTTATTATTTATTTATTTATTTATTATTTTTCTCTCATATTCATCATCTTACAATAAGATCTGTGGAAGTAAAGAACAAACGAAAAAAAAAAAAAAAACTAACATATATGAAGTGCACTTTATAGAGTAACAACAGAACATTCACAGTATGAGGTAAAAGCTGTTTTTCTCGAAATAATATTTTCTTTATCCTTTATAGTACATTTCTTTAGTTGTTTGTTTGAGATGGAGACCATGGTTGTGGATACACAATTCACGTAATTTGGGCACCGATTCACAGAAGGCAGCACATAACTGACGATTCATATTCAATTTCTGATACCACTGTCCAGTGCAGTGGGTCAAACGGCGTAGTTTCTCACAATATTTCAAAGTGAAAATCAAATGGTGTGACGCTGCGCTTTTATTGCATTATCTTAGTTAGAATAGCAAATGCCGGGTTGGGTTACTCAATATCATTTCCATCCCGATACCATTAAAAATAAAAGCAATAAAAGAAGGTAACTGATGCAAAAAGAAAGACTAGATAACTAAAGCCTTCAATTCCACAGGAAAAAAAAAAAAACCTGAATACTGAATTTTAAAGAGATCGAATATTATTAATAATAATAGTAATAATAATAAATAATCATAATAATAATAATAATAATAATAATGAACGGACAGCTGTTTATTTGGCAAAATATTATACAAGTTTACAGCCATATTAGTTTGTGCATAAAGTTAACTAACTACATAGTAAATGAACAATTTATTTCTTAAAGTCCGGGTGGTGTTAGGTTTCTCCAAAACCAGACGGCCCTAATCTCAACTGTTGACCAAGAGGTCCTGAGTCTTTGGCTCTGCAGAAGACCCATGTTCACTTTTGCTTAGAAAACTCCCATGAGTTCTCTTTCTTATTTTTATGTGAACACCATTTCAAATTAATTCAGTATTTAGCTTAAATATTTTTCTTCTATAATGTCTACTGGTAGCTTTCTCCTTTTTAGATATCTCTTGCTCTGTCCAATTCTTTTCTTCACATTAAAAAATATGTCATTTGCTATCTGTTTTGCTACAAAGTGGGCGTATCCTTTCTCTTAGACCAGTTGGATTATTTCTATTCCAACTCATACAAACTTTTCCCTTCCCTTACCATTTAAAACACATTTCTCTCTTTCCCACACATTCTGTTTAGGGTATCAGCGATTTTCTTTCATTAAAATAGTTAGCATTTTGTTTTGCTCTATTTTTAATTTCTTTATACAAGCCAATTATAACATTTCTGTCTCTTGCAGGCTCTCTACAAATGCTTAATTTTTAATTCCATACTTATGTGGTATTAATTTTTGTGTATTGGTAGTTGTATAATAAATGTTCTCCTTTCCAAAAAAATACCTATGTAGGCAGCTTTTCCCTGTACAACCTGTTTATCAGTGAAGAGATTTTAACAGTCATTAATCTCTACTCATTTAACTCTTAGTTTTATTCTAGATCTGCCACAGATCTAGAATAAAATATAACTGTCTTCTTCATGAACCCAATGTTTGATTAATTAAATACAAATAATGCTTTAGTTCTATAGTAGTACAGGAGTATAATAAGTTGTCACAGCAAATGCTTAAACAAAATTTCCAATTTTTAGGATCGTGTGTATCGTTGACTAATACGATAACTCCATTTATAGTACTGAAGTATTTTGAACCATTTATGAACACCTTTAGTAAAAGTATATTTATATACAGAAATAGTTCTTAAAAACTCAGGTCACGGCCGGGATTCGAAACACAGATATTCAGCCTTCTTTGCTGACGCTCTTACTAACTGATTCGTGTCTGACTCTTGCTTTCCAACTAATGCCCTACTACATACGGCTAGTGTAAAAACTTTTTCTATATATAAATTTACATAATTGAGGATTAAACTCTAAGCATAGGTACATGGTTCTCTATAATATCTGCTCTTCAGGATTAAATCTCCCACAGTAAAGAAGACCTTAGGGAGGTATCTGGAATATAAAGAATCAGATGAGAGAGTTTTGTGGTTCCGTGCTTGGAGAAGGACATGGTAGCTCATTTGGTTAGAGTCTCAGCACGGAAGACTGAAGATTGCTGGTTCGAATCCCGGTCAATACCCGAATTTTTAAGCCGAATTTTCCTGGTATATTGTTAGAAATATCCAACTAGCTATTGTTAAAAATTGGAAAAAAAATTCAATTATTTGTAAAATTTTATTTCAATTTCTTTTAAAATTTCACACTTGTTTTTTCTTGTCAGTTTATAGCATCAATTTTGGCGCTCTTGACTCAATAAAATAAATAAATATGATATTAACCTCACCAATCTTCTTTATGATATGTAATATATGTGTGTGTATGTATGTGTGTGTCCACGAATCTTTTCATTTTAAGTCTTTTATCTAGGTCTTGTATAAAAACAAGAATAGAGAAGCAGAAATAGATAAAACACTTAAATATGAACATAATTTTTGCTTTATTTCTGCCTTTGAAGAACACGAGTTGTTTTATTATTTCTGCTTCTTTATTTATTGTTATTTTAGTGTATACAGAATTACGCAAAAGTAACTACACGCTTAGTGAATTTCAGCTGACGTGTGTTTTTACTTCGATGTTCAAAAGTTTCCCTTCTTTCTTTTGTTCAAAATGTTTTACTTCTTCGTTTGTTTTTAACTGCACTGTACGTATGTTTCTAGTTTGATAATAAGGTCAGCACAGGAACAGTTTAAAGTTTGCGAAAGAGGAAAGAATTTTTTGCTGTAAAGATCGATTACTAACGAGATTTAAGTGTTGTAATGTGGGAATGATAAGAACATTTCAGGTCAAATCCACATCACTTAAGCTGTTTACAATGTAATTCAGAAATTGTAAATTGAATGTTTTGTTTTGAATGCAAGTTGTAGTCGGCGATGGACTGAGGAAAATTAACTCAATATCTGTCTAACTGTCGGTCCAAAAGGAAATCCACAAGACGATTAGCGGTAGAATTTCGAGCAATATCACGTCGGTCAATCCAAAGGATATTACGTTAGCAGAAGTTCAAAATGTACATTGCACGTCTGATAAGTTTGTTGGAAGATTATTCATACAGGCTACTACAGTTTTGTGAATTTATGCTCGATCAGTATGAAGCAGGAAATAATGCTGCCTTTATTAATTTTATAACTAAAGGCTGCAGAGTTATATTTATAAAGCATTATATTCGATAAGGATAATTGTTATGTATATGTATAAGAAAATCATTTTGAGATAGGTATAACAGAAATACAAATAATTTGTAACTTGTAACTTACAAAAGGGTTTTGTATACATTTTGTGTAAAATATGTGAGAAAGAGACAGATGTATACCTGACGACTCGTCCGCGGACCGCTCCTTAGACAAGGCTGAGGAAAGGGTAAACTATCTTATGTTAGGTCACGAACCTTCTGCTCAGGAAATACTTAGGAGTTGACAATAAGAGAAACATGTGGCCGTAACGGGACAGTATTTAACAAAGTCAGACGTAGCAATAATTTAAGAAAAAATGAAAATATCAGAACGGAGACGAAAATGTTTTATTACAGGAAAGCCGAAAACAGCCATCAACACGTGCATTATCTCCGAGAACATTTGGAAATCTACAAACTAAGGAAGGCAAAAGATTATCAATAGAAATCAGAATGTAAGGAAAGGGCCGAAATTTATGACAGGCTGTTCTGGGAAAATTCAAGTTCGTAGGAAGACATTAGATCAGGGGGAAAGAATAATTCTAGCCAATGGTCTTCGGATAAAAGTTAACGAATCAGGAGAACTTAGATACAAATAAATAATTTTAGGATAGCCAATGACGAACATGTAACAGAAATAGATAAAATACGAGGGAATTTAATTTAGCGAGAGGCGTGGCGATGTAGTAGAAAAACTGGAGTACAGAAGTCGGAGAGTGATTCATAGATTCAGAGGGACATTCAGACATTCAGAGGCACATTTCACACTCGTATAAGTCAGACATTCATACATTCAGACATTCACATTCTCTCGCACATTCAGACCTTCGCAGATTGAGATTCAGACATTCAAGAGAAACAGGGACATCATACGAGAGACGCGAAAGAAATATACGGAATCAGGCAGTCTGAGTCATCCGAAAGTAATCAGCCTAGATCATTTCTAAAGTTCAATTGAGGGCAGTGTAAATCATTTTCTAAAGTCAGTCTAAGTGTGTAGTGAGGTCAGCTACGAGCCGTCAGGAAGCAACCTGTCAAGTTGTTAAATAAATCAAATGTTCAAACAGTGCCGGACTTATTAATACACCGAACAATCTCCTTCTCCCCCTAATGACTTCAAGTCGTTAAAAAACAGTCCAAATTTACCCTGAGAACCCATCAAATCCCCCTACATTGGAACAACTATATTAACCACTGCAAATTAACGAACAACAGTGGAACCCCAAGTATAACCGTTCCAAATATCGATATGGCCCCAAATTCTTTCGAAACATTGTGTGATCGAATGAGGTCACCTTTAAGTAATCGGGACATATAAACCGACAGAAAGAAAACCATAATGTTATTTTGGAGTAAGCACTAATTTACCCGGCGTAAATGTGTGGGATGCAATATCGACACGTGATGTAACTGGGCCGCACTTTATTGATGCAAATCACGATGGTAATAAGTATTTGCCTCTATTTCAAGAGGTTACACCAGGAATCATCATGCATTTGGATAACTTTGATCAACTGTACTTCCAGCATGATGCAGCTCCTGCACATTTTGCTACAATTGTTCAAGAAGAATGCTTGGGCGTCGTGCAGCAGTTCATTTCCCATCATGATTCCCTGATCTTACGCCAATGGATATCTTCCTTTGGAGTATGGTTAAAGACGAAGTGTATGGAAGGTAACCACAAATTGTGAAGAACTTGACTGTTTATATTGAGGGCGCCTTCCAAAAATCTGGACAACATTCAGCTGTTTTTGCGTGTATGTCAGAGTGTTCCAGGTAGGCTCCAACGGTTGCATTAATGCAGAAGGGAAACATTTTGAAGGTAAAAAGAAATGAAATCCTTTGCTAACTGACATTCACTGAGTGTTTAGCTACTTTTGAACACAAAAAGAAGAGACTTTCTTTGTTAACTGAAATTCAGTACTTGTGTAGTTACTTTTGCGCCACCCTGTATATATATTCACCACCACCCTTTTCAATTTTACTTTTTCTCGATTTAGTACACATCTTAGCAATATTCTGGTCATCCAATTCCTTTATTTTTATCCCAGCATTTTATTTTTTTTCTATAATTTTGCCCATATTACTAATTCTTCTTAATTTTGCTAATGCTAAGTCTATTGGTGATGTTTTTTTAAGCGGAAGGATACATGCACTAAATTCACAATTATCTATACCATCTCCTTTCCCTAAATTTCAGGTCTATGTATAATTTTATTTTCTTCGCTTCATAAATTCTTTCTGAATATTTCATACGCATTTCAGGATCTCATTCAAACTTATCAGTTTCATTTACCATTTTTCATTGGCTAAAGCCTTTTTCTTATGTTCCTGTCATTAATTGCTACTTAATTTTATGTCTAAATACTTTCATAAGTCTATTTTTCATCCTTCTTTAGTTTCTGCTTTCTTTAAAAACCATACTTTTATACTTTTCTTAACCCCCCATAAACAATAATACACGTATACATTTAAAATTATTTGGCATTATTCTAGCTGGTCATCACAAAAGTCCGCTGTTGGCTCCCATATTGATAAGATGCTCTGGATTGGAAATTAACGAAAGAAGCTCATAAACCTTTTGGTCAGAGACTTTGGGCAGCCCTGCATTTCACTGAAAATGAATTTCTTTCTGCATCCTAGCAGTCAGTCAGTCAGTCAGATATGAAGGCTTTGCTGCGGGGGAGGCAGGGAGCACATTGCTTGTTCTCACAGTGTATAGATCCATGCTATCAGAACGTGCGGTGGATTTCTCTCGGCAAAGCTGGACCGACTTGCTCTATTAAACGTGGTCGGTAGAAAATATTTGAATGCTTTCTGCTTTTATCGTTTTCTCGATAACACTTACTTTCCTTTCATTTCCCGTGTTTCATTCTATTGCTTGTAATCACCCCAAACCTAGAAATGAAAGTGTATATGAATGTCAAAGATACTATTTTTAGGCACGGCTGAAATCAAATTTAGGGGCAAACAGGAAAAATTAGTACATAAACATTTTCAAAAATGTTCAGGATGTTCTTGAAAATCGTACAGCGTGTTCAGAGAACCAATGCCAATAAGAAATATGACTATCTCCTCACTCAGTAAAGTTAGAAATTATTTTCATCTTATTTTGTGTAGAAACTCGCCATGTTTTGTAACAATGAAAATTGTTGCACTAGTGCGCTTGCGCGTGGCCTGAGTTTTATGAAATGGATAATCAGATATTAGAAACAGGTTCTGTATTAAAAAAGAATGGAAGTGGCAGAAAACTGTCTACCTATAAGAAACGTGAATGTCTCCTACACTGAGAGTACAGATATAATCTGCAAATAATCGCTATGTAATAGGACATAGCGGTATGGTTATACAGTTGCATCTTTGCGCCTTCAGTTGTTTGTTGTCATACAGTTTGCATTTTGTACGCTCAAGTCGCAATCTTTTATGGACAATATCGTGAACAGCACACTTTGGAATATTCAGATCTCTGCTGAAATGTTTGCCTAACATCTTCATCTTTAGCTGTAGACACAATTTTTTTGCCCCTTACCTATCTGTTTTGTGGCAATGAATAAGGTGAACGTTATATTGAAGACTCCATTTTCGCGTCTAAGTTTAACTGTTAAGTTGGAAGTGAAACGAGTTGTACCTGATGAATCGAAAGCTATAAAAGTTTACTCACCAAGAAGGTACAAATTAAGAAGTTGTTTTTTTATTATTATTATTATTATTATTATTATTATTATTATTTTTTTATGGTTTCAAAAAAATGTTCTGAGAAAATGCGAAGTGAAAAAGTATCTTGACACTAGGAATGAAATTAGGGGGGGGGGGAGATAAATAAAATAATGATTGAATAAATAAATAGAAAGGGCAAATTTACTCTCTTTACAGGCCAATGAAACGACAGGTATTACACGCATATCACAATTTGTTGTGATTTACGATATATCAGTGGGGGTAAATTGGTTGAATGATTCATAAAATGTATTTCTGTTACTGAATTTACTGCTGGAGGCTTAAGGCGATGACGATGCAATTATGAGAGAATGTCAGGGAGGAATAAAGGGACCCCCACACCATACCTGGTCCACCTTTCTACTGAGTATTAAGTCCTTGATTGTGACTACCAAACGTTTTGTTACATTCGAATTCCATAGTCACCAAATAACTTTTTGCAGGAGAAACGATGTAGCTGCTTAAACTAAACGAATTCCTGAACAAGTTGAAATCTTTAAAATGAAAATAAAATTCAAATTAGGCCTTAATAATTAATCAAATGAAATAAGTTATGGCATTACTTTGTGGTATTAGGGGAATACAATTAGAGTTCTTGCAATCTATAAGTATTACACAAGAAAAATTACATTATTATTATTATTATTATTATTACTATTATTATTATTGTTGTTGTTGTTGTTTTGTTGTTGTTGTTGTTGTTTTGTTGTTGTTGTTGTTGTTGTTGAGATCAAACCACAAAAGTTAATGGTATACAATTAATAAATGGAATGTATGACTACAGGTTGACAAAGCTGTATTGTGTGGTTGTTGTTAAACATTTTTAAATGTAACCATGTTCATGAAATAAATCAGTGGCATCATCTTTACGTTCACTAAAATAGAGAAAAATATCATGAAGTTTCGAGTTACATTGCCTGTTTAACTAGATGATGCTCATATATTTCAATAAAACAAAAACATTACAATATACTAAACAAATAAAAACAATCGAAAGTTCCATCGATTTTCAGCGGTTTTGAAATTTAATTTAAATGTTACTGTAGTGAAAGCATGTTATGCAAACGTTTTCTGAAGGCTATAATAGAGTGCTCTTACATACAAATATAATTCCCGAAAATGTATTAGATTAATATTTCGCTTTTGCTACCTTCATGACGATACTTTTGTTATATATAAAACATATGCAAGTTATAAATATAGTTTATATGCTGAATTAATTTCTTTTACCCTGAAACAATAAAGAGAAAATTAAACGCTAGAGGATTTTTAAATTTTGAGATTCAGGTAAATTCCCACTCCCAATGATTCGATTTCCCTGATTTTCAGAAACGTTTCTTGTTTTATTTAAATGGTATATACGGAGTTTGGTTGCGAAAAAAATCTCAGTACGGCGGGAAATGGTACATAGGTAAAAATATTTTGTTTTTTTATACTAGATTGAAGCACAGATGTTTATTTTAGTTTTTAAAACATGAAACTTTATTGTAAGTTTATATTGAAAGAGAGCATACTTTAATAAACATAAATGTATTTAATTCTTGTACTATTATCCAGATGAGAATTTAAAAAAAGCTTCCCTTGACAAATTATTTATTTTTTGACTTAGGTGCCTTTTCCTCCCAGCCAAAGAAATAATATGAAAGCGTAATTTAAATTTTAGGTTTCAGGTGAACCCCCCCTCCTAATAATCTGATTTAACCGATGTTTACATACTATTTTTCGTGCTTTATTTTAATTGGATATACCGAGTTTCCTTTAAACATTTTTAAATTGTGCCTGCTAGAGCGATTTTTAAATTTCGGTTTTCAGGTATACCTCCGCTTCTAATGGCCCGAGATCCCTGATTTTCTGGAACTATTTTTATTCGTTTTAATGGCATATGCAGAGTTTCGGTGTAAAAAAAGAAACTAAAATTGCGGTTTTATTTATTTTTAATTTTACCTTTAGGTTAACCCGCACTCCCAATGATTCTATTTTGCTGGTTAACGAACCTGATGAATCATTTGTTAATTGATGGTTATATGCCGAGTTTCGTTGAGAAAAACAAAAATTGCTACCGCTAGAGCGTTAACAGTATATATATCATAATCGTAGTCATTTTTGGTGCTTAATAGATAGGATCGGTGGAGATTTGAAGATTTTTTTTTTTTTTTTTTTTCAAAAATCGTTTCGTGCTTACAACCGCAACATTCCTTCTAAATTCGCTAAAAGTAATGTGTTGCAATAATACATACTAATGGATTGAATTGGTAGAGAGAAATATATTTCGGTACTTCATCATTGCTCTAGGGCTGGCCATTTATGCCTACCTGTCACTTCCGAGAGGAATAGATAAAGTGAGGGAAAAATCGGGCGGTCGGAATCAGGGGTCGGTAAGACACTAACATAGATCGATCTTTAACAGTAGTTTCATATAGAGCAACCCCACTCCGGCGGAGCCCTTTCAAAGCGCAAGACACCGTCACACCGCACAAAATACCAGCCACGTTGCCTGGCACCTTCTACCCAGCAACAGAACCAAGAATGAAATGAGATGATGAGGTGAAATGGGGAGGGCGAAACATTCATGGAAAGTAAAGATTCACCCAGCACTCCCCTAAGCATCTAGGGGAAACTATGAAAAAATCCAAAGTCTGAATAACAGACCCTCAAGGGACTTTAACCTGGGTCCTCTCGAATGTACCCTTAATTCAAAGTATAGAGGAAGAATATTTATTTTATTTTCTATCGTTCATAGGCAACCCAAACCTATCTTAAAGGGTTTCTTAGTCATTACAACTATAGGAATAAATGAATGTGGACTTGTCTAATGTAGCTAGCATATAATATTTTCCCGGTGTCTCTGTTTTCCTGATGCTCTCCTCGATCGTGTTTCACGAAATATTATACTCCGGACCTCCCCACCAACCGTTATCGCATAGCAGCTTATGTTATCAAACATAGTACAGAAATTATCAGCAGTGACAGAGATCCGCTTCTACAATTGATGCTCTCAAGGGATGTTCTCCCAGGCGAAATCCTCAATTTTGGGCTTTTTCGGCAAGAAATATTAATTTTATCTGCTACATAATATCAATTAAATATAGTAGGAAATGAATATTTTAACAACAGCACAGAACTCTTGTAGTCTTCAGTATGCGCGCTAATATTTTGTACAAACTAATGACTTAAATTATAATTTATAATCTAGAACATTTTAATTGCATTTTTGAAAATTTGTATAGATGCTAAATATTCGTATTAAATATTTCTTTATGTTATTCCCATTGTTTTCGAAAATTTAAACTGGAATGAATAGCCAGATTGCTTTTTTCCCCTTCTTTTATTTGGTTTATTTACGGATACTTTCTAACATCTAACATCTCAAGTCATCAGCGTCCCATTCGATTCAGGGCGTGAAACGGCCGATAAATTTTGCCCGGATGCCTCTTCTTTCAGGCTTGAGATTCTTTTTCAAGCCGTAAATCTACGACATGGGACCCATGGCATTATTTTTCTTCCGAAGGAAGCCATACTTAGAATTTTTACGCCCTAAAAATCCATCGACCATGGCCGGGATTGAACCCGCGATCTTGGATCTACGAGGTGAGTATAATTATCAATAGACCACCAGGAACGACTTGATATATACTCGTATATGTGTTGTTGGTACTATTTATATTTTTATTACAAACTATAATTGTAAGAATGGTGTCGAAAGAGACTAAATTAAATATTTTAAAAGAGAACGAGAATGAGGCAAGGAAAGAAATTCTTTTCGTGGCATTTAGCGACAACCTTAACATAAATATGCTGAACTGAAATATGTATTTGAAACAGGAAAGGTCAAGGCAGTCGTCAGTCTGAAATGACTACATTTAACCTTGAATTGTTCCTTGCTTATACAAACGCCTATTCAATCATCATTTTCGCTATTACTGATACATATATTTTCCTAAATTATTAAAAAGATATTAAAAATTGTACAAGTGTTTGAAGTTACCAATATTCCTAAACGAGATTCAAAATCTATACACATTAAAAGAACACGACTAATATTTCTGTTGATAAAAATAATGAAAAATCACTTGCACACTTGTTAATATGGAGTTGTGAGGAACAAGTGCAGAAGAAAGCTTTGTGGAACACAATCTTACTTACAAATACAAGCTGCACTTACAATGCATTAGACCATAGTTTTCTGAAATAAGGCCCAGACAGGTGTTTGAGTGTAATCAGTGCTTAAGAGAAACCAGATCATTCGGTGGGGAAATTCTTCAAAACGAGTCAATAAAAACGCGGTTTTATTAGAACTATGGCAAAAGTGACGGGTGCTGAGTAATGCATTAATCTAAGACTTTAAGGGCAAAACTTTTGGCAATAAAATGTTTTACGCAACAACAGTATAAACACAAGCATTGCCAATATTTGTACTAAAATTGATACTGCGACGTGGGCGCACTCATGAAAATTTACGGCGCTCATGTCAGATTGGAAGATTACGCTGGAATTAGTGGCGTGCATAAACTAATTTTGGGAATTTCTAGTTTGGGAACTGTTGATAATAATAATAATAATAATAATAATAATAATACTTCCCTTCAGAAAGAAGCCTTACTTATGATTACGATAATCGATGGATCCAGGTCGGTTTGAATCCGCGACAATGGGTTTAGGAGACAAGTATGGTTATCACAAGACCATCAAGATTGACAAGGGGTTCGAGGTGGTGAATGTTATTTATCTTGCGCGTGGCTATTGTTTCATGGAGTATAACGCAGCCTGGCCACAGTTAAATTAAATAATTGGCGAACTCAATCAAAATTTGAGATTCCACGTTTGAGAGAGCCCTTGACGTCCCTCATTTTGGTTTTTTCCCCCCCATTTTTCCTTCCCCCCTCCTATGTTGCTTAGGCGACTGACGGATTTTTCCATTCCACAAAATTTATAGCATTTTATTCCGTTAAAGTGGTGGCTTGCACTTTGGGAAGATTTAAGTGGCCCTTTAGGGCTATGCCGGTGGCAGAATGTAAAAAAAGTTGGAGAAATGCTGGGGAAAGTGTATCGAACTAAAAGGAGATTACGTTGAAAAATTAAAAAATTAAAAAAATCTACCAAAAATACTTTGTTTTCCTATCTTTTCCTCAGGACTTATTGGTAAGTTCTAAATTCCGAGTTCTGTGTTTAGTTACGCCAAGTTCAGTCGCCCAGGTTCTTTCACCGTATTGCATAAGGTCAGAAACACACGGTGTTGATCATGTTACTCCAATCCAATGGAAAACAAGACACGGCCATTGCACTATTGGCGGACGTGTAGTAATTGCGAATCCTATACCTGAAGTCGCTGACGTAGCGAAGAGCAAGACCTTGCCGAAGCTGCTATCTGTCGGACGTTGGCCTTCCGGTTCTTACTCATCGTCCTTGGCCTTGTTTCGTGAACTAATGACCCGGGTGTGGTGTAGCCCGTAACACGGAAGGCGATGTTCTACTACTCCAGTATAGAGATTCCAATCTGCTTTTCGCATGGTTCTTCTGCGATGTGGGATGTCTTAAGATACCCCATTCATTTAGTACTAGTGGTTTTAGATTGAATTTACTGAAGTTCCATAACGTTCACAAATGAAAAAGTAAGAAGCAACATACCTAGTTTCAACATATAACAATTACACAGCGCAATAACCATTGTGGGCGCCCAAGGCTGGAATATTGACAAATGTATAATAAAAACCATTGAAAATGTCATAGTAAGAATGCAATCATAATCCCTTCAGTAATAAAACATGTAATCTATTATCTTGGTAACTATAGAATGGTGGTTGAGGCGCGATGTGGTTAAGGCGCGGATTCGTGAACGAGAGGTCTGGGGTTCTCGTTCAGGACCGTCCTCCCTAACTGAGGGTTTTTTTCAAGTTTTCCTCAGTCCTCTCAATGGCAAATGCCGGAGAGGTACCCTAAACTTAGGCCTGGGAAGTTTCTTTCCTTAAAAATAAACCCTTTCCCAATATATCATTTCATCTCATATATCATCAGTGTGGTGCCTCAGTGGTTAAAACAGGCGTTAAACGCTATTCAAAAATATAAAGCAACCTAACCAAATCCTCCAATTTAGGGTGCAATTATTATTTAGAATTAAAATAGACGGTTACCTGTGTGAAATTAAACATTCCTTTGAGTATTCTATGAATATTTCTAAATCTGCAAGCATTGAGCTGAAGCAATAGAATTGATCTGAGTTCTACACTACAGGCTTATTCGAAGCTGTGTGTGGCAAGGATTTGGTGTACTATAGTTCACAAAAGTATAATATATTAAAGTGCATTTGCACAAGTTCACATTATAATGTACAACACTTGTAAAGCGTTATTCAAATGTTAAATCATAAAAGAGCAAGATGGAGGAACAGCTGTTTGCCACATGACGTCATAACTTGAATTACGATATGTCTGCTCCTTAGTAATAAATTCGCATTTTTAAATGCATTATTGCATTCCTACTATGGCATTTTCAATATTTCATCATGCATTTGCCAATATTCCAGCCTTGGGCGCCCACATTGGTTGTTGGTTGGTTGGTTGGTTGGTTGTTTGTTTGGTTGTTGCCAATTAAGTGACATACTTTTTATTTGCTTGTGCTTCATACATAGTAGTGAGTGCATCATTTCATGGGCTATAACAGTCTTATTAAAATAAGTGCTTAAGTTGAGTTAATCCAGAAATTAGCGATATACAAAAAGAAAAAAAATTAACTTCAAGATTCAACAGAGAAATTCGCGTTTAAACCCTGAAAATGTACAGCTGAAAGAGACAGATTAACAGAAAAGGCAATTGGAATTACCTTTCGTATAAATAAAAATGAAAAATGATATTAGATGTGGAAAGTAAAACTTCTTATCATAGATTTATGGCACGTAAAAGAACCTCAAGATAAAAGAAAAGGCCTCTGAGCTAAATTTATCGGCCGTTTCATGTCCTGAATTGAATGGCATGCTAATCAGATGAAATTGATTTTTGGTTTGCTCTTTTCTTAAGTTAACAAAGGTTGAATGAATGAATGAGTAGTGTTTAACGTCCGTTTTTGCTACAGAGGCACCACAGGCGATGGACACTGATGACACATGACATGAAATGATATATTGGGAAAGGATTTATTATTAAGGAAGGAATCGTTCCAGGCCTAAGTTTTAGGGTACCTACCCGGCATTTGCCATTTATGAGGACTGAGGAAAACCTGGAAAAAACCTCAGTCAGGAAGGACGGTCCTGGCGGTATTCGAACCCAGACCTCCCGCTCACGAGTCTGAGACTTAACGATCTCGGACACCCGTGGCGGTTAACAAAGATTGAAAATAATTACATTGAAAATATAAAGTGTATAACACTTAGGAATATGATCATGTTCTTGACTTGTTATGGTCTAAGCATCACTGATGAGCCATCTTGGTAGAATATGAACAACATTTTGACATTTTATCAAAGAAGAAACCATTTATAAAGACTATCAGCTCTAGTTTCTAGTTGCCAGTAGCTTTATTGGCAATGTCCTTGGGACAACGAATTTTCATTGATCTTTAAGCACTAGCACGTGCACTTTCATCACGTGCGTCTCCTTCACCTCCAGGCAATTGAAAGCCGTTCTCTGTTATTGTTTGAATAAAATGCACGTTGTAATTAAAGAATATTTATTTTCAACACGAAACATTATAAAACAATATGAAGCAATAATGTGAAGCATATCGCAACAGAACGTGAGTGAGAACACAAAGTGCACGCATGCATGTGGGTTATCCCTGCATTTTAGTTAGAAATCAACTAGTGATCATATGAATCGGAAAATACACGAAATAGCGATGATGTGACAACGTTATTAAGCTGCCTCTTTATGTATGTACATTGCACAGTCTGGCGATCAGAAGATGGCAAGAGGGGACTGATGTGCAAGGGGGCCTGAACTATTTATTTACACACCTACGAGTGTATGTGAAATAACCATGCTGCCGTATGACTCTCAGATTCACATCTTGCAAGCACGCTAAACTTCTATGGGCGAGCATATGGCAACACTGTTTATTTTTATCGACACTAAGTAGGTGAACATAGTGAGGAGGGTAGAAAATGTTTACGTAGCACATTCCTGTCGCTTGCCTTCTTCTCATCGCCAGACAATGCATACATATAGCTAGCCAGCAGTGACTGTAAAGACGAGGAAGCCATGTGACGGTCGTGTTTTCCATTGGGTATAATCAATCACTCGATACATGTTTAGTTTATATTTTAAGTCATTTTCAGTAATACAAGCATATCTAAAAATTAAAAGCGTTATATATTGCATAAGATTGAAAGTGAGGTAAGATACATGTTTGTTTAGAACACTTACTATAATTTAATGTATCAAATAAACACGATTGCTGTGTTTAAAATAAATATCTAAATAGCAATATAAAATTTAAATAAGTACGTAATAATAATGAAAGGATGAAAAGAGGGAATTAGACTGCTGAAATTACTCTAATATATATGAAGTAATAGTGGGAAAGTTAATATTTTTGCAAACTCATAAGATTAACATAAAATAAGTTAATAAAATCATGGACAAAATTTACATTTTATATAAACAACTGTAACTTGCCTTGGGCAATATCACCCATAAAGTGTGTAAGTAGAACTTTGACATGTTTATCCATTATATAGTGAGCTAGTTAACTAAATTATTAAATGTAGCTACCGCCTATCTTGATCTTAGCTAGAGCTTTTAAAAATATCCAGAACATAAAATTCTGATTTGCTGTTGCGAAGATATTCATCATAATGTGCCGTGTTTACACTAATTCATTAGTTACCACGTGTCAACTCCTTGTTTCTCTTCCTTTTTCTTTCGAAAACATAGAAACCGGCTCCTCGTATCCTTTCTTTCATTAGTTTATATTGGTGTGGACCCATCATGGTGACGTCATAGTCCTGCAGAGAGAGAAGGTGTACGATATTCGAGGTGTGAACTTGTTTTTCGGCCAACGCTTCCAAATTGTTAGGATCGCTACTTCTCCACTCCTCGCCCACTGACCAAGGCATTTTTGTAAGTTATATATTAGGAATTTAAATTATCTTAAATTTTAAAGGGTTTTCTTTGTTCTGTTAAATTGCACGCTAAAGCGTTAAATATTTGTAACTGGAAGGCAAGTAGGTACATTTTATTTTAATCTTTTATGTTATCTTTTACTGCGCTATGCCAGTACATTTTGTGATATTCAATTTGAAGGCAAGCATGTAATCTTATTACTGTTTATGACACTTTTCCTTTATGCTGTGCCAATAAAGTGCTGTGATGTTTAATTTGGAGACAAGAAGGGTAGTATTAATATTATATTGTTTTAATAATACTTTGTCATTAAACTCTTGCATTGTTTATCCTTATAGTAATGTTTAATGCTCCCTTGTTTAGTATTGAACGTTTCAATATTTCTTTATTATAAAAATGATTATTTATTATAACTGTTTTCCCGTAAATGAAACTACTTAGATTCCAGACAACACTGGGGATGCCTTTCTGAGATGATTTCTAAAAATCATACGCTAAGATGCGGTATAATTGTTAAACAATTAACAAGAAAACTGTAGCCCATGCTGTGATAATGCATCTAAAATGTCCCAACTTTCGGTTTCGCAGAATTGTTCCGTGATTACAAATATTGATTGTGCTAAAAAGTAGCAGATGTACAATAGCGGTTTCTCTAAGCAAAAAATAGCATAAGACGACATCAAAATTTTTCGCTCCAAAAATGCTAATTGTCATGACCAGCAATTTGCATAGTTATACTGTAAGTTATTTATTAATGTAAATACTAGCTGCAAAAGTTTTGTTTTGTTTTTTGTTCTTGATTTCTACAGGTGTACCGTGGGTCACACGCCAGATGTCAATACGATATTTGAGTTCCTATCACACTCGCCGTAGCATATAATCGTCATTGGGTTATCGATATTCATCTTCAAATCGTTTTGTTTAAAAGGCAAGAGCAGTAGAAAGCTTAATGTACCCCCACTAGAAAATAACGAGAAGTCAGATCTGGCGACCGCTGGTCGCTATCAGATTCATGCCCGATTCAACGTTGTGGTGGTCCCTTACTCAGATAGCTGCAAACCTTACGATGAAAGTGGGAGGGCGTTCCATCTTGTTGAGTGATCTTGTAGAAGAGGCTTCAACTACAGTGTCAACATGTGCAGATATATTGCATTTACAGAGTTTTCCGCGAAGAAGAACGATGACTCATAAACCATGTTAATGAAATGGCACAAAATATGTTACATTTTTCAGAATTTCGCAAATGTCCCACATTTTCTCACTCTATAAAGACGGCTCTCTGCCGCTGAAGTGCAAGATGCATTCATTATTAAAATCAAATGTGGTAGCAAAATAATTAATCTGTCATCAATTTCTGGAAGTAATTACACAAGGAGTGCCTTCGATCATGATCTACGATGCCAAAGCTATTTTTAAATAGTTTTAAAGCCCATTTTTTACTGCTGTGCCATCATAGTAAATACTGATGAATTGATGATATACGAGATGAAGTGGTGATTTGGAAGGAGGCATTGCAAATCTAAGTTTAGGGTAACTATCCAGTATTTGGAATTGATGAGAACTCAGGAGAACACCCGAAAAAAAGCTACGAAATTCAAATCGTAGGTTTCGCGTTCATGAATTCCCTACCTTAACGGCCTCGGGCAGTCGCGCCGGTGCCAAAGCGTAAAGAAACTGCAATCGCTTTTATTTCTGCTGTATACGCTTCGAAGAGTTCTCCAGATATGTTTTTGTGGCATCCTAAGCTGATTCCTGACACACGTCAATAACACAGCCGTACGCGCTTCACATTACAAGCGGGCGGCTTGTCGATTTTTTTTTTTTTTTTTTTTTTTTTTTTTTTTTTTTTTTTTTTTGCACAAACAGCCAGAGTCTTAAATACAGGTTTACTTATCTGTCGGTAGATCGTTCTTATACTGCACTTGGAAACGATGTTTAACAGAGATTACACAGCACAAAAAAGGTCTTCTCCTCAGCTATGACCACGTTTTCAGTAAATGCCGAAAAGTTACCATTGAATTTACAGCTGTAAGTATGAAACTAAAGTGTGAGAAATTCTTCGTCTCACTGTGTAAGCTATGTCAATATGAAAGTATTAATAACCTAATGCAATGTTTTTTTAAACCCTTTGACTAATCTTCTATTATCAAACGAACATGTAATAGAGACATTCACAGCTAAAATAGAATGGCTCTAAAATATTTTCATTTTTGCAATAAAGTAAAAGCGAAATGTATCAGCAGAAAAACATTTCCCATCACTACACCACGAGAATCCAAGAAATCCGTTGCCATTATTTTTCCTGCAGTTGGAACCGTTTTTTACTTTCTTTAGTGCACTTTCACCTGTTACCCTCACTGTTTGGACTACTTCTTCGTCTCTGTCGTGTAGTAATGAATGTATGTTTCATCTATTGTTATGAAATGTCGGAGAAACTGCGTTCATATAAATCTAAACTCCCTTGAGAAATGTTCATTCGAATGCGTTTTTGGTTCATTGTTAACAAACACGGCACCCAAGCTTTTTCATGCGCAAAACTTCGCGTAAGATGTAATGGATACAGACTGTCTAGGTATTTGTAATGTCAGCCAACTCCCATATCTTCAATTGGCGATACTTGAGAGGGCATTGTGAGTTTTTGTCTGTTGTAGCAGTTTTGGGACACCCTGAGCGCTCATCATCTTGAATGGATGTACGACCACGCTTAAATTCAGCAGTCCACTTTTTAACTGACAAATGTGAAGGGGAAGAATCTTTAAATGTGGAGTCTAACTTATTTTGTATTTCTGTTGGAATTAAACCCTTCAAAACGAAGTACTTTATCACAACTGGTTTTTCAGATTTATCCATTTTGTAGCAAATGCTAATTCTAGTTTGTTTACACGATCGTCAGAAACAAGTAACTACGCTTTACGCCTCTGAAACTTTACATTGCGCCCTCTAAATGATGGTACTTAACAACTATCACAAGTGATATCTCAAGAGGGTCTGCGGTTGCCCATAAATTCACGAACATAGTGAATACTCAACCTTATCAAGCCATCTAGCAGCAAAAAATGTCGATTTCAATAATGCGAAAGCTAAATACGGGTTTGGACCATTTCATTAATAGAATAAGAATAAAAGTAATATTATTTGAAATTTGCCCACGTATTATTAACAACTGTATAAAGGTTTACACTTATTTTATGAACCTATCCAGAGCTGTGAGAATGAAATAGACGTCTACTATTACAGTCGTTACCGTTAGATGTAAATACCAAGTGAGAAAAACAAAACGGAGAAAACATTTTCTCATTCATTATGGTTGTTAAGGCAGATATTGTTACATAATTAACAAAATGTTCTCAAATTGGTTGACTGAATACGCAAAAACAATTGCTTGAGTGAATACACATTAAGTTAGTTAAATTTACAACATTATTGAAAACACAGAAAAGTGGTCAGCGATGCATACTCAGGAATCGTCTAAATAATTTCCGGCTGTAATTGGTCAAAATTCAAATTTTTGTTTCATTGAATTAAAGATGACGTCACATAAGTGAAATAGTCATAGTAATTTGGCCATCTTCACATCTTTTAGTCTCGATAAGAACTGTAGAACACCCCTAGTAGATTCCGTATCTCAAACTACTTTTCTAAGATCCCTCTACAATCTCTGAAAGTATTGCGGTGCAGTTAACATTTTCTATTACCAAATAATTATGACATAGTCAATTATATTAACCATGGCAATGCAGTTTGTTTTGGTAGGATAAGGACTATTTTGGATCTGTTTTTTAGTTCTCAGTTTCCTAAATCTTGAATAACTTGTCAAGTTATTCCCCGGGTGTGCTGGCAGAATAGAGAGAGAGGGAGAGCGAAGAGATACGGAGGGGAAAAAGGAGAAATAAGGTTTATTTCACAATAATAACACAATATTATTAATATTTTTCTAACAATCGGGTATATTACTGTTATCACTTAAACTTAGTTTTTGAATCTTTTAACTTATTTGTTTCTGAGTCAAACTAAAGACTGGGCGCATGCAATGTCTCAGTATATCTGTCTATTTTTTAAAATTTAATTCAGAACCAGGTGTAACTGGTGAATTTTTATCATCATTCTCACTAATTTTATCTTTGCTTTTTATTTTCAACACATTAACGAACGTTGTCTTTTGCGGCAAATTACGTTTACGTTTATTTTACAGTCTAACTAAATTTCACAGAAAAACTATATTTTAATTACGATATACAAAATAATATAAGCTTTAATAAGGATAGTAGAATATCACAACATCCTGGCTACTGAATGACACCTGCTAAGTTTATGAAGTCATAGCAGTTATATTTTTCACATGGCTATAGTTATTATGGGTAAATAACCATGAAGTGTAGCACCATTCCACAATGTTAAAAATGATTTTCAAAAAGGATTATCCGTTCACCTGCGTACGGTGTGCGTAATCGTCACTGCAAAAGAATAATTCAACGTCTTATGGAAACATTTGAGGCAACTGGTTCTGTTGCAAATCAAACAACTCTTGTACATGAACGATGCAAAAGCTCCAATGATAACATACGTCGTCATTCGTGAGAGCATATGCGGTGAATCCACGGAAGTAAATCTTTCAGCGAGCACATGAACTACATCGACTACAACTTGGGAGATTTTGCACCATGACTTGAAGTTACACCCGTACAAAATTATTTTAACTGAAGAACTGAAGCCAAGTGGGCATAGATTGTCCGTGACTTGGATATGGACTTGTAAGTTGACCCATCTAGCAATATAATCATCTTTAGCGACGAGGGTCATTTTTTGGATGAATGGTTTCGTTAATAAACGAAATTTCCTCTTTTGGAACAATGAGAATCCAATGGAGATTCAAGAACAACCATTTCTTCTCTAAAAGGCTTCCATGGCGTGGATTTTGATATGGCGGAATTATTGGTACATATTTTCCCAAGATAAAAGAGGAGAGTGACTGTCGATGGAGAACGATAACGACTATGATCCAGAATTATTTTTGGCCTCAATTGGAAGACATGGATCTCAGAAACGCGTGGTTTCATCGGCGCCACGTATCATACTGCCCAAGAAATAGTCACCCATTGGCGGAGAAGTACAGAGGCTTCATCTATTCGCGTGGTGGTGATGTTAACTGCTCCCCAGATCATGTGATTTAACCCCGCTGTATTACTTCTTATGTTAAATCACGGGTTTATACCAAAAAGCCAGAAACGGTTAATGACCTAAGGAACAATATCACGCGCGTTATGTTTGTCTGTCATTGAAAATTGTAAGACCCGTATATGCGCATGCAACGGCGCCCATTTAACTGATGTTCTCTCCCGTACATAATGACACCAAGTGTGTTTCAAAATTGTTTAATAAATTAACCTCTTTTTAACATTTTTTTTTTTCATTTAAAAAGTAGAAAACCTATAGTTACCAACATTGACGATCCATGGTTCGAATTCTAGTCAGATTATACACACAGAAACGAACTATTGACGAAGAATAGCAAAAAATGAAGATGATAGAAAGTAAAAGATATAAAAATTAGAAAAGTTACGAAAGTGAAAAGAATATTATCAAAGTAGCTGAAAAGCAAAACACTGCAGTGGTTTGGACACGGAAAACGATGAGTTCCGACGATGATTTTGAAGTTGAATGATGAGGACAGAAGGGACAGAGAACAACAACGAGGACAATGGGTGAATGGTCTGGAGGAGTATAAACAGATGGAAACCTACAGAAGTAGTAACTGAAGACACAGATTTGAGGAGAAGTAAACTTACTTTGGGTTGAAGAAAGAAAATAAAGTCTACAGAATCAATGCAAATCCAAATTGTTATGTTTTAAATAAGACACGTTAACAGAATGTAGAACAGGAGATAGTTAAATTAGAAAAGTTTATTTATTTTATCGATTTTCCTCGAATCCCTTCCAGTACTTCCCCTTTCTCGTTATCATAATTAAATTATTTATGAGTTTTTGGTGAGGCTACATATAAAGGCTCTTATATTCTCTTGCTTTTTACTGCATCATTCTTTGTTTGCCCAGAAAGGCATAAATTTAAAGCGTAAATTTTTCCGGCTGGCCCATAAGCTTCCCTTGCTAACGGAGGACCCGCATGCTACTGCTACTACAGTAGAGAGGAAATGCGCTTATTGCATAAGATACAATTACACCAAAGTTGCGCAATATTCCCTCTTGGGTGGGGGAAAAAAAATAAAAAACTGCCCAGATATAAGTTCTATCAAGTAGAATTCGAACTTCCGCTCTTTTCTGCAGCGCACTAGCCATTTCCGTTCTTGTGCCCTTTAAAAACTTTATGATAGTGACCAGTAATTATATTCACGCACATTTTAGTTTGTTTTTATTCAGTCCGTTGACCGTAACAAAAGGGCAGTCATCTCACCCATCAATTCACCCCCCAGGTGAGTGACAAACGTGAGAGCCTACTGCTGGCCGTCCAAGCGTGGTAGTGATCCTGCTATTACAATTAACCTACCCCTAGGGATTTGGGGTGCAAATTTTTCATACGTGAATGAGCGGATACACGCAAAGTTAGGTTACACATACACACCGACGTCTGTCATCTGCTGTAATGGAGTACGCTCGGTTAACAAGTGCATTGATTTGCATCTATTTGCATATGTGCTGCTCTACCTCTGTCGTCATCGACTAGAGTCGCTTAGTAATGAAACCCATTTCTGCATTAGAAGTGGCGTTGGTGAATGTTAGTAATGAAAACTTTTGTCGAAAGCTTATGGTAATAAGTTACACCATCGTTCTGCAAACACAATCATATCAATATTAATGAAAAATTACATTAAGTATTTTAAAACTAAAGGCTTTTACTTTTATTTTAACGTTTTCATTTATCTTCTATACATTTCCCCCATATTTCTGGAAACTTTAGTATTTCTTTGCAGTAGAATTTCAGTCCGGCTGTCTGAAGACACTGACATCTTGGACTGCCTCTCCCAGTGGCAGCTCGTGACCCCTGTAGAACGGAGGGCCAACTACATAACACCCAGTTGAGTGGGAAAATTCTCTTTTGTAAAGATTTACATTCCTCTGGTTTATACGGAACTGTTCTAATTCACCTTAAGCCTTCTGTAGCCAATTCATAACTTTTATGAACCTTTCAATCTATTTACCTTCATTGATGTATCGTAATATCACAACAAATTGTAACATGAATGTAACGGGTGTCGTTTCGTCGCCTGTACAGAAACGGCAGCCCTTTCTATTTCTTTTCTAATTTCATTCCAATAGACAAAGTATGTTTCTCATTTCACACGTTGTCAGCCAAGATGGTTTTTTTTTTTTTTCAAACCACAATAAAAACTTAATTTTGTGCCGAATTGCAAATATTACATCTTCATTGTAAAGATAAGCACTATTTTATAAGTTCTTATTCAAAGATAAATAATTACTCAATAATAAAAAGTTTTAAATAGGGGCGACTTTTATGTTTATCAACACAATATCTTCTCATTTGGCACTACAGCTTTGTGACCCTGGGCCTGCCGCGGCGACCTCTGCTTCCTCTATCTCCGTCTTACAACTTCATTGATAGTGAACAATATTGCAGGGTAGCATGTGATCAGCATGCCGACACCCCGCAAGTCGCCTATCATGTGGTTTTCGTGATCGAAGAACGCTACCATCCACCAGGTATCCTCATGAACTTGGATGGACTCCAAGTCCAGATCTCCTTAACTTAGAAAAATCCTAAGCAAGTACCGGGAATCGAACCCGAGTCTCCGGCCCGCAATCAGCAACGCTGACCACAACACCAAGGAGGTGGTCTTGAATATAATATAGATGTGTATTAATAATTGGCCTGTAATGACCTGCTTACATTGAATGCAAGGTGATAAATAGCTGATTATGAAACAGTGATAGACGGGGGACTAAAACACATGGAACTATCCAAGCATTTGTCCTTTGGCTTTAACAAAAACCTTGTGATAAAACAGCTTTAATCGTTTAGTCAATTCCCTTCAGGTTTAAAGTTCACACCCCTTACATATACACGTAATAAAAGCCTGCACCGAAACGGTTGTTTCCAGGATGATGCTGCTACTGAATAATTACTTCTATAATCATACCGCAGCGGCAGTAATAGCCCGGTTCTTTAATTGACATGGGTTGCCTAGAATTTGCGGAAAAAGCATCATTGTTGTAAACATGGCAGAAGTTTACTCGTTAAATTATGAGATTTCTTTGTTTGATAACTTGAGGCTGTAGCTTGGTTTCCTTGTTATGTTGGCACGCTAACTTCTCCTTCCGTATTTTCTGGTGCATAATATTTATCGTTTCCTTAGTGTTACAAGTGAAGATCACAATAATAGAGGTTCAGTTTCCCTCGGAAAGTTTTTCCGTCCAGTGCTTCTTTCTCTAACCGGAAGTAATAAAACGTTAGCTGCAGTTAACACGGCATTACTATATTGTTGAAACTCTGCTAAGTTTTGCGGTTCGCTCGTGTATGGTGTTAAGATTTGTGTATTGTTTTCGTGTCGGTTTCTTTTATTTATAAAGAATTGACTGTTCTGTTGAAACAAAACATTAACAAATTCAACTCCGTAACCAGGGGCGGACGGTCCCAAAGAAAATGTCATCAATATTTACAATTTTCTCGTCTACTGGTCAAATTTAAAAAAAAAAAATGCATGAAAACAACGATGTATAATCGATTAGTTTTAATACTGTATTACGCAATAAGCGCATTTCCTCTTTACTGTAGTAGCGGTAGCATGCGGGTATTTCGTTGGCGAGGGAAGCTCATGGGCCAACCCTGAACATTTTACGCTTTAGACTTATACCTTCATGGGCAGCAAATATTTTAACAAGGATTTATATTGGTCTCACTCCAAGATGAGTTTGTCTTTCCCCCGCCTATTTCTGCGTTCTCTTGGACCAAGGCTCGGTATTCTTTCTTAGAAAATTTAGGAACCATATGTTTAAGGGTTACTGACACCAAGCATGACTGACTGGAGGTTGTTTTCTAATTTTGTTTGAAATTGGTTGGCTTCCTCAGAAAGTTTTGTGGCAATGAATAAAGTGGGCATTTTATTGAAGACTTCGTTTTCGCGTTTAAGCTTAACTGTTAAGTTGGAAGTGAAACGATTTGGACCTCTCAACCGAAAGCTATAGAAACTAACTCAGCAGGACGGCACAAAATTACGATTTTTTTGATTGATTTATTTATGAACGCTTTTTAACTTCTCAGGTCATCAGCGTCCCATTCAACTCAGGGCGTGAAACGGCCAACAAATTTTGCTCAGAGGCCTCTCTTTCAGGCTTGAGGTTCTTTTTCGTGCCTTAAATGTACGACACGGGACCCACGACTTTACTTCCCTTCTGAAGGAAGCCATACTTAGGATTTTTACGCCCGAAAAAATCCATCGGTCCTGGCCTGGTTCGAACTCGCGTTTTGGGGTGTAGGAGGCAAATATGGTAACCACCACACCATCAGGACCGACTTAATGGTTTGAGAAAACATCTAGGCTGACAGCGTGTGAAGTGAGAAACGTATCTTGTCTATAGGAATGAGATTAGAAAAGAAATAGGAAGTGTAAATTTTATTTCTGTTCAGGTCGACGAAACGTCAATTATTACATACAAGTTACAATTTGTTGTGATATTACGATATATCAATGGGGGTAAACCGGTTGAAAGGTGTATAAAATTAATTGTTGTTTCTGAATTGACTGCAGAAGGTTTAAGGCGTGCTTAAACAGTTGAATTAGAATAGTTCCATAAAAACCAGAAGTTTATAGCACAAACGTTTGATGACGCTGCAGTTATGAATGTCGGAAAGGAGCATACATCTTGATAAAAGAGAGCTTCCCACACACCATTTGGGTGTCTAATAGTTATGCCTCTGGCCTGCCCTCCTACAGGGCCACGAGCCGCCACTGTCCGTAACTAAAGCATTTATGTAGTTAATTTGAAATGATATACAAAAAAACAAACAAAAACAAACAAAAAACAAATAAAACAAAAGAAAAAACGTCATTGTATTATGCAATTATTTAACTTACTGAAAGCAGTAACAGAAACAAAACAATTGAAGAAGCTGTCGGTTTTTGCAGGCACATTTTAGCATTGATTTCGACGGTTAAAAAGTGACAGCTTCGATTTCAGAGACAAAGAACGCCTTGGACGAAAATGGAAACTGTTGGTTTGAAAGTTACTGAAGGAAGACTTGGATCAATCGATAAATGAACTTGCAAAGCAGCTTGTAATAAGAGAAAATCCATTCAACGGGTAAAAGAAATAACATTAAATAGTTAGTTGTTGAACATGATGGTAACTATAACGGTTCCTTATATATGTCCATGCTTAGCACCACGATGTATATCAGATCCACTCATTACAGCCCAGAGAAGTCCAGCACTACCTCCATTAAGCCAGCTCCCTTTATCATATCAAATTATCCTGCAAAAGTCATCCTACAGAGCTTAAAGACAAAAGCACGGAGAGACATGTTAATAACCCGTCTTTCTGGTGTGGTTGGTTGGAATAAAAAAAAACATGTTACCGTTTAAAAACTGCCGAAATGGAACTGACACTATTTTGTTGATCTAAGGGAAATGCGTTTAACACTTGTTAAACGCGTTTAACCGACGATGAAAAATGAACATACAAAACTATTTAACATGTTTCATACCAGTGTGGAATTGCTAGAAGGTCTAAAACAAGCAAAAAGGTTCATATTAACATTTGGTATTTTTTTTGTTAAAATTTTCGGGTTAATAATTTTTGTTGTTTTCTTGATAATCAAACTACAAGTATTTTGTTTTTTACAGATTTGGCGCTGTGTTGTGGTTTGTAGTCAAAAGTCATTCACCACTTTGCTATTATACTTGGCATAGAATGGGGTGCAGAGCTTTGGTATCAAGTATCTAACAACACTTTAGCATTAATGTATGGCAAGAATAATTGGTGTCACGTTATTCGGCCCTTGGAACATTAACAGGACAAGATACTATAACTTTTTATGGGATAATTAAAGTGTTTTCATAGCAAGAGTTCAGAAAACTTGATACGTGGTATGTGGTCCATGCATGATGGGGTACCGCCTCATTTTTTTGTACTGCTAGAGCGATTAGACATTCCAAAATAAGTGGATAGACCGTGAAGTCTTTACATCCTGGCCTGTTCATTATTCTAGGCTTTGTCAATTGGGTTGTTACCTATGGAATCATTTAAAGACCGTTGTATATTTCAAATTTGTATAACGTGGAAGTTCTTCGCCAGTATATTAAACTAGGATGTCAGTAAATACGGTAGACATCTGAGAGATTAAGACAGCCCACAATGCTGCACTTGGAAGCACGTATTTCAGCTCATGATGTCCATTTTGAGCAATTTCTGTAGAACTACAGGTATATATATATATATATATATATATATATATATATATAGCGAAAGTAACAATATGTTTATATGAGCGTTTATGCTTCTTTTTAAGTTCTTTATGAACTTCCGAAAGTTTACCACATGCTAAGAAACCCTCATGTTTTGACAACCCTAACCGTAAAAATATTTGAATGTCAATCAACTCGCTGGACATACCTACCTGATCAGAATATCTGGAACATCCTATTTATAAAGCCCTTCTTTGTTATGGTGAAGTGTGTGGTTTATCATGAAGTATTCAACTTTGGGGAAATAGTCAACGCTCAAAGCTATAGTCAACAATTACTCAAACTGAACAAAGAATTGATTAAAAAGGATCATACGTAACATTTAAAGTTCGACATTTATTGCAGAAGCTATATTACTGTTAGAGAGGGAACATGGGTGTGTCGTGAATCTGCATGCCAAACTGCAGATCACCGAAATAAGGATTATCTCCAGGATGGCTCGAGAGGAATAGAAGGGTGGGTAACTGGGTCTTGAAGCCCCATGGGGAAATACTGCGGACAGTTTCTTCTATTTACTACCATATTAAAGTTCCTCCTATCTTCCTTTACAACATGACCCTTAGGTGCAATCTATTGAGTATTGTAAAGTTTGAAAGGTTGCATGCCGTTAGTTTCTCTACTAAAACTAATCAATCATTAACTCTGTCATTGAACACTTTACAATTCTTCACTCACTATTTGCCCCTCTGATCTGAAGCCCCTTGGTCATTTCACATCAATTCATATTGTCCCACACATCTCGTCGCCTCTCTGGCTTTTGGCCTGCCTCTCGACGCCCCCTTACCTCTCTCTCCGCTCTCTCTATCTCGATGCTCTCCTATCTTATATTTTCACTCCCCCCATTTTGGGGCTCGGTCCCTTGTCGATCACATGTTATCACATGTCGATCAACCCTGGGCCTCTGTTGGTAGGACCCCCTGATCATCTCCATGACAAAGGTCTTCCTTTAGTGCCATTTGCCGGTCAACACTCCGCAGTCCTTCCTCAGCTGAACTTTGCTACACTACTAGCTAGTGATTGTTTTCCTAGTCTAATGCCTTCATGGTTCATAATCATCTTACAATGACGTTTTACAAATTGGTATTCGGTATTATACATGATGTTTTACTTTCCTTGACTCAATAAGGCAGGCTTTTACCTTAATAACGAAAGTGTAAAACATTTAATAATGGATTATCTCATAATTCCAGTATCGGGTACCCGAAACCAGCCAGCGGAGAGATGTGGGATAAAGGACATTTTCATAAACTGTCTGTAAATTTTGAGCCTTTGTACTTGTTTGCTTCAGCTTCAAACCCAGGACTTGGTACGTGCACTGTCTCATCACTTCAGCCCTGCTTTAGACACCCAGAAGCTCCGAACAATCCGCAATAGTATAGACGTGCATGGAGTATTGTTTGGCGGCAATCCGACTCATATTGCTCTCCTGCAGGAAGTAAAGGGGAGACGCATTTACTGCAGCTTGAACTGTTTTAACTCACAATGCTATCCATTCAAAGCTAAGGTTATATGTGTATCCAACGTGACTCATCATGTTTTTTAAACTTTTTCAACCTGGTATGTCGTACTTTTAAAATTTAATTCAGAATCAGAGATAACTGTTGAATTTTTATAATCACTTCCACTGCATTTATGTGTGCTTTCTTTTGATAAAACATATCAACGAATTTTTTCCATTTGCATCAGAATTGCGATAATAATAATAATAATAATAATAATAATAATAATAATAATAAAATTTCAAGAATTAATAAGGATAGTAGAACACTACAGCAGCCCGGCAACAAAATTAATGAATGCTAGCACAAACACAAAAATATATGCAAACAGTAGAAAGTCCGCAACAATCAATGTAAATACCTCTTAATTGTTATAGTTTCAATAATCACAATATAAGAACGAGAATAGGAGAAAGTTAAATTTGAAAAGTGTGTTTATTTTATTCATCTTCCATCACGAGCTATTTTAACAAAGGGCTCGGAACTAATATGAATATTACACATAGGGTTCACGCGATCCGGTCTATCAGACTACTAGGTGCGAGTTACAGGCTCTCCAGATATTGTACCTTGAACTAAGACTTGTTTCGCTCGGTATAGCATAGTATGAAAATAAAGAATTAAAAATGTTGAAGAAATAAGAAATTGATTCGAAAATAGCTTTTTATCTGCCGTTGAGACCAACTCTTGCCCGACAAAAGGCCAAAGAAACTGGCGGGCATTTTTTCAATTAACTGGGGGAGAGAAGGAAGAAAAATGTCGGTATTATTTTAATATACGTTTACAATAAAATTTCCTCAGAGTTTATTTAACGATCTGTTTAACATTCTTACCGTATTTCTTTTTATATGAAGAATGAATTCATAATCGCCGAGGTTTTTCTTTCTTTGTATGCCGTTAATGGTCAGCGAACACTGTACCATGTCATCCGCGAACACCTGTATACCTCCTACGTCAGATGTCTTCATATTCTTCAGTAACATCTCGTCAGTTATGTTATATATAAACAGTAAGGACAAATGCCTGCCTGCCTGCCTCACTCCCCTCTAGCTCACAAAACTCTCGCTATCCTTGTCGTACTTAATGTAGACTTTTCTATATCGCCTGTAGAGCTCAAACCATTTTCTCTGATGTTCCCTTTACCCGTAATTTAAACCATAATGTCAGGCGATCAATGGAGTCAAAGACCTTAAAATCAACAAAAGCGCAATGCAGTTTCCCTCGTTTGATTGACATTTGCTTCACTTTTAAATTGTCAAGAGTAATTGCACCCTCTATCGTACAGATGAAAATTTTGAGTTTTACTAAATTCTATCTCTGATCTGCTACACACTGTTTTAGAAGTCTGCGTGTGGGGGGGGGGGGAAGCAACGAGCGGTTTGTTTAAGACCCATCTGTACATGTTCATGTTCAGTCATTAATGGCAAACCTCATGCGGAGGAGAGTAAACACACATCTCGGGCTATTAAAATTGATTGATGTGTGAAACTTTATCAAAAATTCAGCAAGTACTCTGTCACGAACCATTAGTGCTCATAAAATATGAAAGATTCGGGTCGGAGCATGTTGCTAATAACGGAAAATCCTTAGGCTTGATCTGGCTGTGAATTTGTAAACCATTTCCATATACTCTTTAATAAAATAACATAAAGTTTTCAGTCGTTCACAATGTAACCATGAGAAATAAATTTGATTAACACATTCGAACTCATCGGTGAATGTGGTTGCTATCTTTCAAGAAATTAAAAGTTCGAGCTGCGTAAACTAAGCGAATTCCTCACCAAGTTGAATAACTTTAAAAATGAACATAAAATCCAAATTATGGTCTTATTAATTAATGAAATTAAATACGTTATAGCATTACTGTGTACATTAGGGGAACAAAATTAGAATTCTTACAGTCCATAAGTATCACAAAAGAGACATTACATTTTTAGAATTATTGTTTTTATTATTGATATTCAGTCATATATTGATTTAATGATATAGTATTAATTAAATGAAATATATTACCAGTGACAGAGCTATATTGTGTGGGCATTTTTAAACCTTTTTAAATGTAACCATATTTATGAACTCAGCCCTTAATATCATCTTTACATTCACTAAAATAGAGAAATAACAGAAAGTTTCGAATTACATTGTGTATTTAAGAAGATGGTGTTAATGTGTTTCAATAAAACAAAAACATGTTATTTAAAAAAAAAACATTTTCAATGCACTAAGCAAGTATACAGAATTAACAATACACTATCAAACGTTTCATTCATTTTCATTATCTTTGAAATTTAATTTAAATGTTATTGTAGTAAAACAATGTAACAAAAACTTTTCTGAAGGTTATCACAGAGAACTCTTACTACAAATGTAGTTCTCACACACATATTAGATTGATATTTCACATTTTCTATCTTCACAACGATGCTTTTGTTAAATCTAAAGCATACACATCCTTATAAATACAGTTTATATGCCGAGTTAATTTGTTCTTTTATTTTTAAAAATTGAGAGAAGATTAAACGCAGGAGGACTTTTTAAATTTAGTTTTTCAGATATACCCCTACTCCTAATATTTCGATTTTCCTGATTTTCAGTAACTATTTTTCTCATTTTATTTAAATGGTATATACCGAGTTTCGTTGCGAAAAAATAAATATTGGTGCTGCTAGAGCGAATTTTAAATTTTGGGTTTCAGGTAAACTCCCGTACTTACTAATCTGTTTTCACTGATTCCGAAACTATTTTATTTCAATGATATATACTGAGTTTCGTTGAAAAAGAACCAAAAAATGCGGCCGCAAGAGTGATTTTTAAATTTCGCTTTAACCGCCCCCACCTCATTAAATTTCGGTTTTCAACTGATTTTTGCTGGTTAACGAACTGGTGACTGATCTAATCTTTTTATTAATTGATGACTATATGCCGAATTTGGTTGAAGGATAAAAAATTGCGATCGTTAGAGCGTTAACACATACACATACTCTCTCTCTCTCTAGTTGTTTTAGGTGCCTAGTAGATAGGATCGATGGAGATTTGAAGACATTTTTAAAAAAATTGTTTCATGGGTACAAACACAAACACAATTTCTTCGGAATATGCTAAAAGTACATCTTTTGCCGGACAGTATCATTCAGGCGTGCATGCATGGAGAGTATGAAATTTAAACCAGTCGAATTCACAAAACTAAGTGTCCGGTGCTCTCTTCGGAAATGTTGAAGTCTTTGTTTAGTTGTGTTGTCAAAATATATGCCAAATGCCGTGTAAATAGTGATGGTATATCTGTTTTGAATATCATATGAAACAAGGAAAATGCTGTACGCCTATGATTCTCATGCAGATGAACGTATATCTTAGTTGGACGATGACCTACAAAGCCATTGTCAAAAGCCTTCAATTTTAGCACAATTCTAATGTTCGCGTCTTCCAGGGCTTAATTCATTTTTATGTTTATATAATACCTCTTTCGTATAAATCGATGCGCTATTTTCGTGCTGTCTGTCATAACATTCATTTTAGGAATCCTGCACATGCAAGATTCATGCTTATTGTTAATCCCGTGCGTTTTAGGCTTTTATTGCTATTTAAACTTTAAATGGATTTAAATATATCTTTTATTGAAATAATCATCATATAGGTTTATTACACGAAAGGGAAGCTCACCATTACAAACTAATTACTGAAACAATATCAGCAAAACATTCATTCAGCTAGCGTAGACGTTTAGCTAAGAGATCTAACAAGCCAGTTGAGCAGCATAATTTCTCGATTTTCTGGTGTTGCCTGGTCAGCCCCTTCAAGTGTTTCCATTTCTCTGATTGCATTTGAGTGTATATTAAATTGCACACGAAACTGTGTTTGAATTGATGAAAGTCGTATATTACCGTTATTCTTTTGTGCCCTCTCTTTTCTCTAACCAATATCACGAAGTTCCGCTATCTGGTAAACATGATCGATGTTTTACAACGAAGAAATATCCGTGGCCAGCCGCATCGAAAAGAAAGTTAACATTATTCTCGTTGGTCCGTAATTTTCACTTGCGTTTATTCAGCGATGAGGTAACACACGTTATTTTTCTTGGGTATGGGGACATATCTAGATCGTAAATCAGAGCTGCAATAAAACACAGACATAACGGAATATATTGGCAATCGAATAGTGCATAGCTAATAAAGTATTAAGTTCGTGAGTGTCAATGTTGTAACGGTCGAGGTAATAATAAGATTACTTTATTACGGATTTCAAATATTTTTCATCCTTTCGACTCGGCACTATCGCTTTATTCATTTCTATCACCTAAGTCTTCTCCCGTTAATCTCTTATTAGCCATACTCTTTCTTACTACTTTCACCCACTCTTTCTTGACTTCCTTTCTCTTCTTTTTCCTTCATCCCTCTATCTCAAAGTCATTTTAAGTATTTTGCTGTATTCCGCACTTTTAATACATGTTAAGAGTTGTGTTTAATAAAAATAAAATAAATGTTCCGTGCTGCAACTAATTTCAAAAGAAACGTTCATGGCTCTTGAGATAAATACGAATGGTGGAGTACAAACTCATGCCACTAGAGCTCTGAATAGGGAGGAAGAGTTGTAACCAAGATGTGGATGCGATATCAAGAATTTGGCAGTCCGGAAGAATAAACTCTAGGTAAACCAAGGATTTTCAAGGATCTTTGAAAATTCACTTCCCTTGTCCCTTAAAGTGTCCTGTGTCTCGCTGAGGAAACCAGGCATGTCGTATTGCATGTTACCGCAATATGTCAATTGGTAACAGATACAATGGAGTCATGTTCTCTTCATAGATGAATCACTCTTCGGTCTCCATCCAAATTCCATATATTGGGAGCTGTATTCGATATTCATTGCAGAATAAGATAGGGCTAGAACAATAAATCTATAACGGTCACGGTTAGGGTTGATTTATCGCACTCCCTTTTAAAATACAATACAATTTATCAATATTCCAGGAAAATGTACTTAGAGAGATAATCAGGTAACGCAGAAAGACTGAGAAACATACAGGACGTTCACAAATTCATTGGAGGTACCTCGTGGTCTGGGCAGGAATAATGGCAAATAGAAAAACAGATCTCATTTGGATCAGCGAAACAATACGTAAATGAAAACAGGAATATTTAAGATGTTTTGCTCCTTCTAATTGCTGAAGTATCTGCACCAAATTCTTTACATGAATGATAATGCCAAAGCACATGATGCAAGGTGTATGTCTAGATATTGTCAAACGACCTGCTCAGTCCCCAGATCTAAATGCATCTATTGGATACCGGTTAACAGACAGTTTTACAGCACATTGAAAACATCGAGACAATGGATCACTGTTCATGCGTCTCCATCATCACTGGCAGCACATTGAACAAGACGAAGTCCTTCATCACATATCTTCAGTGTCAAGAAGGTTTCAAGCAGTACTTTATGCAAGAGGTGGCACAAGCGTCACGGGAAACTCGAGGAAAAGGATATTTTGCTTTTGTGGTCTACAGTGGTGTATATCAATGTAAGTCTAACAGAATTTGTATGATCAGATTCCATTCATAATTATTAGAACATTTAAGAAAATATGATATTCCTTAGACAGTTATAATGTGTGCATAATAAAAAAATACAACTATCCTCTTACTTCATTTATAATTTTAACAGAAATGAAACGAGTACCTGTAGTATTTTAACGCTAAATTAAAACATAATTTAGAAATGTTCCATTGGACTTGACCTTTGTGTGACAATGCTGTTTATGTTGGAATGGTAATGTTTATTCGGTGGGATGTTTATACCGTCATATTTTGTGCTCTCATTTGAATTTTTTCAGATACAATAACCATCTGTTATAATGAATAGCATGTTATCAATGCTATGTAGGTTCATTTATGTTGTGACATTTCGAGATATGTTCCGCATGAGCATTTTCTTGGTACAAAGCCAGTGATTAACTGGTACAGAGCGTATTAGGATGCTATTGTAAATATTTACAATTTGGAATAGATATTTTATTATTATGCTATCTTACTTTTTTCAATAATGCGGTACTTTTTTAAATAATCCTACCAATACGTATGTGTAGTGGACTGACTTTTAAGTCTCAAAGATGAAACTTTATACCACTTATAAAGAAGAGTTAATGAGTTTTACTTCTATCAAAGCAAAGTGGGTGATGCTAGGAATTGGCCCCTCTTGTACCCTATTTATTATGTGTTAAGTTTTTCACAATTTACTCTATAGGCATTTGAAGCTTAATGACTAAAACTTGGACTCCATTGTCTCTTTATTGCACAGTCATTGAAAACAAGTTGCCTGCAACTTCACAATGTCGTAATGTGATATCAGGCAGTACAATGTATTAGTGTTATTTAAGTAACTCTCTGTTTTACTTTCGTGGAGTACAGTGTATATTCCCAGGCCTATGATAGACTGCGGCTGTGCAGGAGTAGTAGTTGATCGACTATGTCTAACTTAGATACAGTTAAGGTACTCGAATTCATTCCTGGAGGAGACTATGTTGCCATTCATAGGTGTCTTCGTGATGCAGTGCGATGAAAAAGGCCTCATTATGACAAGGAAAGAAATGAATTTCCATCTAAATAACGATCCAGCACACCGGTCGCTCCAGGTGAGCGAATTCCTCGCAAAGGATAACATACCTGTCCTTCTTCATCCTCCGTATTCTCCAGATCTTGCTGCAGTTGTTTACTGCCCGTTTACGAAAGTGGGAAAAAAAAAAAAAGTGCGCTTCGGCCACGCATGCGCACTCTGCTGGAAGTTACCAAAAATGAGCTGCAGGACTCTCTTAAAATGTGGTACGGACGCTGGCAGTAGTGTGTCACTGCCCAAGGGGGCTTACTTTGAAGGTGGTATTGTGTAAAAATTTCATTTCCTCTGTAACAAAAACTTCTACAAATGTTCAGTTTATTTTTGACTCTATTAGCCTATCTCGTCTGCATAGACATGTCATTTACTATGTTATTTAGCCGCCTATAAGTAGCGCACAATTGTAAACAAAGCGGTCAGTCATGGTATAAATAAACACACACAAGTTTCTTGTAATTGTTCAGGAATGTAGGTATGAATATTTCACTTTAAAAGGAGTTAATATACTTTGTAAATATGCGACATAATAGAAGGATGTTCAAGACTTAGTGTAATTTTAAGCAAAATATTTTAACTGTTTGAGTGAAATGTCATCTACATCAAGATATCCATATATATCTCAGAATTTATGAAGAGCTTTGTGAAATGATGGTATGCTGTAATATTCCCTTTCACAAGTTACAGAATTCACTTTCAAATCTTTTTTTGCGATATACACAGAATGAAACGTTCCTTGCAAGTCAACTTTACGTAAACCCTATTCATTTTTTTTTATTTATGGACGCTCTTTAACACCCTATTAAGTTCTTTGCTGTGATAGTATTATAAATAACTAAAACCCTTTTGTCTAAAAGTGCATCAAGAAGGGACAGAAGTTTTTCTTTTGACACTTAACAAAGTGCATTTTTATTTATTGTAAAGTAGTATGAAAGACTAGTAAGAAATATATAAGTAAAATCGCTATAGGTGCTTGTTTTATCATTCAAGTCCTTTTGGCTAAAGTGGTGTACGACTCAAAGCTTTTAAAAAGAAAATGTAAATCGAGCTTATAGGAATAAATTGAAAAAAAAGTATTAGAGAAAACAAATCAATAGCTACTAAAGTTAATATGAAAATATCTGCAAGTAAACGCTATCGTTATACTGTAGTCGATTAGAGTGAAGATAGCTATAGATAATAAAATATGGAACAAATTAATACATTTAAATATTTGGCTTTTCATAACATATGAAAAAATATGAAATTGATGAGAAATTAAATAAGTTTATTTGTTTTTGTGGAGCACTTTGGCGAATATTGGGAGTAAAGAAACCTTAATGAAGTTTTATACAGTTATGGCAGTTCCTATTTTTGAATATAGCAGTGAAACTTGATTCTTCACAAAAGACAAAGAAATGAAAATGAAGTTCCTCAGATATTTAGCAGGGTAAAAGGAGAAACTAAGACATTAGGAATGAATTAAAATATAAAGTGGAATACAACAAAGTGTATTAAAATCACTGGAAAAAATCATATAAATAGAATGTTAATTATAAGTATTGATATACCAAATACGGCTATAGAATGTAATCCATTAGGTCACTTAAAAGACTAGTGAAAACTTGGCGAGATCAATTTTGATGGAGGCAGAACGGATCGAAATATGATGATGACGGTGACTAAATCCTACTTTTTTTTATTAAAACAATTATGAATAAAATAAGCTGCTTCTTCACCTCTACGTGGTTGTATTTTCACCGAGCAACGGACAGCACTTTGTCTTTCCACTATACGTTTGAGTACCTGACCGTACCCCCAGTACTCGAATTGCAGTTAACTTGACTGTGGTATCCAAACTTTACCAATGATTAATTACTCATGAATCATTTGATTTAGAATGCATGTATTACATTTATATATTATATTTTCGTAGATTCGATATTTCATTGTAATTCGTCTATTGAGTCGCTTCTATAAAGGTGAAAATGTTTCCAGAAGTGCGTTGTTTTCCACATAATAAAGGAATCTATAGTGCTACACCTAACGATGGTCTTTTGTTTTCTGGGTATATTTTTAATTTTCGCGATTAGAAGGGATGTATTTTTCAATACTTTCAGTAAACAAGCGCTGGACAAACTATAATTGTGCACTATTTAGTATTATTTGAAGATTTTCCATCATGGGTCCCTTTACTAGATGTTAGGAAGGTAGATCAAACTGTCGATAGTTATATTTTGCAGACGTCCGTTTCTGAGAAATGTAAGGTTATATAACTTTAGTACGGCTCATGTCGTGACATGATAGTGTCGGGGTGGAGTTCGTCCGAACATGGCCGCTTTTATTCATCACAACCTTTCGTCACGAATGTGAATAAACCACGATTTCCATAACTTTTCCGCAGGAAGCGCTTTTAATACTGCTTCATTGTTTAATTTGTGTTGAGAATCATGCTTTTGAAATTATTAACGTGATAAAACTGTTTTTAGGTTAGCGTACACTGATTGCTTTATCACACTCCGCAATTCTCACGTTCATAAATCCCTTTTAAGGAAAAATAAAGTATTTATGTGTATTCTTCCGGCTTTTTGATTGGCAGATTTCCTCAAGCTTAGAGTATGTTTTCTTTTTTCTTCACTGAAACGAAATTATGCCGGAAAAGTCTCAAATGTTGGGCAAATTCTATGAAATGATGCAGAAATTCTTTAAATGGCGTAATTGTTAGCAAGGAGAATTCTTGTAAAGGATATGACAAAGTTTTAGCCAGATGTCACATATAGTTAACGTTTAACAGCTATCTGAATTGACCGCTCACATCTGTCCCTTGAAGCATGGGGCTACCATCAGCAATTACTGGGGTCTAGAACATCTCAAGCTGAAAACTAGGGCAAATTAGTACACCAAAATAAATAAAATCTCTGGTTAGCAGAGACAAAGTCTGTAAAGCATTTACAACGCCGTTTTCGTCGAGAATCTTCAAAGACACATTCCTATTCCTGACTATAAGAGAGTAATACAACACAAAGTTCAAGCAGACAGAAAACTTGTTAACTAAAACTAGTAAGCATTCTAAGGATTATTTCTTAAGATAACATTGAAAGCATTCAAACCTGTCAAGGAAAACCAATCCGAAAAACTGACTTGCAATTTCAGCTTCCTCGCAATACGGTTTGTAATGTTGTGCACAAAAGCCTGACTTATCTTACGAGTGTCTAGAACAAAATTGACGAAGGCAACTTGTAGTTATATCATGTAAGGCGACTTGTAGTTATGTCATGTGTGTTTCTCTGACAATCCAAATTTCCACATATCAGGAAATGTCAATAGACACAAATGCTGAATTTGGGAAAACAGAATCTGCATGTAGTGTTTGAACACGGAAGTAACTCGCCCTAAATTAATTGCATGGTGGGGCTTAATGAACCTACATGACTGTCACACATGTTTGAGTTCTATTTTGTGCCACAGTTTTCTGCTGGAATCACTTATCAGCAAGACGGTGTTCCTCCTCACTTCGCATGCCAGATAGGCAGTTTCGAAAGTTTAAACTTACGAAATATCAGGGGTAATAGTATACATTGATACACCAAACAATCACAACATTTATTCTGTAATAGATTTGGATTATAATAACACCCGGAAGTATGCGAGTTTTAAATTGCAGTATACTAAATCTACCGAATACGAGTTATCGCTTGAGCCACCCTGTTCAGTTTTTTTTTTTTTTTTCCTCCCACGAATTTAACTCTTAGTGACTTCTTCTTGTTCACGAATTTAAAATTTTTGCTGAATGGGAAGAAAATTTCATCCAATGCCGTCAATAATATTTTGGAATTTGATAAGTATTTTATCGCCAGGATATAAAAAAAAAAAAAAAAAAAAATCGGAAACTTGCCTGACCAAGCGCATAAACTTGAAGTATTTAAATTGGTATTTTATAAAATAAGTATTTAACTTGCTTCTTGCCCAACTTTTCAAATGATTTTAGTAATTTAGTGAAATTATGTGAGGAGGGGGAAAAAATGTATAAGTCTTATATGTGTTAAATAACGAAAGTAGCATTTTATATCTTAAATAATATCACTACCATCATCGACTTAAGCTACACTTAACACCTGTAGTTAACAGAGGAATAGGCGGTCACCCATTGCCTCAAGTGTCATCCAGTGTGGTGCGAAGGTATTAGTTGAACGTGAAATAGCCAGTAATTTTTTCCTGCGACCTTTTTCCAAGTATGATATTATTTAATATTCGCATATCTACGACACGAGATCCATTGCTTTAAACCTCGGATTACTATTAAATTATAAATTATCTTAAGATGTAATTTGTTGAATCTAATTGTATACAATTGATATCGAGCTTAATGATAATATGAGATAAATAAATGAACAATCAATTATACATACAAATGTAAAGGAGGTAAAAATATTAATAAAACATTTGGTACGTTTTAGTTTTTCAAATAAATAGCCACTTTTTCTCTTCTCTCTGTGTGTGCATTTTGTAGACAAATCTAACAAATGTGTTAACTTTTTTTCAGGTGAGTGACTACTGTGCAAGGAGAGAGGTTAACATGAAGACTTGCATTTCTGAACATAAACAGGTATAAAGCATGGTTTCGTGTTTACATTAATTGCAGATACCATGGTTTTTAAGAGGTATAACAGTAGAAGACATTATTACAAAACCCGCCATTGTCATTTTTAACGAAAATGAGTTAAGAACACATCATGTGCAAGCCGACCTTTGCTACTATTTGAACTGTCTGTAGACTCCAAAAACGACCCGTATAAGGCGCAATAACTATCAGAAAAAAAAACACAATTTGCAAAATAATAATCCTAGTCAATATCGTTCACAACAAAAATTGTACATGGGTTCTTCTTGTGTTTCATATATGTAGCAATGAATTACTTAGGTAGTTTATGCTTTTTAACTCCTAGAAAACAACTAAGTACATTCATAGACTGACGATTGTATATTAATATCAGACACGGAGGATAATCTACGAAAATGCTCTAGTACTAGTAGTAGTAGTAGTAGTAGTAGTAGTAGTAGTAGTAGTAGTAGTAGTAGTAGTAGTAATAATAGTAGTAGTAGTAGTAGTAGTAGTAGTAGTAGTAGTAGTAGTAGTAGTAGTAGCAGCAGCAATATTTGTATTGTTGTACAATTCTATATACATATTACAAATATATTAATAAGAATATTAATAATAATACTTTTAAAGCGGGAAGAACGGTATTTGCAGATATCTGAATGGTAACATATTGCATATCATTTATAATATGCTAATTATTGGGTTCTAACCAGAAAATAAAATGATCTAGCTTCCCGCACTTTGGCTAAGAAAAAACAAAAGTTTAACTAATTAGCGTGGTTCGCAAACAGGTCCCAGCACGCTAATCGATCACTAATTGCCTTAAAAAGTTTTCTAGAAACAGCGTTTTTTTTTTCAGGTACATCGGCCAGATAGTGTACCCATTCCTCACCCCCTCCACAAAATGTATAGATTCTCTCCTACCAGAACTATCCGTTATTTTTTGAGCCTGTCAACTTCCCAGTCTAAAACAAGACATTCCTGATCTCGACTTTCTCAGATCAAGAATATACAACTTACCTCAGTTTAGTTTCATTTCATTCGATAGGCCCAAGGAGAATTTCGTGTTACATTCTGCCTCGATTTCTTGCCTACTGATATCCTCTAGCCTTGTTCTCACTTCCCATGCATTTTTATTATTTTCACTGTCTCGTTGCCATATTGAATCCAGGTCTATTTCTCTGAGTTCTCTTTCCATCTCTGCAGCCCAAAACATTGGTGTTATTTTTTGTATATTTTTATATTGTACATTTTGTTATATTTTTTATAAGACACTAACCGATTTGCCTGAGCTATATGATATGAAGATTTCAACGAACAAGATCAAATCGATGGCATTTCAAAGAGACTTTATTAGAAGAATAAAAATCGTCATAAATGATAAATAATTATAGGCCAAGTTAGAAGTTTCAAATTTTCAGGGAATTGCATAACATATTTTAGAAATGAAGAAATTTAATCACTTGATAAATACAATAAACTAAATGGAAATTGAAATATTATTTTAGAGAAAAAATTAGTCAAACGCCCATTTAAGATTTTATAATATGGTATAAAAGCGAATGCGGATTTTAACAAAAAGTGAAGAAAGAACTGTAAGCAGCACAAATGAGATTTCTTCGTCCAGTCTCAAGACGAGACTATCTACGAAAGTAATAAATATATAAGACCGTGGAATGTTCACCATAATAGACTTCATAAAGAATAATATGGAGAATACATGACGAAAGATTGGCATAGGATCTTCTACCAAAATTGGCACTACAGTCACTCCATGCGTATGTCGACCTATAGGAAGGCTGAGAAAAATATGAACTTTTCACAACATGTAACCTGCTGCAGGTTCAGAATGGGGAAACAAGTACCCAGATATTGGTTGGAAGAAGGAGGAGGAGAAGGAGAAGGAGAAGGAGAAGAAGAAGAAGAAGAAGAAGAAGGGGAAGGAGAAGGAGAAGCAGGAGAAGGAGGAGAAGAAGAAGAAGGAGGAGGAGGAGGAGGAGAATAAGAAGAAGAACAAGAACAAGAAGGAAGAAGAACAAGAAGAAGATTTATGCTTCATAGCAAGTGCAATTCTAGTTTTATCCATCTTCTGGTGTCACCTGAAGCAAAAAACACTGAGAATGCGTAGGATTGACGGATAATCTCCACATATAAGAATAAGGAACTGTTACTCAAGGCAATTAATAGCTAAAGAACTATCGTCTGTTGCTCTTTACAATAAAAAAACAGTCAAAAATACAGTGCCTGAAAAACTGTATGGGCCGGAAAATCCGCCAGAAACTGATTCAAGCTGATGCACATGTTGCGGACATTGATGAAGCAAAAAACAGCTGTGGAGAACAAATGCATTAATGTGTGTTGTCATTTGCTGTCGTTAAAGCGGATTGGATCAGGTTGTAATTCTTGGAACTTGTATTCAGGAGATTCTAGGTCCAAATTCTGCGGCCAGCTAATCGGACTGAGATTTTTCTGGATACCTCTGCTCATTTTAGGAATGCCGAGTAAATATTTCTCTACCATTGTTCATTTTGTTCCATGTATTTGCGTGTGTCTTCTTCATCAGTGTGGTCCTGACATCTGATCATCACTTCAGGGATCTCTTCAGTGTCCATATGTATTCCAATTGGCTCCAGAATAATTAGCTCCCTGGGGCACTGGTGTGAAAGTACTACAAAGAAGAAAGAAGGATAATTTGTTGTTGATTGACTAATTTTAATACAATATTTTCTATTTCATTAATAATGTAAAACGTTTAATTTGCGTTACTTTAGTACAAAATCGCACACAATCCCACATTTAACAATTAGTTACTAGTCTGTAATACGCAAAAACTTAAATATTTTTATCAAATATCTTATTCTTATATCAAGAAGAAACAGCCATCTTGTGTTTATTTGAATGCAAGACCAAGCGACTATTTTTTAATCTGTTTTTATGAAACGTCACAATTTTTTCAAGGGAAGTTTTTGTAATAATGTCTTCAATTTCAAACAGTTGACATACCACATAATAAACCTTATTTCACAACCAACAGTTGCACTGAAAATTTCCAACCAATCGATTGTTTTAACTAGCAGAGAGACTGCAGCTACGCAAGGTGTCTTTATCGGGTCGTTGCTATTTAAATCCCCCAAAATACCATCATAGGGTTTCATGAACTAGACCATTGCTAAGGTTCGACACATGGCTATCGAAACCCTGAAGTTTATTTCAAGAAAGGTATATGAAACAGTACTGTATTAGCTAAATATGTTTTTAATGAACACAAATTTAACCGATTTGCAATTAGTGATTTTATTTTTACCAAGATATATTGCATTGATTTGTCCTTGATATACATTCACCTTTCTTAAGGCACATTGAAAATATAGTTCTTAAACACTACGAAAAGGGCAGGAGGCAATATGCGGCAACATAAAACTCTTGGGTAGTATATATTTACGCATGCGCGATTTCAATAGCCAATAAAAAAGTTACCTACTAAGGGACCAATGGAAGGAAGAAGAAGTTAACTGTTTTACTTTGCTCTCTCAAGTCACTCTCCTAATCTCGCTTCCCCACGTTAAAAAATCTCGGAGGGGTACTGATAGAGGAAATGCAGACACGAACAAGAATAATAAAATTGATATATAACCACTAGGTCACCATTAGGGCTGGACTGCATTTTCATGTTGCCATCTGCTTGTTCAGAAAAAAATACAGAGAAGCGCAGAACAGGTTATAAGATTCGTATGCGCAAGAAAATAGGCTACCTTTAACTTTTTGGGGAATAAATGTAAATATTTGAATATATTTTGTATGCCTATGAAGTGATAAGTTTGAAATAGTTTCACAATAAAAAACAAATAAAACAATTTTGTAATTTTATATCTCATGTTTGCATTTCTTGCTAGCTCGGATCTACTAAATTCTAAATCATTGTTTAATTAATAATGAGTTTTATATTATTGATTTGAAATAATCTTACTGAGATTTGTTTGATTTATTCTTTATTTATTTCCCGAAAGTAGTATAAAAGCACAGCTGTTGTCGTCAGTTAACAAGTTACAATATTAAAAACAAGTTTGGCTATTTTCAAATTTGATACTTGCAAATGCAATCTACATACTTAGCAATGATGTATGTACTTGTAGATATTACACATTCTAAAAACTGGCTTATTTCTTAGTTTTATCCTTTAAGCTAGATGTAACTTTTTACACTTTTTTTAATAGCATTCAACGCCCGTTACGCCTGGGCCATCGCAGACGATGGGCATTGGTGGTACATGAGATTAGATGATAAATTTGAAATGATTTTTTTTTTTTAAGGAAGGAAGCGTTACAGGCCCAAGTTTACATTTGCCATTTATAAGGACTGAGGAAAACCTGGAAAACACCTAAGTCTGGGATGACGGTCCTGGTGGAAATCGAACTCCAGATCTCCCGATCATGAGTCTATGTCTAAACGAGCTCGGCCACCTGTGTCGGTTTCTTATTCGTTGATCGTTCACCATGATTAGATACCAGATGTACATAAATGTCTCATTTTTTAACACCTTCAATTGTATTACTCACCGAAATACTTGTAAGTGAAATTTATACGGTATCGACGACGCAATGTTCATTGGCAGTAACGAGTTTAAGTTAATTTAAAAAAAAATTTTTTAAGTGTTTGTATTTTTGCTGCATCGTCTAACTCATAGCTGAACATGACTAGAGACCATAAATAATGTTCGCCCTTAAAGAAAAGAAACGACACTGTACACTGTACACATGTAGGTAATTCTGGAGTTGAATGCATTGTTACGGTTTGGAAGACTCATTCGTAAACTATTCAGTAGAATATTCCAAACAAATCGCTCGGACCAACTAGAAACGCACGATCCAAAAACGGTTATTTTATTAGTTCATATTTTATTCTACACTGCTGGCCATTAAAATTACAATGCATTGCCCATTATAACCATGCATACAAGATTTCTTGTCTTCTCATTCGGCTGTTTGACGGGACCGTTAGGATCCTTCATGTGTGGGTGTTCGTTGTTCCTCTAATTGTTCGTTTCACTGGTCTCACTTCGTATTGCTGTCATATTCTTCTACGAGACATATGTTCTGAGGAAATACAATGCGTCTCTTTAGATGTTGCAATTTTAAAGCTAGCATTGTATAATCTGTACAGTTAGCGACTATCTCTTCTTAAACACACTGTATACTTTAAATTTAATTGCCTCCAGTCTTTGTTAAAAATATCATTTGAGTAGCTGATGTGCTTTAGAAAAGAACAGTGGATGCAGCTTTTAATCACTGCTTAATATTTATATAAAAATGTGAGCATATTTCCATGTCACGTTGAAATTTGGAAGTTTGTTTAAAATGTTAACAGGGGATAGTGACTGTAATAATTACTACACGATAAGCATTATACTAATAGTTCATTTGTTAAATTATACAATATGTATCATAATAACTATTCCTAATTTTCTGATGTGACAAAGGAAATGAAAATCAACGTTTCTTCTTAATAAAGTAAAGACCAAAAGCGTTTAGTTTTCAAACTATAGTGGTATGAAGCAAAAAAATGAACGAATCTCAACTTTGAAGGTTAGTTTATTTACTTACTATGGTTATACGTAACTTTTTGTTATCTAATGACAGATATTAAGAAAATGGTATTGATAAACTATAGAAACCGTTCAAAATTACGACCGCCATTGTTAGACACAAAGTATAACGCTGTATGACTGAACGACGAATCCTGTGGTCGGTTACAAAGATCATCAAAAACAAAAAGAATGCTAACAATTAATACTCATGCTCTGTCCATGGATGTTTCATAAATAATTGATTTAATATGACCTCCAAACACAAGAGTCAATTGGAGTCATGTCTAGGGAACGTGCCGGCCAAACAACTGGACCTGCTGCCCCTACCCAAGGATTCGCAAAAAGTTCATTTAAATAATTTCGACAATTTAAGCCGGAATGTGTTGGTGCACCGTCATGTTGAAAGGCCATGTTTCTTTGAATATTAATTGGGTTATCGTCAAGAAAAATGTTCATTCATTAGAGCAGGAATAACGCACGTCCTCACTAGAAAAATATCAACAAACCCAACCCAAATATGCACAGAAAACTTCCATTGATTGCTGAGATTTTTCACATCTTTAGGATAAGACACGTGACTGTTGTGTTTATTAAAAAAATCTCTTGAAAAACATACCTCGTTGTCTATAGTATACGTGTAGCAAAATCAGAAGGGGAAAAATCTATTGAAAAAACATGCCTCATTCTGTCCGCAACATGCGTCTACCAACATCAGGCTCGTTGTTAACGGAATGTAAATACCGTTCAGCAAATTTTTGTCTGTTAGGGTAATCATATGGGATTAATATTTGTACTTTTTGGATATAAATGGATACTTTTCATACTCACTCAAGACTCTCCATACAGACACGTGACTGTATTCATAGAATGGGCAACAGCTAGAGTGCTAGTTCGTAAATTGTTTTCTAAATTCTTCAAAACCTCATCTTCAAAGTATAATGCTCTCACACTTCGCTCCTAAATTTACTTTCTTTACCTGGAACAGGCCTCTATCACGAAAACTTTGATTCAGTCTTGAAAATGTATGGCAAGGAATATGGTGCTGAGGGTGTTACTCCTTATAGCCTCGCTTTTCCAAATTAGCATTGTCGTAAGCTGCTCCAAATGCCTTATGCATGTCTGCCAATTCATTATTATACCGATGCATTGTAATGCCATGAAATAAAATAAACAGGTCTCACAGAAGATATTTTGTGGCTTACAACAATTAATATCAGTTGTTTATTATTTCATGAATAGCTGAAATATCTCGTATGTAGTATAAAATGAGTGATGACTTTTTTTATAATGAAAACGAAGCTTTTCCCAGCACTACTTTATTACAAAGAAATGTTTATTTTCATGTCTTCTATAACACCAGAAAATTAGGAATGATTGGTTATTCTGATACACCTTGTATAAAAAAAAGAACGTTTAAAAGCGTGCCGGTATACAGGCTGTCAAACAATGCCAAGAGACGTTAGAAAAGCAAGTTGTAACGCAAAAGTAATTATACTACCGGATTTCACTCTCCATCTTTTTGTTGCATTTCCTTAGGAAATTCAATAGACTATTGCTTTTTATAGCAGTAAGAGTTATCTGTTTTTAGTGGCGTTTCAGATCAGCACTTTCACCGCTGACCTACATTTTGTGTGTGCCTACCAGATCGAATCCCGGTGCGAGACTCGTCACACCTAGTTGGATTTTATCGGGTTTTGTGTGGTTTGGTTTCCGTATCATGACCCTTACAAATAATGGTGCATTTCAGATCTAATGCTTCTACATTTATATTTAAAGCGATGGATAGTAAATCGCTTTATTTTCAATGTATTTTAGTTTACATTTCTTCAATAAATTCTGAGCATACTACTGTCCTGACATCAGCTAATAATGTCATCCTGGGCATCCTATCTTTTGTCCTCATTTGCTATTAAATAATGTTCAATGCTCAGTAGATAAATTTCATAATAAAACAAGGGCAAGGCAATAATAACACAGGATAACGGTATAAACGTATCTTCAAAGTAAAACATATTTTTATAACTTTTTTAAATATAAGAGGAATATGTTTATATTTCAGTTTGTACAGTTTCTTTTTGGGTTAAGAATAAATTGAAAATATACGAGTGCTGTTTAATAAAGAGTGATATCACCTCCAGTTCCTGCCTATGAGAGGTGTAGACATGGTCAGTTCCACCAACAGCAAAAGAGGGAGATTACACGACGAACAATATGCAGCATTGAAATTCTACTTTCGTCCCAACAAATCAGGCCTATGCAGGAAGCTTATGGAGTGTGTTCTTCACTAACACAGCTCGAAGATGCTTTAAAATATTTATAGAGGGAGGCATTCAATTTCGAAGGAAGGTGACCCGACTCTTTAGTTTGTGGTCTAACGGAAGAAAACATGAACACCGCTGCTGTTCTTATGAGAAAGGATCGTAGATTCTGAAAATTTCACTGGGTGCCACTGAATACTTGCACCTGAGATATTTGTACACGGCAAGTTTCAAGGCTGCTGATTCCGAAACAAAAGAAGTTTCGCGTGCGGGTTTGCTGCCGGAAGATGCTGAGTTGAGCAAACAGCAGAGCTCTGTCTGGAAATATCCATCACCGACAGGGAGGAAAAGTTTGCTTCTGCTGAGAAAGTTATAGTTATGATAACATAATTTTTTCAATGTTCAAAGAATGATTTACCAGCATTTTCCCTGCAACAAGCTGAATACGCACATCGCAAATGTTGTTGCTGAATTCTGTCTCACAAAAATCAATGTTAAGTGTGCCCTCACCCTACCTATAGTTCAGATTTAGCCCTGTATGACTTTTTCTTTTCCCTAAATTGAAGAAACACCCTCATGAGTGGCATTTTTCATCATCAGAAGCAGTGGAAGGCTGCGGAGACACCGCCACGGGTGGCCGAGGTCGTTAAATCGGTGACTCGTGAGCGGGAGATCTGGGGTTCGAATCCCGCCAGAACCGTCCTCCCTGACTGAGTTTTTTTCCAGGTTTTCCTCAGTCCTCATAAATGGCAAATGCCGGGAGGTACCCTAAACTTAGGCCTGGAACGTTTTCTTCCTTAAAAATAAACCCTTTCCCAATATATCATTTCATTTCATGTATATTTTGTTGGTCCTGGTGGTGTAGTGGTTACCATACTTGCCTCCTAAACCCAAGATCGCGGGTTCAAACCCGGCCAGGATCCATGATTTTTTTCGGACGTAAAAGTCCTAAGTATGGCTTCCTTCGAAAGAGAAGTAAAACCGCGAGTTTACGGCACGATAAAGAACTTCAAGCCTGAAAGAAGAGGCCTCTGGGCAAAATTTATCGGCCGTTTCACGCCCTGTTTTGAATGGGACGCAGAATACCGGTGATGTTAAAGAGCGTCCTTAAATAAACAAATCAAAAATCCATTAAAGAAGTGCAGGAAAGTATATAATAAAACAAGATAATACATTCATAACACTTGAGCGCTTAGAATCTATTAAACGAATGAAGGTAAGTTTTTTAAATTAGCATAATTGTATTTATTATTTATTATGTATTTTTATTTATTCTTAAATAATTTGCCAGTTTACATTTAATTTTAATTAACTTTTGCTCAGAGGCCTCTTCTTTCAGGTTTGAGGTTCTTTTACATACCATAAATCTGCGACATGGGGCCCACTTCCCTTCCGAAGAAAGCCATATTTAAGATTTTTACACCCGAAAAACCCCGTCGATTTTGGCCGGGATTGAACCCGCTATCTTGGGTTTACGAGGCAAGTACGGTTACCACTGCACCACTAGGATCGATCAGACGATGGTGAATGCCAACTACACACTATGAGATTGTGGTAGGAACTGTAAATGTTGCTGATCATGCATTGCTCGGTGCTGCCACATCTGATAAAGGAGCGGGCCGAGAATGTGCCCTGTCCGGAAAGTTTGCTTGTGCCAAGATCACTCTGATTTTGGGGGTAAGCGTATTAGAGCCACGTGTTCGAATCTAGAAGGATTCTCACAATAGTGTACAAGTTTTTCTTCTGTCTTTCATATTTAAATTTCTTCATTTATTTTCTCTTCTCTTGGTAGTCTTAATTTATTTTAGGGTTGGAACATTCAAAATCTTAAATGCTGCCCATCCTGAAAAAGATTCGAGGTTAATAAGTTCCAATCTTAATAAATCTTTCGAAACCTGACTGTAAAACCTGGCAAAACTTTGGAAATGTTAATTTTAACTTCATTGACCTCCAGAAATGTTTTCAATAAATAAAACAGCTTGAGTACCACGCTGTTTTCAGTGTGCCATCTACCGGAACCTTCCAAAATGTTTCTAGTTATAGGCCACCGTGCACTGCCCATTTTGGAAAAACACTGGAAAGTAACTCTCGATAGTTCTGGAGATTGCTAGTACCTCACGCCGCGGCTGTATCATGCAGATGACTAAAATTATCTACCAACCGAATTGCTCAGCGCTATTCAGTCAAAGCGTTTCTAGTTGCACTCAGCTCTCCATAACGTCTTACTTGCGTACACTAGGCGTCATCCGGACTGTATGAGGCTTGCGCAGACCGTATTTTTATTAAGGTATCAAAAAATATGATTGATCTGTCTGTCTGTCTGTCTGATTTTTTTACTATTAAGTACCCTTGACTGCGGCCAGGCGCTTTGTTCTTCTAAACTCAACCATTCTCCATCAGTAGCCTCATGAACCTGGTTATAGCTTGAAACGCCTCTAAAGTTTAAGACGGCAGAAATGCAACAGTGACGTTACGCAATAAAGAAGAAGACTGCTTGAGAAAGGCTTGAAGATCTTTGCAGAGCTTGTGGTGGATCTACAATGTCTCATGCTGGATATTTCCATCGACATAAATCCTTTAAAGATGGAAGAGAGTGAGCTGTGAGCTCCTTACCGAGGCTGCTGTCAACACTACTGTTGTAATCATATGCGAGGATTCTCGTGTGACCGTTAGAGAACTTGCAAAAATGCTGAACATGTAAGTTGGAAGTGCTCAGAATACGTCGACAAGTAGAAGCTCCACCATGACAACGCGCGGTTTCATATGGCTACAGCTATTGCATATAAAAGGCATCTCTAATAATCCCCATCTCCCATATAGCCCTGATCTCACCCCGTGCGATTTCTTTTTGGTTTCCAACTGCCAAAAAGGACCTCATGGGACGATGATTGGATTCTGAAAATGACGCAGTAAAGGTTTTAGAGGCGATTTTGAAGCGTCTGTCAAATTATGGGTATAGCTCTTAATGATGACTATATTGAAGGGGAAAAGTTTGATTTTTTAATAATACAGTTTTTACAGTATCAATCTCAGATCATATTGAACACCCCTCGTATTTTTGTCTCTTTCTCAAGCTTTATTCGGACTATGCAGTTTTTATCGCTCACCATACATTTATGCATACTAGTAGCGATTTATCTTGTGCCTTTCACACAGCCTTTACATCTGCTATAAGCTGCAACTAATAAAGAGTTCAGTAAATGCAGGAAGTCCGAGGTTCGAGAGCTTTTTGGAATTCGGATTCAGATTCGAAACAAATGTTGGATTCGTCCCATCTTTCGTTTTATTTTCAATGTATGTGCTTTGAATTAAATTTTATTCTCAAAATGTTTGAAGCTATTTATTTTTTCAATCTTCAGTTCATTAAATATTTTTATTATTACATGCAGTCTTGTGCGATTCAATGTGAACAAGCAGGTAAATTTAATTTTATAAGTTATTCAATGCTAATACCTGTTTCCCTCCAATTTTGCACAGCCTTTTCACACCCATTGTTGAGATAGTTAACTGTAATTATCACTTTTATTGGTTGTACTAGAACGAAGAAATTTTCTTGTGCTTCTAGCTTATTTAACATTTTTATTTCGCAAGCATATTTTTATTAATAATGGACATAACACCTAAGAAGAAAGGTAAGGTCATAACCCTATATGAATTTAGCAATATAACTCAGAAACAGACACCAGCTGAATGTAATGTAAATTTGGGTAACACAAGGTATGTTACAGCTACTGTTATTTACATTTAATAAATAAGAATAATGTTATTTACGCTATATACTTGTTACTTTTTAGCCGATTACTGCTTACTTGCGAGTAAAAACGGTTTCACTAATGCTTCTTTCATAAAATGTGTCATTCGAATCGCTTGAACAAATATATTCTTCAGCTGATCGTCTAATGCCGAGAGTGAAAACTTTGTGGCAAACCATTTAAAAGGGATTAAATCAATCACGTTCGTGAAAACAGAAAGTTAACTTTTACTTACGATGCATAAGGGATTATGGAGAGAGAAAAACGATCAGACATTTCGAAGGTGAAAAATCTGTTAAGAACAGGCATGCACACTTCGTGCTGCGGTTTAAACATTCATTGCTTTTGGTAGAATCTGCATCACAGTTTATAGAAATAATCGAAATAAAAGTGAAATGACGAAACACAAGGTACAGCATACAGACAAAAATACAACAGTAAAAGTATCGTTGAATGTATTATAATGAGATAGGTAGGAAAATGTGATTAGCAGTCCCTAATTTAAAAATTTTGCTCTGGAAAAATGCAAATTTGTAATTGTTGACAAACAAAATTGTTTTAAAAATTATATGATGCATAAACTATAATTATGCATTTAGAGCGTCCTAAGGGGAGGTGGTACCTCCTATTTCGCAATGTTAATTTTGCCATGTTTAGGTACATATTGTACAAGAACCACCAGTGCTAGGTTTGTGAAATTTGGTATACACACATTAGTGAAAATGTTTTGTGTCTACTGACTTTTAATTGCATTATTGTGTGTGAAAAATGTATTTTATAGATATTGTATGAATAACATACTTTTCAGATGATTTAATTAATTAACTACTACAAATATTAGGATAGGAGTGTAAACATGTCAATAGATTAAATATACCTTGTGCATTAAATTAAATAGATTAAATATACATACGTCCATCAGTATGGGCAGTACATAAATATTCCTACCAGAAGAAAAAAATTACCTAAGCCTGGGAATTTCAAAATACAACTGAAATATTTTGAAATAAGTACTACAGCACAAAAAGGGGGATGCCAACATATGACACATGACTTTTAAATGGCATTTAACCGTTTTTTTGGCCGTTCTGACATAAATACTACCTGATATATTATGAAGTAAATTATTAGCAATGTAAATATGCAAAAGAACAAAATTTCATATTTTTACCACATTCATTGTACCATCTTCTCTTAACTATTTAATCGTCATTTTTATTCTGATTCATAAAAACATATTAAAACAGAATAATTAATGAATAATTAAGGCTTCAATTTAAATTATTAATTGTGGCGCTTCTTGAGTAATCTCATCAATTTTTATTTAAATATCCTCTAAAGGAACAATTAAACCAACTCACAACGAGACAAGTTTCTGAAGTAATATTAAAAATAAATCGCTGTAACTGCACTGGCTTATTCCAATATTAATATTAAATATCTAAATGCATTAAAACCCTATTCAAAAAATGCAACAGCAACGTTCCCCAATTTCCAAATTTGCTGCTATTTTAAAACATAAAATAAAGTACACTTACAGAACATTAAGTGTAAATATAATTATTTACAGAGTGAATTAAAAATATACTAGTACACTGTCGTTTATTAGCATTGCCGATACGTTATTATATCGTTTTTAGAGGACTTTAGGAATCATGGCGAAGTGCAGAGGTGTCTTCTGAGATTAATTCTTTTAAAAACTTTAACTTTGGATTTGTGTTGCATTTTTTTGTTATTTTATTTGAACTGCTTTTAAATTAATGATAAACTTTTATTTTATGATTTTTTTAATGTTTTATTTATTTTCCTTTGACTGCATTGGCCTGCTCACAATGTCTATAGGTTGTGGACTGAATACTACAGGTGTAAGTCTGCAGGAATGAATGAAATGAAATGAATTATTGATGGCGCAAATGATCTCGGAGTCCTTGGTGCCTTAAAATTGCCTATCTGCAATTTGCCTTCTCAGGGCAAGAAAAATGTCCGAAAATAATCTTACCCAGATAGCTTGACCTCCCGGGATTCGAATCCAGAACCTTCGGATTAGTAGTCGTTAACACTACCACTAGACCACGGATGGGGCTTTATAACATTAATAAGAATACTATACTAAAACAGTAACACTACAGTTTGTATACTGCACCATTTTCTTCTTTATTATTAATACATGTCATTGTTACAATAGATATACACGAGGGGTGTCCTAAAAATTCTCTGCCTGACCAAAAAATCTCAAAATTTAAAGGTTTTTCCCCCCAACATAGTTGTAAATCAATACATTTAGTCCAATGACTTTGCAACTTTGTAATACCCCCAGTAAAATAAGATTTGTACAACTGTAAAAAATAAATGTCTGTCTCAGTTTCAACCTATCACTTGATGTGAATCTTCGTCCACCCTGCCATTTCTTTAGGTTTGGGAACAACAAGTAAAAGCTGGGAGGCAAATCCGACGAATATGGCCGATGTAGAATCACTTGCAAGCAAAGGTCATGCAGTTTTGCAGCAACAATCCCAGACATGTGTGAAGGCGCACTATCGTGTTGAAAGAGAAGTTTCTTTTTTCGTAAAGTGTGGACTTTTAGCTTGAATAGCATCCTTCAGTTGGTCCAGTAGTAAAGTGAAATACTCCCCGGTGCTGGTTCTGGATGCCCTTCTGAAATAGTCCATGAGCACCACACCTTGGGGATCCCAGAAACCCGTACCCAACTTTTTTTTTTTTTTTTTTTTTTTTTGGCAGATGGAACTGTTTTTGCTTTCTTTGGTGCAGTTTCACCTGTTACCACCCACTGTTCTCAATGCCCCTAATTTCTGGCGTGTAGTGATGAACCAAAGTTTCATCTAATGTTATGAAATGTCCGAGAAACTCACTGGAATTGCGTTTAAACATATCTAAACACTCTAACAAAATATTCAGTGGAATGCGCTTTTGGTTCATTGTTAACAAACGCGGCACCTACCGAGGAAACATTTCTCATATCCTGAACTTCGTGTAAAATGTAGAGATCTTTACAATGTCAGCCATCTCGCGTACCTTCAAACAGCGACCATTGAATACAGCATTGTGAATTTCTGTCACAATCTCATCGGTCGTACCAGTTTTGGGACGCCCTGAGTGCTCATCATCTTGAATTGATGTACTGGCACGCTTAAATTCAGCAGCCCGATTTTTAACCATCGAAAATGAAGGAGAAGAGTCCCTTAATTTGGAATGCAAATATTATTGTATTTCTTTTTTGGTTAAACTCATCAAAACAAAGTACCTTATCAGAGCTCGTGTTTAGTTTTATCCATTTTGTAGAAAATGTTAACACTATATTGATTGCACGATCGTAATAAACAAAAGACTACACTTAGGCGTCTGAAACTTTACAGCGCGCCATCTAAAGGATAATACTGAACTATTGTAATAATTTGGCCAGCTTCACGAATCTCTGAGTCAGTTGAGAATTTTTAAGGTCTGATTCTTTTCCTATTGAAATAACAGAAAAATAGCAATTTTATTGTAAATAATACACAGAACCTTAAACTGAATCTTACTGAAACCTTACTACATAAGAAAAACCAATATAGTGACTATGATAATGATGATGTGATAAAAGCGACCATTTGCAGAGGACTTAAGTCTGAGATTGAGGTGAATTTAAAGGGAGGTTTATAAAGTGTTCGCGCAAATGTTACTTGAGGCTATTACTAAAAATATCAGTCACTGAAGCGTTCTGTCTAAAAAGCGATAGATATACAATGTTAATATTTTACTCGTAGACAGGTGGCTTACGATTCGGACAAAATTATCATTATTGTCGTAACGAAGACTGGCACAAGGGCCATGCTCGGAAATAGCTGGCATCACGTGAAAAACAAGATCCATTTCACCAATAGGTTTATCCTTCCTTTCAATTGAAGCTGTCAAGGTGACGTGAGGTATATTTTCCACGGTACGTAAGAATAAAAAGGAAGCGTGTCATGATGATGTCTGGGGAACAGAAATCAATTCCCATAAAGGTGAGCGAATCAAACTAATAGGCTTCCCGATCAAACGCCCGCCACGCGTGCGCCAGGCTGACCGGATGTTGCTTTATTTCAGAGCCTTTCAGCCTAAGTGATGAATGTTAGCAAGAAACAATGCAAAACCGCTTTAAAAATTACATCGTGACTGTGAAGTCCTAAACAATACTCCATCGTAGCAGATTATAGGTACAGGTGAACTGAACTAGTCTTTAACATCAAGGATATTTGCCAAGAATCAAACCCTCGTTCGTGGCTCGGAATCTTCTACAGACTTTTTCACAAGTAACATGTATATTTAATTCAAATTAAATCAGAACTATGTTGAGAAATCGCTGGAAAACATCAACTATAACATTTATTTTATTAGGGCCTAAATGAAAACATGTAAATTGTAACGTTATGATAATATTGTCTGAAAGAGGGAATACCTTTCTATTGATTTTGTCGATTTGATTTATTTACAGACGCTCTTTAACATCTCAGGTCATAAGCGTCCCATTCAAATCAGGGCGTGAAACGCCCGATAAATTTTGCACAGATGCCTCTTCTTTCAGGTTTGAGGTTATTTTTCGTGCCGTAAATGTACGACACGGGACCCACGGCTTTACTTCCCTTCCGAAGAAAGCCATACTTAGGATTTATACGCCCGAAAAAATCCATCGATCCTGGCTGGGTTTGAACCCGCGATCTTGGGTTTAGAAGGCAAGTATGGTTATCACTCCACCACCAGGACCGACCTATACCTTTCTGTGTTTCATTGTGTAGGGCTACATTTGTTTTACGAAAGCGCATGTTACTATGCAACAAATAATTTGCAATCAGTCTCTGTGTAATGAAAATAGCTTTATAGTTAAAATTATAAGAATTAAATAACAGAACAGAGATTATGATGGCAATTGGAAGTGATGAATTTGTTGATTTGGTTTATTTATTGATGCTCTTTAATATCTCAGGTCATCAGCAGCCCAAATTAATTCAGGGCCGACAAATTATGCTCAGAGGCCTCTTCTTTCAGGTTTGAGGTTCTTTATCGTGCCGTAAATGTACAACATGGGACCCATGGCTTTACTTCCCTTCCGAAGGAAGTCGTACTTAGGATTTTTATGCCCGTAAAAATCCACCATTCCTGGGCGGGATTAAACCCGCGATCTTGGGTTTAGGTGGTAAGTATGGTTACCACTACTCCACCACGATCGACAGAAGTGGTGAAGAAAACATACACAAGAGGGGGCATCGCTTTTCAGACAAAACCCTTTCAAATCGAAGTCCCGGACGCAGTGAGCTGAATTTACTCTTATCGTGTTTATCGCTCCAACTTCAGTCACATTTCTGTAGAAATGGGTGTTAGACTTTCTACTATGTACGAAGTGCTATTTTCATATCGAAAGCCAAGACCTTTTTATTGACATAAGCTGGGGGGGGGGAGAAATCGGACTTTAACATAGAAGATCATGATGAAATTACTGGATGTTCATATTTATTCGGGCTATGCCGCCAGTCATTTAAAATAATAACGGTACTATTGAGGAGCGAATTTCTATCAGATTCTATGTATAATGTTGATGTAGTTCTGAGAATTCACTGTAGAAGGTGAAGTGCGTCTCGGAGAGGGAAGAAGAGAAAAAATAGAAAGGGTAGTGCCAAGTCGTAGATATGTCTGTTGTTTTACAAAATGCAATAGTGTCAGTTTTTTCACTACTCGATAGGCTGTACAATATCTTTCTCTCCAACCTGATTCCTTTCAAAGCAATTAACAATTGCGTCATCCATTAAAACTGACTCACGGTATAGTCCGAATAAATTTGATTACACAGTAGACTACCGATTAGAAACACCTGGAAGTTTCGAAGTTACGATTAAGCCAGCATGTTGGTGTATCTGACGGAAGTGCGTATAAAGCCACTCAGCTTCTGCATCGTCATCCATATAAAATTACTGCTGTTGCCTGAAATAAAACCCGTGGAGGTGCCGAAACAAAATATCCGGAGGGTGAATTGCGGCGAGTATCTCAGATATTTCCCAAGGGATTCAGACTTGTCTCACAGCGGAAGGCAGCACTTCCAGCATCTATGTATACAGTAATGATGAGTACAATTTATTTTCTGTTTACTGCCAATAAATAATGATATTAAAAATGCGCGCTATGAGATTGGGTGACATGATTTCCCTCGGCAAGTGGCGAGGCCGTTACGTGCCACTTCCCGTCTGAAAAAATCTTTTGCCGATTGCGTAAAGGGATGAATTCGCTGTAGAAACTTAATTTTAAATAGCAAATGCTGAAGTAATAATATTTCAGTTTTATTGAAATTGTAATATTTATTATGTTTTGTTCTGAGTAAGATCAATTCAGAAAATTCACAATTATTTATGGTACAAAAAAAATAGTCACATTTTATTCATGAGTGGAAAGTTAAGTGCCCACGGCGAAACCAAGGATGTTAATTCCTATTAGTGCATTAAATCTGTGTGGCACACTATTTAATTTTAGTGAAATGTGAACATTTGTAATTCCTTAAACGAGAGTTCATTGAAAAGTAATGTTAATTGCTAAGCAGATAAAATAAATTGAAACAGTAGATGTGCAAGCGTTGATATATAATGTTACTTCAAAAGTGCACATATTTTCCTCTAATGTTCATTAATTTAGGTGTGAATTAATCATTTTTAGACTCCGAAAAATTGTTTTTTTCTATATACTGTGTTATCTGTATCTAAATGAGGCTTAGGTTTTTTGTCCATATAGTTTTCATAATATTCTTAGATAATGCATTAATATAATGCATTATTAAACGCATCCATAGCTTCCTCCAGTATTTCATAAGATGTCGAACTTACATATGTAGATATCATTATATTAGATATATTTAATCACATATTGAATGAAAGACCACAAACTTGCAAAAACGATTTATTTCCGTAGAACTGATAATATTTAGTGTGATCGAGAAGTCGCTCCGCAGCCATTGTATAGCGGAGATCTCTCTAGGGAAGTGAATTCGGGTTGCAGCACTGATCGCGCGCCGAGCGTATAGTTATCGTATTCACTTAACCACCAGGGCAAGCACACACTCCTTTTTGCTTGACTTTTATAACCAAAATAAATGTTGAATTTCCGGGCTTTGGTCTTTTTTTTAACAGTGATTAATGCTACTTTTAACTACTTGTGGATACTGATGATAAATGAGATTAAATGATAAACTGGGAAAGGATATTTTTTAAGGAAGGAAGCTTTCTAGGTCTAGGTTTAGGGTGCCTCTCCGGCATTTGCCATTTATGAAGACTGAGGAAAACCTGGAAAAAACCTCAATTAGGGAGGGCGATCCTGTTGGGAATCGAACCCCAGACATCCCGCTCAAGAGTCCGCGTCATAATGACCTTGGCCACTCGTGGCGGTCTCTGGTCATAAAATACGTGTGTATTTTTGTTGCCATTATAGTTGTAAATGTGAGAACTTGAATAAGTTGCGCGGAGTTCATCCGGAGTTACCGCTCTGACAGCCGACCCGCCAGCTGCAGTGAAATAGGCGACAAAACCATGAAAAACCCGGTGAATCTTTTTTCTCAAAAAGTTTGTAACTTAATCCTTTGCATATTCAAACTTTGGATTCCTTAATAAAATATCTTATATCTGTCCAACCTAAGAGGAATTTGAACGAAGTGTTCATTAAAGAGAAGATTTTTCTCGAAGTATCTACACTTACTCATTGCTACTTTGTCTTAGAACTGACGATTTTTATTTTAATATCCCATATCAGATGCGCATTCTCTTGTTTACCGCCTTCGAGGTTGTTATGTAGCGTTCCATAAGGAAAATCATTACCATACAGTGTGACGTGCTAACGGCGTGACAGATTCTTCGACATGTAGTCTTCCGTGATCTCTGTGAATTTATCACCCAGAAAACAAACATCAGCCGGTTCCTCATGTCATGTATAACTTAGAGGTTTTCAGTTTCTGTCACAGTAGAAATAGAACGAAATCTGTTTGCTTTAAAAGTGACAGTAACAAATGGTATTCTGAATGTCAGTAGTCTTTATAGAAGCAACACTGGACTTTCATGCACAGACAGTAAAACGTCTGAAAGAGTAAAGCATCCACGTGGCATCTTCAAGGTGCAAAGTTCCCTGCATTACAGTAATTTATTAAATAGTTTAATGCTAATTGGTTGACATCCAGCAATTACTTGCATCTTGCTTTTTTTCCCCATACCAAAATAATAAATATCTCTATTATTGTTCAAAATCGTTTATAAACAGCTGAAGCATGACACCAGTTGCATAAACTTTTTACAGTAGCAAGTACATCATTAAATGTTTTCATTGCTAAAATGCTATCACGATAATATTAGAGAAATTTGCATTATTGAATACATAATCATTTATTCCTCTTCATTGCAGAATACATAATTACAGAATGAAATTACATAATTAAGAGAGTCAACAATGGTATGTCCGAGTTTAAGCCACCACTGATTTATATTATCCATTATCAGAGCTCGAAAGTTCAGGCATTTATTATAGTTAAAATAGGCACGCCGAAAATAGGCAGTGATATAATTAAAATAGGAATTTATTAAAAGTGAAAACATCACTCATTATTAATGAAAATAGGTATTTAAAATACTTAATAATTTCTTTATCACATAATTAAAGTACTTAAGTTTACTTTTCTTGGTCTCAAGCAACAACAAGATGTTTTTCAAAGTATCAACTGTCATAGTCAGCTGCTTGTCAGAGATATTATTTTTACATAATGGAAATAGAACGTTCTACTTCCACTGAAGTGATTGGAGCATATTTAAAACTAGTATTTCGGAAGGACCCATAGCAGTTTCAGGAGTTCATGTAAAATGTTGATCAAGAGAAAATAAAGTAGTTTTGAATAGTCCTGGCGAATGAGCAAAAGATGCGCAGGGGTTTCTGATCGAGTTTATTTTCTGTTTATGCATTAAAGGGGAATCAGGTTAGATTCTCACTTTAGCACTGAATACACTCTAGGGACAATTTGTACCGCTCTCCTCTTAATCGTTGCAATTGTTTGTTACATTTATGCAGCTGAGAAGTCCCCCCCCCCCGCAACATATTTCCTAGAAGTGTCTCGTGCAATTCGACACGGGTCATTCGCCAGGATTTACACTACTTTCTTCATTTCCTCTATGTTCTAGTGTTCGTATGCCTGAAGTAACCGTGCATTCCGTTCACTAATGCAGGTTCTGCTATTTAAAGAGCTCAAGTGAATGGGTTGAGGGGAAAGTTTTTGATTGCTTGAAAAGAAATAAATATATAACAAGATTCTCAATAGATATTTTTGTGAAATGAACATGCCATTGATTTTTATAATTTTTAATGTAGATGTATTGAAATCCTTTGTGTGCTTTTTAAAATCCATGACGATCTAAAACGGGCAAAAGAGGTTTTAAAACTTAAAATAAGCAAGTGAAGCCAAAATAGGGAAAAAAGTCAAATTAAAAACTAGCCCTACGGACCCCTAATGTACGGAAACATGTTCATTTCTGTCTGACTTAAAAATATAGAAAAAACATTTTGCCTAATTTCCGGGGTCTGCCCAGCAATTATATAATCAGTGGCGACTCGTGACATAAAAAGTTAGTGCATCCTACCTCCACACAAGGGAGTTTAATTTTAAAATAATGTTGAGTATCTAATTTGAGAATAAAAATATACTGATATACACAATTAGGACTAGGTAAATGTATGAGAATAGCTCACTTTATTAATTTGATTTTAGTTTCCCAGAACTGCCACTAGGAAGGGGGGCGCAGATTGCACGAAGAGAGCCACCGGAGTGCAAACACAAGTTATTTGAATTATTTAGCAATACTAAGCGAGCATTATGGCGTAACAACACATAGTCATTAATGCCGCAATTGCGACAAATTGCTGCAAACCCCTATAAAAACACAAGCATCAAAATCACAAACACATGAACACTAGTTAATGTTGCAGAATTGTGGGTAATATCGACGCGCTCATTTGGCGCTCACCTGTAATAGCGTGGAGGTTTATTAGTGTTGTTATTGTTCGGATATTCCAATCAGGAAATCATTTCGCACCCCTTTTGAGTATATCCTTACACGAACATCAACCGTGATTTGAATCGGGTAGTTTCACTCCTCAAACCATCGTGCAATCATCAGCCTTCTGGATATATATAACTAGATAAGAAGAAAAAAAAACACTTGGAAAGACACAGATTTACTATCGCAATATTTCGAACAGCTCGTGTTCTTAGGCAAGAAGACAAGTGAACGTAATAAAAATAAATATTGAAAATCGAAGGTAACGTAATGGAAGCAGATTAAACAAGTAACAACAGTGCGTGTGTGAGAGAGAGGGGGGAGGGGGAAAGTATAAACATGTGGTATAAGCGCTTTATGTAAAAATATAACTGCCATTTCTCTGTCTATGAGTAAACTTTCAGACCTATGTGTAGGTAACGCATCAATAAGTGTTAGATTAAAAGCATCATCAAAATCCTTACAGTGAGATAAGGCATGTTGGGCAACCGGCAAGGGAGACTTGGTTTTAACAGAACGTCTATGATTGTTCATACGTAGCGAAACAACAGTAGAAGTTAAACCAATATAAAATGCTTTGCAAAGCTTACAAGATAACATATATACGACGTTCTTGGAAGAACAAGTAGCAAATGAAGAAATATTAAATTTTCTGGATAAATTAGGGCTGCGGAAAGAATAACATGAAAACGAATAAGGCGATCTATTCTTAAACATTACTCTCAATTATATCTATTAGCTGTTTTAGACTACTTATCATACAACAGAAGATTGATAAAGTAAAAATTACTGTATTTCATCATAAACTACAACACATCAGGTATATAGTAGAAAAATTAACTTAAAAAAATATATTTACATAATTACGCAAAATTCAATCTGTACGTCATTTTGTGTAAATGCAATAATACACTTTATACGCCGGAATAGCACCTAGAAAACCGCTACAAACAGTAATAAAGACCAATTGCTTCAATACAGCCAGAGCTAAAGGAAATAGCAATTAAAATATTACGTTGACAATAAACAGTTTTCTTTTTATATCTACAGTATATAAAACACATAGCAAAATAACTATACCAGTAAACGTAACATTCAGAAATTATTGCAGCTAAACGAAGTTTCAAAAAAATAAAAAGTATATTTAACAAGTTGGCAATGCTCACATGCTCATACATTCTTCAGTTTTTGTGGAAGCCAATCAATGCCACACATTTCTTCCCCCGTTAGACACGGCCCTCTTTCCGATTCTCCTTTTTGGCTTTATTTACTATTTCGGAGTATAAAGCAAGCGTCTAGCGTTGCCATGGCAACCGATATGAAACCAGATATCAAGTGCAGCCAATTTTGTTTTGATTGGATAAGGCTATACCAAAGAACCATGCCAAAGTAACGCACTATTACCAATAAATTGTTTGTCAGCATTCAGAAATAGATTACATTTCAGTTAAAAACTGAAAACCATGAATTTGATAATTACATATATACGGATAGAAACACTTTGATATAAAGTACTGAAAATTGGACCACATTTAATGAATGCACTATTGTCAGTCTATTTTTATTCTGTATAAATGTAACAAATTATCTGCTGCAGAGCGACTCAAAAGATTTGACTTTCAGAAATTTGCAAGTAATATCACAGATGTCGAAATTTTCTGAAAAGCCCAGGATATCGAGTGATATTTATTAGAACTATCTAAAAAGGAATAAAATAATATATTATTTAAATTCGCTCACAAACTATTAATAAGCGAACGTAGGCTTTCACGGCAGAGTTGCAATTATAACTAGACGTATTTTCCGGGCTGTTATGCCGAGGTCTGCTGGAGATGAGAGTTCCAAATGTTTCGTTCACAGCTGTGGTGAACATCTCAATGGCGTGGACGAAATGTCTGGAATTCTCATCTCCAGTTGACCACGATATAACAGCCCGGAAAATATGTATAGGTATAAAAATATTAATAATTGTATAAACTTTTAAACTGACATTTATGAGTACCGAAATATTGAGTCTGAAATAAATATCGATTACTACAGCTCAATTTACTCACTAATACCAAACAAAGATATGCCAATCGCTCGACTGAAGTGGTTATTTTTTTTATTATTTATTTATTTTATTGTTAGTTGTTGCGATTAATCGATTCTTACAAACGGATTTACGGGAAAACAGAGTTGGTGACACCGAGAAGACATATGAACGTCAATGCGTAAAATTATTTCGGTAAAAGTATACCATAAATTTACAGGAATATCCGGGCTCTGGTTGATTGGAATACAAAATGCCCTTGCATTTCACCGGTAGGAAATATGATGAAGTCCCATAAGTGAAATAGTGAATGAATGTTGTTAACCCGTTAGTTTGCAAAAACCAAACGAAATGCCTCATTCTATGTACTTATTGATTGCATGGCTTGCGTAAACAGCATAGGAGCTTAATAAATAAAGCCACTACTACTGATCTTTTGACGTCGGATCCAGGGAGATATATGAAATTCTGTCTCACGGTTAATGAAATACGCGCCGGGTAAGGAGCAAGTGGGAGGAGCTTAAAAATCACGGAAATGACTTTCTTCCGTGTCCTTTAAACATAAAGTTCTTCTTGACTTGCAGAAGGAGGGGGTTGGAGGAAGTCTTCGCAGCAATAATTAATGATACGATAAGCGGAGTTTAAAAGTTGAAAGTCTTGAGTGCAAGAGAAAGAATAAGAAGGTAGCTTACTGGAATTCTAAATGAAGTAATAAAGGTTCACGATAACCGCCTTTTTCATCTCTATAGTTAGGCGAGAATTTGATATCGTGCTTTGAAAAGCAAAAAAAAAAAAAAAAAGTCTTAAATATTCTGAATTTGCTTATACAGATGATGATTTTGATTAATAAATAAAAAGTTATGTTTTACCCCAATGTAGGATAACTCCTTATGAATTTATTGAAGATCTTGCAGATATTTCAAAGGGTTTGTGGGTTTTAGTCGCTGTAAACAAAGTTAACTTTCCCTCAAATCTTTAATATAATGACTTACCATTTAATTTGTCTTGATAGACACAATTTTCCCTGTAGCCTGTAGTTTGTGTACCTGTTGTATAAAGGACTTTTGAAGTTTTTCGTTCAAACTTTATATTAAATTTATTACAATCACATGCACACACATATACTTAACAACATGTATTGTTCCCCCCCCTTTTTTGTTAAGTTTTATTGACTCTCGGAACATTTTAGCTATCATTAAAATTTTATTTTGTTTTATCTTTAGGTTTCCTTATCTTCTGATTACATTTAATTTTGTCATAGTGCAGATATGGTATGATATTAGTTAATTTTGTATTACACTTTGAAAAACATGTAAATGGGATTAGATATCATGCTTTTAGCTCATTTATTTTATCGTGTAAACATTGTAAAAATATAAACATGTTTATTCAGGGCAGTAAATGTAACATCTGGCAAGCCAGCATAGCAGTGCATAGCAAGAATGGCGTTGGAATCTTTTATTTGCATTGAATCACTGGTCTATTCAAATACGTACTTAAGCTATAATCTTTTTACATTTAAGTTAAGATCAGAGATCATATTTTTAAAAATAAATCAAATTTAATTTTTTTGTTCCAAATAATTATTTGGACTTTTGTGGTTAATTTTGTATATTATTTATTGAAATTTTCCATTGTAACGGTTTTAATTACGTAATGTGTTTTATGTGTCAAACTACTTTTTAAATACCTCCCACTATTGCATAATAATGAAAATATCTCGGAAATCATCTATTATAGAAGGCTGTGACTTCATGTATTTTGTAGATAAATGATGGTTTCAAATGTCAATAGCAGTAAAATGAAACAATTTGTGGGCTTCTGTGTTTAATTTATTAATAAATTAGAAAACATTGTCTTTATTTTGAGTTTAAAATCTATACATCCCAGTTTTCTTTTTTAAATACATCTGATATGCCTAGGTCCACCAGGATTTATAAAATATTTAAAAACAATTGAAATAGGTGTTACAAAATCTTTCTAGTAAAGCATGGTATAGTGACAATGAAAATAATAGACCTATATCTAAAGAGAATAGTTCAAGGAATGATAAACCAGTTACTTACACTCCTAGTGCTTCCAAGAAAAAGATATCTAATAATCGTATGGAAGATTGTGAAGACAGCAAAGGAATTATTGATATAGTGCATGTTTTAAATACAGTGTTTAGTGAAACTGCTCCTGTGGTGGTAATATTCTTTGTGTGAAGATGCAGGTGCAAGAAATTGAATAATATGTAAATTGATAGTTATATGAACTTTAACCTATTTTAGCCGTACGTGAAAAATTCACTACATATGTTCCTTTATCTCATAAATGAATATAGACAGAAGCACGGCTTTTTTTTTTACAGCTGTTCTGTATTGTTACATACATTGCTGAGCTATAGTTTCAGGTCATTTACATAACTTTTTGTACGTGAATATTAACATAATTTTATTTGTATTAAAAAGGAGTCTGTTACAAAAATAAATTATTATTTTATAAAGTTTATTTTCTAAACTATAGTACAGAACTTATTATATAATGAAAAATAAGGAGTAATGGTTTCACTGAAGTATCTGTAATACTTTCTGAGATAAAGGTACATAAAAATGAACAACTTCACATTAATAATATAAGGTCTCTGACCTCAGCTTAAATAGTTCGATCGCCATTCAATATTTGTTATGTTCAAGGGCATCCTCTTCATCATCACATTACTGAAAGAAGGACAATAGTAATAAGATTCATTATTGAAGGAAACATGACACGTGCAAGATCAACAATCGCCATGCTGAACAAGAACGAGGTTTGCTATTTAATTCCGAGATTTGAAGAAAATATAAGACATAAGTTTCATGTTGACCGCACAGTAAAGAGCGTATCTTGATAAGTAACCATAGCGAAAGTTAACACGCGGCACCCATTGTGACAGGTGCAGCAAATTATTAATTGTCGTGGTACGCTCGCTCTCTGATGCCTTAAAGTATAAAAGGTCTATATCTAATTTGCAGAGTTTAGAGAAGGAACAACCTTGAAAGACAGGACGTTTATCAACAGTAATTACGCATAAGCCATAGTGAAGAACAATTCGCAAGTGACTTACAGGGAGATATCCTCTATCTGTAAATATTTATTCATCGTAGATGCCAGAAATCCTGCACAAATAACTTTGCATGAGGAAACTTTGATGCCACTGGGTACCCTCATAACCTTGCAGAAGAACAAAAGGCAGCAGCAAGAGTGGATTAGATCATGGAAGCTCCCGATGTCTCCACGTTACGGAAACTGGATGTACCAATGCAACCTGGAATCATAGAAGCAATGGGCGAACTAGGTCTTCCCAAATGATGACCCTCTGAAGATTAGACAATGCTGAATATGCTTGCAAATTTATTCTCTGCAACTATTTCACTCCACAACCACTATCAACTAGTAAATCACGGTTAGTCTCCTCAGGGTATTCAGCATACCAGCAGAAAGACAACCAAGCCTGGGGATTGCTATTTGCACTTTGAAAACAAACGCATTTTTTCAAGAATCAGGAGTGACGCACACTACAGCCCGATCTGGTTCCATGTTACATTTTCCTGCTCCCAACTGACAAGGAAGAACTGAAGGGCTACCAGTTTGAGAGTTCGGAAGAAGAGGAACTTAGTGCCAACATGGCATGCTTGTTTCCATGATTGGTTGTGGAAGATGCAACTTTGTATCGAGATTGCAGAGTTTACTTCAACAAGAAATAGGCAGAGTTGGTGAGTTATGGCCTTTTACTTAGTAGAATCTGGAAAATTAAATACCTACCCTCGAAATGATGAAGTGAAAGCTTAAGAATGTGATTCGAGCAGACTTGTTGGTGCGGTACCTCTGACGGAAGGTTTCTGGATTGTGAAATAAAGGAAAGCATTTATCGGATGTCATGATATAAAGATATGCTGACATTAGCTGAAATTGCCAAATGTAACATTATTCATAAATTACAGATAGCAACTCTGCTGTTCTGTTTCTACCATTCTTTTTACTCCATGTTTACTTTTTATACGATCAAAGTAAAAACGTTTGAAGCAGCTCTAATGCTACTACAATTTTTAATAATAAAATTAAATTTTTTCCGTAACTTGATATGTATGCAGTTTACATTTTGCAGATTATAACAGCATGAATGTTTTCTTATGTGTTTAATAGTTCTTTCGCATATATAGGAAGCTCGCATGGCTCAGATTAGAGGAATGGCGGATGATTAAAATCACTGACGAATATGAGCGGAGAATTTGCCTCATCTGTGAGGAGGAGATATCGTTTTTTTTTTTTTTTTTTTTTTTTTTTTTTTATGGACGCTCTTTAACACCTCAGATCATCAACGTCCCATTGAACTCAGGGCGTGAAACGGCCGACAAATTTTGCTCAGAGACCTCTTTTTCAGGCTTGAGGTTCTTTTTCGTGCCGTAAATGTACGACACGGGACCACACGGCTTTACTTCCCTCCCGAAGGAAGCCATGCTTAGGATTTTTACGCCAGAAAAAATCCATCGGTCCTGGCCGGATTCGAATCCGCGATCTGGGGTTTAGGAGGCAAGTATGGTAACCACTACACCACCAGGACCGACTGGAGATATCGTGAACACATATTTTGACTGAATGTATAGGTACGGAAGAAGGAAGGTAAAGTATCTACCAACTAGCACGCTTCTTTACGGGGTTGAAGAAAGGAAGATGGGCATGCTGGGCTCTGCTGGCAGGTAAGGAAGGAAAGGAAAAAATCAGGTAAATTTCTGATGAAAGTGAGACAAATCAGGTCTGAGAAGGCGATAAACGGGGATTGGGGGGAAACAAATTGAGTCTAGACATGGTTTTTCGTAATGGGAATGTTAGTTCATGGAGATTTGTATATATATGCCATTGCAAATAACCTGATAAACGACATATGGTTCTACCACAATATAATAGGGACGGATTGGGTATTTCGCGACATCGAATTCTGAGTGCGCATGTCACGAAACTGAGTCTACTAGCTGTATTCTCTGCATAAATAAAGGGATGGCATAATAGAATACAAACCGAAAACATTTATTACTATTTTTAATAAATTAAAGAGCTATGTATATGCCATCGAACCCTAATACTAATTATTACCGAATGTAAGCATTCCGAAATATTTACTATTTGTCACTAAAAGTTAAGTCACCAGATTGGTGACGATTGGCTATTATGTTGGCACTACTTGCTTGTAAATTAAAGCATGCGATAATTTTCTGGTTGCATATTTGCACAAGTTACGACAGTAATACAAATTTTGATGTCTAATCGAATTCCTCTTGAATAATTCTGACCAAATGACCCTAGAAATTCCATGTTCATACTTTTGCACTGCTGGAATATCTTAAAAACACTAAAAAGTGTTCTGCCTATTAATAATCAATACTGATACCAAAAAAATCGCGTGATCTTTTCTTCTTTATTATTATTTTTTTAGGTTATGTTAGGCTCTTCATGTGTGGTAAAATGCTGCCAAGAAAATTAATGTAGAAATATTAACAAATCAAGGTGGTATTATTGCAGTGAATTTGTTCTTGGATAATTACTTTTGTATAATGTAATTTACAGAACACCACCCACATTTCTTTAGGGCAATCTTCTGTCTTTCCTCTACTTGATTATCGAGTAATGATTATCATATGGTAAAACTGCTGTAAAGCGCGAAAAACAAACATAAACTTTTCGCAGATCTGTCATTTACGGTAATTATAAAATAAAATTCGCTTTCCAGATCCTTAACCTGTTGTTTTTATATCAGAAACGTTATGATTAAACGGTGTTATACTTTCTCAGCTAAACAAATAGGAATGTAGAAGAAATAATAGTATTGCTTAAAATGCTTGACAGTCATTCAAAAACAACCAAAACATAAAATCAGATTTACCTTAATTTTGTGTATATTTTGAAAGAAAAGAGTGCATTTTCATAGCGGTTAAAGTTCTAATTAACGAATCCGTAACCTCCACATTTACCATTTAACTGCAGTGATAAAAACGTCATCTGATGGGTTGATTGAGAACAACAGTCAACTTGGAGTCGGATTTTAGGAGCAAGAACATCAAAGATGCTAACACAAGCTGTTCCTACTGTATATGCTAACTGCTCCTTGTAGTTAATATGACACTTGATATAAGTTTCAAAGGGAACGATACATGTGCCTATGCCGTATACAAAAAACTTTTTTGGCAGAAGGATATTGAAAGTAGGTATGGCGTAGCGAAAAAAGTCGAAAGACGCCTGTCTAGCATAAATCTGCAGGAAATAGAGGCGCGATGCATGCAGATGTCATCTCTGGACCTTCAGAGTGAAATTAAAACTAGATGGGGTAACGAGACCCATATCATGGAGCTAGGCATGAAATAGAGGCGGGAATAGCATGACCGGGAGACTGGAAGACACGTAAGGTTGCTGACGAGGAAGGCAGAAGGATTTGTCCATTATGCTCGGAACCGGAAGATGAGTACACCTTTTGGCTAAGAGCGCAGAGACAGAAGATGCTAGGATAAAATTTCTCCCGGATTTTTTTTGACTCCCTGTAGGGGGAGGCTGGCATGTTGGGACTTAATGTAAATAGACAAAACTGACTGAACCTGGTCATTTTCATTAGTAATTTTGGGGACAAGAAATTTATATAAATAATATGAAATGTTTATGAATGTCAGATTTAGTATGTATGTCTATTTCATGTGCGTGTGCGTTCTTGTTAACGATGTTGTTTTCTTTTGTTGAAATTACTTTCAAAAATGAAGTATTTTACAAGAGCATGAACGATCTTGCGTCCCCTGCAACTGTGATGTGCAATATATGTATACCTAGTGTAATTGGAGTAATAATTACTACTACTACAAAAAAACTTGTAATGAACAAAACTTGTAATGAACACTTGTAAGTGTTATGGAGGGTTAGGGTACTTTCCATGTGATTAGAACAGGTGCAAAACTGCAGAATATTTCAAATAAAGACAAGTTCAAATCGATAAGCATTAAGACGTTTCTGCAGAGAAGAAGGACATTTTATGAATTTTAAGAGTCCATGAAGGTAAATTATCATAAATGCTATGAAAATATATACAAGGGACTTTATTTTGTGTGTAACCTTGTGCATGAGGTAAATTTATGCAAAGATTTTAGGTCTTTTACAAAGCAAAAATGCTCTTTAAAGACACTTATTAACGTTATGTGTACCGCCACGGGTGGGCGAGGTCGTTAAGGCGCGGACTAGTGAACGAGAGGTCAGGGGTTAGGTTCCCACCAGGACCGTCTCCCATGACTGAGGTTATTTCCCAGGTTTTCCTGGCAAATGCCGGGGAGGTACCCTAAACTTAGGTCAGCAACAATTGTAGTTTTTGGAGACTTAAATCGTTTTCCATGGACTGTTTACAAATGTTAAATGATCCATAGGAGTAAAGGAGGGTGCTATGTGCTCGCTTGCTGCAAAGTATATGCTGACATCTGTACCGCTAGCGTTTGACGCCGCCTTCAAAACTGGTAAGGTTGCAGGACGCCTGCGTTGCATTGCGACTTGCGCCGTGAAGCAAATCCTCCCCACACTATCGTATATTTTTATCCCTACAGTAGTCCAACATGTAGGCCACGCCCTCACGGCTAACCCTCATTGGTGCAACTGTGAACGTCGCCTAGTTTCTGATAGGTTCGTCATAATCAATGTCCATTATTCTCTCCCCTCTCTATCCTTGTTTTTATGTATCAGATAATGTTTATATACCGAGAATCTTTTATTTTTCTTCCCCAATATATACAATGGCCTGGTTCCATTTCAGGGTATTGATTCTTAAAGCCCCTGTTTGCTCCTTGAAAAAGAATTTAAAAGGCTTGCCTCTTCTTCTCTTATCAAGAACAATTCTTTACAGTTCTCTGTGAGGATTTGAAGGCAAGTCTAACCCCAGGGGCCCCCTGCTAAACAGAGGAAACTTGAGTCACACCGTGCATACCAATTATGCTTTACCTGTACGTCATACACGTGACACCAAATACTTCTTAACTCTGTCCTGCATCAATTTACAGGTCATTACCATTAACCTTAGTGACCAGCATTGTAATTTAATAATTGGTCAGAAACATAAATTGTTACGACTTTTTAAGGGCAGTGGGTACAGGAGTTTTAACTTGGACCTTTTTCTGGTACATCTTAAAAATTACAAACCTTTCGCTTTTCAATAAAACATTAAACATATACAATTGCAAGTGTTTATTACCAGAACTAATGCAATATAGTATGGGCAATAGTCAAGTATACTGAAATTAAATGTTTTTACTGCAGTAAAAATGCATCAAGTTTATAAAAAGGTTATTGATGAGCCAAGTTTATTAAACAGTCCTAAATCTACTTAAACTAACAGAGTGGACACCACGAGGTAATCTGTTAAACATATCTAAAGCCATATTAAAAAAAAAAAAAAAAAGCAACCTATGGTTTTACTTAATCTGACATTAGGCCTTAATATAAAGTGATTGTTTCTAGTAGCATATGTATAATTGTGGAATAAATATTATAATTGGTGCATATTAGTTTTGACCATGACTAAACAATCAAAAATGTACTGGCTAACGATAGTTAAAATTCTTAGTTCAATACAAAGGGGACCACAATGAGCTCATATACAGAACCAGCTATAACGCGGAAAGCCCTTTTTTGCAATAGTAAAATTTTGCTGACTTTGGATCCGTTGTCCAAAGTGTGCAAACCATTATATAAAATATTATGAAAAAAAAGCATAATAATTCACAACATAGTCCCTGATACAAATCGTCTTAATTGGCTTAATAAATAAATAAGACGAGAAAACTTTACACAAACTGAGTCAATATGGTGGTCTCAAGTTAACTTGGAATTGAATGTAATATCAAGTAGTTGGCATAATGGGAGGATTGTCGGAAATTTGTTTGGAAGTGAAAAGATTTAACTGAGTCTTTTCAATATTCATCTTAAAACCATTAGCATGAAACCGTTTATAAACGCCAGGCAAGGAGGAATCCATAAAATAATGATAAGTCGTAAAAATTGCTTGATAAGCCATACGAATACATGCAGACGGATTTTCAAATTGCGTTTAAATTAGTGACTAATTGAACACAATGTAAAAGTTGTACTTGAAGGGGTATATATCTTTTAATAATACACCAATAATTGCTCAGTTATTGATAACAGTGAAATAACATTTAAGAGTATTTATAGGAACAATCCTAAAGTTATACTCACAGTTATTATAATTCCGGCGGTGCCAAACTAATTGGGTGTGTGCGGACGGAAACTCTATACATCATAGCAAGCCTCGGAGGCCAATTTTTCAATTTTTGAGAAGTCAATACTTGTTCTATACATGGAAGAAGGTCGGTTTTTTGTTAAGAATGTTCTCATTATATATTCATTTCCTACTTTAACCACCAAAACCACCTATATTACCTTTCTGTGACATATGAAGCATAAGCAAACACAGGATCTTACTAACACAAACTTATCCAAACTCTATCGTAAAGAAGAACTGTAGGACTGTTTTGTTTACGTACACAACTTGAAAGTACATTATTTCACTTTCTTTGCTTAGCTTTATTTAGTTTACTGCTGGGGAGCGAGAATGAAACGAATTTCACTAACTACGAATCGTACAAACCAGATACTCGTATAGACACGTTCAGATGTGTAAACCTTACTGATATTGTGCTTCCGCTATTGTATATGAAATATTTTTAGTTTAAAAGAGAAATACTGCCCTCTCAGCAGCGCGAGGGAAATACACCTGTTTGGACGCAGCCTGTAGCATGCTCTGCTTTCATAGAGCCTTAAGTTTTGAGTGTACTTCTACTTGTATATGTAGTACCTCACAGAGCATTTGTTCAGCAATCCCATTTCTGCATGAACTTACGTCCTTTGATGCCCATGGTTAGCTTTTCAGAGTTGCTGAAAACTGCAGATGCACTAGAGTAAGTCATCTGGATTCGCTCTTTTCAATTAAAGCTGTTTGATGTGATTATTTCCATTAAATGCTCAAATCGTTTCTGTTTCAAAAATATTAAGAACAAGAGTAAAGAAAATATATTATGTCTGGTGAAATAGAACACCAAGGAACCTTACAATTAGTATTGCCTTGAAGAGGCTGAAGATATAAATAATTATATAAATGCCGTTTTCTTGTGTTAATGAGAGAATTTTTTCGTATATTGATGAAAATTAAGAACTTCGAAAGACATGAACCAGAAAAAGCTAGCACTAGACATTTAAGAGTAGTTGATATTATAGCCTGCTGCATACATTTTATAAATACATGTGCCATATTTAATATAACATAAATTAATTCATATTTGAGTAAATCTCCCACAAAAAAAAACAATAAATACAAAAATATCTGCTAACTGCTACCTCTATCTCTCTGATGCAAAAGTGTCAACATTATTTTATTTTTAATGTCTGTATACTTGACTATTGTCCATACTACATTGTATTAGTTCTGCCAAACAATCAATTGTAATTGTGTATGTTTAATGCTTTTATGTCACCATTGAAATGTTATGAAAAATTTAATAAAAATTAATTTTGTTAACATATGTGGAACAGGTGAGTCGTGCTAGTTGCGTCCATTTATGGTCGGGCAGGACCTCGCAAGTAGTCAGATGTACCACTTTGACTTGGTGCTGGTCATGTGATATGTGATAACTGAACTGGCATTCGATTCTTCTTCTAGATATGACTTTTTTGCTATACTGGCTTACCCCGAAAAACAAATCTCAAAACGACTATATGTATCTGTTTTAATAATTTGCAATTTTACCATATTTTAATTCTTCGTTGCTTTTGTGGTGAAACCGTTCAAATATACATAAAGAACATTTTCTTGTAGTTTAGCAAATTCATGATTAATGCTTTACAAATTATTATGCTTGGTAAGATATGAACTTTGAAAAGAACTGTTGTTCATATTTAAAGGGTTTGAACTATAAAAAGACAATTTTAATAAAATACTATAACTTTAGTGAATTTGTGTATGAAAAATATTAAACTTAGGATGTGATATTTCACAACACCTTCGTCTTTATATGTTGTAGTAATAAAATATATTAAAATTTAAAAAAAAATGGTAAAGCCAATTGTTTTAATTTTTCCGTCCGATTTCAAACGGAAATACCCGTAATGCTGCCGAAAAGTTTGTCATGCCATGCTGAAAGTTCCTAAGCTTTGAGTTTTGGTTCCTTGTGAACCTCTCTTTTTATTCCTTAGAGGCAATGTTTACCTCATTCTCAACACACTTCGTTTTACTGCAAAACTATATGCTGACTGTGGCAGTAGATTACCCGCAATATAAAAGGCAACTATTATTCCAGAAACGAGTTGGAATAGCTAACAGAGGAAATATGTGTGTTACATTCTGTTGTAAAACTTGTATTCTATTAGAGAGTTGAAGTATAACTGCAGTGGACATTTTGTAAAGTGTTAAATATCGAAACCACTCCGTACGCTAGACATTACCGCCACAGGTGGCCGAGGTCGTTAAGGCGCGGACTCGTGAGCGGAAGGTCTGGGGTTCGAATCCTACCAGGATCGTCCTCCTGACTGAGGCTTTTTCCAGGTTTTCCTCAGTCCTCATAAATGTCAAATGCCGGGGAGGTACCCTAAACTCAGGCCTGAAACGTTTCCTTCCTTAAAAAAAAAATCCTTTCCCAATACATCATTACATTTCATATATCACCAGTGTTCATCGCCTGTGGTGCCTCAGTAGTAAAAACGGGCGTTAAACACAATTAAAAAAAAAACTAGATATCGATGACATAGCACTTCTGGTGTTCCTCTAAGAAATGTGTTGGAAATTAATTTTGCTGCATGTGTACGCTGTAATGTAGATTAATGCGATCATATTGGTTTCATGAAGAATTTTTGGTGTGATAATGAACGTATAGCTCACCGTGTTCAGCAGTTACATTGTGCTGATATATTCACCTCATATTGATTGCTTTTTTGCCTTGTTCTCTGCACATCTCGATGCTGTTCTTTTTTTAATGAAATCTGTGAATTAAGTTCATATTGCATATAATAGCAACAAAATGTATCCGGGTTGCCTTACTACAAGGAGACCACTATCAACAAATACATCTGCACATATCACGAGCGACAGAACTCCGAAATGAGGGACGATGCAGATAACACATATATTTTTTAATATTTTCACCATTTTTATTCGCTGTCAAGTCGTCATAAACTAGAGCTGCATACCATATGCGGGTTATGGCATATTCCGTTGCACTTTCAGTGCAACCCACATATAGGAGGAGGAAGAGCAGTGTATTTATTCCAAAGACATTATTACAATAAAACGTCAACAGGCGGATGGGTTCAACGAACCGTACACACTTTTATAATACTCTAGGTTTGTTTCATTTAACATAACATATAGAGACGGCCACGAGTGGCCGAGGTCGTTAAGACCGGACTCGTGAGTGGAAGGTCTGGGGTTCGAATCCCGCCAGGACCGTCCTCCCTGACTGAGTTTTTTTCCAGGTTTTCCTCAGTTCTCATAACTGGCAAATGCCGGAGAGGTACCCTAAACTTAGGCCTGGAACGTTTCCTTCCTAAAATAAAAATCCTTTCCCAATATATCATTTCATCTCGTGTATCACCATTGCTCGCCGCCTGTGGTGCCTCAGTAGTAAAAACGGGCGTTAAACACTATTCAAAATAACATATAGGTTGGATATTAGATATTCCAAATTAAAATATGAAACTTCCATATACATATATTAACAATAAAACAATAAACAAATATAAAATAAACAAATAAAATTAAAATAAAAATATTAGTATGTTACACACACAGATGGATTCAATCAATTTGGTTCACCTGTTTTCATTTTCACACCCGAGCTGTCTGACTTTCATCATAAATTTACCTAATCACTCCTCCTTGCTTGCCAGCAAATCCCAGAATGTCCATCTTCTTCTGTTCGATCTGTTAAAGGGTCGTGGTAAATACTTTTCTTTTCGTTATTGGGTACATTTATATTCAGTCAGTATATGCTGCTCATGCTTCCTCTTCCTCCTCACAGATGGAGCAAATTCTCAATTAATTTCCATCTGTTTCTTAAAATCCGCCCTGTCCCTGTCTGAGCCCATGAGAGTCCCTTGGCTAGTGAGTTTAGTCCATGCTCCATCACTTATTCATATTTTAGTTCCGATACTTCCCTTGTACTAAGGTGTATATAGACAGTATAGAAATGTCTTCGATCAGTAACCTGTCAATTAATATAAGTATTGCAAGTACCAACCCAAGTGAAGTGCACTTGTTGGAGCCAACTTCCATAGATCTAAACTATAATTGAATGAATTGATGAGCCGAGTTCATCGCTACGTGAGACTATCTGGCATTCGCCTTTTCAGAACGAAGTAAAATTTCAAAAAAAGGCTCTTCCCAAGTAAATTGACCCAAGAAAGACTCGGAGCTGTGCTCTCCGTTTTTGTACCTCATTTCGAATAGAACCCATACCAAATAAGGATAATGAATACTATTTTTATCCAAATAGTTAAAAATAATTTTAAAAACTCATTATTAATTATAGATAAGCAACAGATGCCAAAAATAATTAACACTCAAATCTCAGAGAAGACCTTTCCTTAATGTACTGTCTGATAATAGCCAAAGGCCTTGTGGAACCCAGCGATGAGATTGATTCTCTGTAACTTCTTGATCCTGTAGATCAAATACATGATATTGTCTCACGGAAAAAATGCTGAGTCGTTTAACTTGCTAGTCTTCGAGGAATGATTGACGTGATTTTTTCGGTCTGCGATATCTGACGTCAAATGCGTACTGTCTTCATGTAGCATCTAACAAATCGCTGTTGACAACACGAAAGTGACTTTAGATAGCATAGAGATTCCATTTTGGGATATATAGAGTTATATATAGACCGTAGTGTTGCACGTACCTATATTTGACTACAGAATACTGAGGGTAATAGAGTATATATGCTGATGTTGTATATCTTTGCCTCTTGTTTGATGTTTTTTATTCTCCATACATTGTTTATAGAGAGTAAATAGGAACTCTACCGACATATTTTCAGATGTTGTTAGTATGCTGCCTGAGTGTTTTGATATAGAAACCAATGGCTTACAGTTGCTATTTTATGGCCCGGAATCTTAGGTTTTAAACTATTTTGTTCCTTGTTTTCTGGGGTAACTAAGACGTTAAAATCTAAAAAAGACTACAGCTGCTATTTTTAAAAGCCTTAAAATATACGATAATGGGACAAATAAATTACCCAACAAATGAAAAATACATATAAAATATTCATTTTTATTAAGTTACTTTTAAAACATTAGCCAATTTTGTCATCTTGCTCATTGTTACATTTAAAAGAGAAAATATTACAATTAAAATTCTCCATTACTGTGACAATGTATTGTTTCAAATTCCTGGTATTACTTTGTAGTACATTGCAAGGTAGACCCCATAGGATCTGCTAAATCCCACCTCTTATTAGGCAAGATGCTGGACAAAACAAACCACAACACTATAGCCGATACTGTCAGAGACGCCTTGCGCATTCTCTGGCCAGCAGAAAACTGAAATGAGAAGTGTCTGCTTCTTATTTCCTACGCATGTTAAATGACTAAAGCAACAGACAGAGAAAGTACGAGAATCTGCCCTATATGTGCGGAGAAAGAATCTTGGAGCATATTCTGACATACTGTAAGGGGACGGAAGAATGGGCAGATATCTACAGGCCTCATTTGTTAACGGAGGGAGAGGGCAGTGGCAGTGCTGGATTTTTCTGGTAGATAGGAAGAAGGAGGGAGTAGGTTTTTTTTTGAATGATTTATTTATGGACGCTCTTTAACAGCTCAGGTCATCAGCGTCCCATTCAACTCAGGGCGAAAACGGCCGACAAATTTTGCTCAGAGGCCTCTCTTTCAGGCTCGAGGTTCTTTTTCGTGCCGTAAATGTACGACACGGGACCCAGGGCTTTACTTCCCTTCCGAAGGAAGCCATACTTAGGATTTTTACGCCCCGAAAAAATCCATCGGTACTGGCCGGGTTCGAACCCGCGATCTTGGGTTCAGGAGGCAAGTATGGTAACCACTACACCACCAGAACCGACTGGGAGTAGGTAAATTTTGAAACAAAGTAAGACAAAAATCGGAAGAGGCAAACAATCGGAAAGGGGGGGGGGGATAGGAAAACACGAGTAACAATATTTTTTTTTTATTATTTGTATTATTTGTACATATATGTGAGGGAATTGTTTATTTTTGTACTATTTTCTTTTCTGTTTATTTTATTTATGTATTTAAAATTAAATATTGCTTTTTTGCAATTTCATATATTTCCTATTGTATATTGGGAAAGAATGTATGATCCCAGGACCCGTGCGTTATGGATGAGCTAGATTTGTATGTATCAAATATATTTTGTAAATACACCACTACTGCTGCTACTACTACTACTACTACTACTACTACTACTACTACTACTACTACTACTAGTTATTACTATTATTATTATTATTATTATTATTATTATTATTTTCGACAGTGATCAAGGCTGTAGAGACAGCGAAAAATCTCTAACCTAAATTGCTTCTTATTAAGGGTCTTGCTCACAGTTTACACCAATTTGAAGAGCTTAGGAGCAAATTTTTAGAAGTGAACATGATTTAATCCCTGAAAAAAGTGTTTCTGAAAGCGGCCACTCGTATTCAGATTTACAATGAAATGCTACCATAAACATCTCTTCAACTAAAACCCACCATAACCCCTGGGGAGCTTGGCTGAAGGCAGCCATCTCCTATGCTGAACATTTTGAAGATGTCAAGAGCGTTCTAGACACTTTTGACTTCAACGATGTAACCTGCATAGCCAAGGCTAAAACCGCCCTTCAGAATAAACATAGTGTTACTTCACTCGCCTTTATTAAGCCCAGTTTTAATTATCTTTCTGCAGGTATTAAACACTTGGAAACCATACCATGCAATGAAAGTTATTGTCACATTTCGAAGAAAGCTATACAACAACCAGTGGGCGCAGCCTGTTCGTTGAAACTCACGAAGATCATGCATAGGAACTCATGATTTACAACGAATCATTAAAACGCAGAAGATTTACTGGAGATTGGCAGCAATAAATAACAGAACTGTTCTAGGGAACTGATAACCGATAAATTAAAAAAACATGATAATGATTAATGCAAAAGAAAACCCTAGAACATGAGTAGATACTATATTGCGGTAATCACAATTGTTTGTCACCCTGCTGTTTCTTTAAAGCTCTTCACAAGTTCCTAGAAGAAGTCCAACGGCTCAGATTTCGTGACCGAACTAACCCAACAAGACCAAACTGTGCATCAAGGTGAGCCCTTACATCACAGCATTAATGTGCTGGTGCTCCGTCATGTTCAAATCGCATGAGCCTTCGAATTACCAGAAGCACATCATTCAGATAACATGGAATGACACATTCTACAGCGCGTACTAAACAAAGACATTGACTTCGAAAAACAAAACAAATACTGTGTATACAAAAATATCACTCAGTTTGAAGAACGAAACAAATGCAATACGAGGATAGGTCTGTAAGTTACCGGCCTAACAATTTTTCAATATAGTTGTCCTTTATTGCAATATAATTCTCACATCTTTGAATTAACATTTCAATCTCCTCTCCCAAACAGTCAAATGTCTGGTCTACAAAATGGACATAAACTTCATTCATCACTTCTTTGTCACACTTAAATTTCATTCCTCGAAGGTCCTTATTGAGTTTTGTCACTAGGAGCTATATCTGAGCTGTAGGGTGGGTGGTCGATCTCCTTGAAGCCACATTTCTTCACAGCTCCTTTTACAACAAGAGCTGTGTGCACAGACGCGTTGCTGTGAAGAAGGCGCATACCACTACTCAGCTTTCCTCGCCTTTTCTCTTTGATGGAAGCACGTAGTCTGTGCAGTAGGCTAGCATAGTACTTCCTGTGGTGTTCCTGTACTTGAAGTCAATGAAGAGTATTCCTTCACAGTCCCAAAAGATGGTAGCCATGATCTTCTCGGTTGACTGAGTGACCTTGGCCTTTAGAGGCGGTTCTTCGCCAGGTTTACGCCACTCCATTGGTTCTCTTTTGGACAAGGAATCATAGAGGACCATAGCTTCATCTTCTTTAACAATGATTTGCAGAATTTCTCTCTCGTTGCCACGGCAGAGCTCCAAAAATGCCTGACCACAGATGGCTCGTTGCTGCTTTTGAACTGAGGAAAGAAGTCTAGGCACTAACCTTATTCATGTCTAAATGTTCATGAATAGTTCGAAGGACTGTTGTTTTAGAAAGGCCCAACTTTTCTGCTGTTTCTGTAACTTTTTCTCCTTCCACAAGAGCGATGTTTTCAGGAGTGGGCACCTCTAAGGGCCAACCTGCACGCTGTTCGTCTTCAATGCTTTTTTGACCCATTTAAAAAAGTGTGGCCCAATCTTTTACGGTAGAATATGAGAGGAATGCTTCCCCATATACACCGTCTAATCGCTGTTTAATTTCACTTGGAGTGTGTCCTTCTTTTAATGAAGAACTTAATAACAACTCGATACACCATTTTGAACATGTCACACTCTTTTACACATAGCCTTCTTTATGCAACTATATCTGAACAACTGAACACAGCGAAGCGGAAGTTACAGCTGTAATGATTTACTTAACAGATAAGGCATGACACCAGATAAGAGTTTTGTGAAGGCGATAATCCTTATCGTTGAGGCCGGAAACTGTGGACAGCCCACGTAACTCGGTAATGATTCACCGGAGATTTTGGGCACCTTGTATCAAGCATCCCTGAACAAATTCTGAAAGTCTGTCGGTAGAGTTCGTATCCATTCTGTCTATAATGCGCTGTGTGCAGCGAAAGAGCTTACGCCCAGATCTTGAATACGGGTACCTCTTGCAATCTCTACACATTCACTGCTAGATCAGTTGAATTACAGCGAAATAAAATGAGAAAGTTTTTTCTTATCTATGTAATAAATGAGATGGTCCTCTTACAAGGCCAAGGAAATTAATTATTTTCGCATGGGAAAGTTTTTGCTATATTGAAATAAGCTTGTAAAATATTTTCGAACCGAAATTTTAAACTCTATAGTTTTGTAATAGTGACGTCATTGGCCTTCGAGTGGTTTTTCCTCAGCCTCGTGTTAGGGGGACCCCCTTGGAGTTCCTTGAACCAAGTATTGATCGTTTTTCTTCCCGCTTCGTTTCTTGACGTCAGTTTCAGGTCATCCGTATGCCTGGCAAATTTTATAACAAGAAATTTCCTTTCTGCTTTCCTTCTGTCATGTTGAAGCATAGCGTCGCAGATGCGAAACGTCGTGGATCACCAGTCCTGTCTGTTCAGAAGATTTTGTTTTTAAAAATTCTTCAACTTCCACACGATTTTATGTTTTTTGATGTTTCAGGTTCTTTAATATGCAGGAGATGTCCAAAGTGGAAAAAAATATGTAAAAGAGAAATATGAAAATGTTTGTACTAAATTGTGTTTTTAGATTAGCTCTATGGGCAGTAACATACACTTGCGATAGTAAACAGAGTTTCGGCAGAAAAAGCCTGACAGGTGTTTGAGATACCTGTGCTTGCGTGTTTATTCCTTGCTGAAGTCAGTTCATATTGTACCGAATATTTTCACAGTGAACAGAAGCCAAAGAAAGCGATTAAATTATTTGCTATATAAAACTTGGATGACTCTCAAAATGTATAAGCCGTTCACTCATACGTGTATAAAGAAAAATGAAAAAGGATCTTAATTTTTAAACCATTTTCAAAATCTTCCTGAACTGTGTAAATATATTGTTGCTCAAGTATAACACAGAGCTAATGACTACATGCCGGTTGATTGGTTAACGTGTAACAGATCTATGATGAACGATTATCTCATTCTTGAGACTGACCACAAAGGCTTCCTTCAGAATTTATAACTATATAAATAAAATTGATTTATATATTATTAAGAAGAAAATTAAAACCAATGTTAATTAAAGGTTATGTTTCACCCCCTCATCTCCACCCCTACCTTTGATACTTAACTAACAGATGATGCAATTGTTATGGAATATTCTGTTTTCTATTGTTGCATGGCAATTTGAATTTGTACTGAATAAAAAATGTCAGTTAATTTACGATGAAAAAACAATTTATTTTGGGTAAAATTACAATTGATACATTCTCCTTGCTTAGAGCCCATAGATAAAATACTGTTTTTTTTAAAAAAAAAAAAAAAGGCAAATTAAACATTATAATGCTTTAAGTAATCCGTATTTTGAACTCAAACCCAAATTGAAAAAGACATGGACATTAAAAGGACTTTAAAAAATAAGTAATGGGTGATTTTTCGAGCATACCAACTCTTTCAAATTTTAAAACATATTTTATTACAGTACTGAAGTGCCCTTTTTTACAAAGAAAGCATAATATTCTGTATAAAATTGAAATAAACCAGAAATATATCATAATTTTTGAAAAATGAGCATATCAAAAATGAATGGAAACACGAAACGGTAAAGCATATTTACATTTCCTCCAAAATGCATCCAAGCCAGTTTCTGTCTGTTATGACACGAAAACAAAATGATATTATCTCACTTTTGCAGGTTTAATGCTAATATGTAGATATATATTGAGGCCCAAATTCCTTTTCAATTACATTTGAAATTTATGTAAGTTTTAGTGAATGTTTTCATTGGATATACTTCCAAACATGGGCCATATTCTTTGTTTTTGGTGTCTTCAAAAATAGACGATTCATCCCTTTCTCACGCAAAAAAATTAACTTTAAATATTTTGTTAACCTAATGCGTAATGTACATGTTGCACATTAAAAAAATCGAAACGGGCAGGCATTTTGTGTAACTTTGACCGCAATCAACGAGTTGATCGGTTTAGTAACCGTGGTCAAAATTGACCATAATCAACTACCTCGTTTAACTTTGATCATTTTCGATTCACCAAAAATCGCATTGAACGCGGTCAAATGCTGATTTACATTGATCGAGGATGATGCACATGGACATAAATGTACGGCAGTTTTTATATTATTCCTTTGTTTAAATTATTCTGTGTGAAGCTAACCATATTAAGCTACAGTGACAAATTTTTATGAAAGCTTATGAGTTTCTGCTGAAAAAGAAGATAAGAGTGAAGAGGGATAAGGCATTGCTTAAAATCATATTATTGGATATTTAATGTATTATTATATATGCTGTAATTCAGCTTTACTGTATCCAGTAATGTATGTTTATAATGTTAACATTTTAAACTTTTATTTATTATTTTCTCCAATTCAATTCTTAGGTTCCTTTTGTTAAAACACATTCATTACAGTTTAAATATAGCTGGTGTAATTAAAACTATGAAGATTATTTTTATTTAATAATACGGCAACAAATGCAATATATATATATATATATATATATATATATATATATATATATCTTATCTAAAAAAGGTATTAGTATGAATAAAATAAAACACCCTATACCGTGTCCATTCAAAAGTATTACATTCAAAGTTACCTTAACACAAATTTTAAACATTCCTCCTCTTCCTAAGATGTCACATGTATCTATAGAACTTATAATGCTATAAATAAATACCTTCACTCAAAATTATGAACTATGAAAATTTCGACATTTATATATGTATGCTTATGACCAACTTTTAATTTTATAAGTTTCATGCTTCCTGAAAATGAACATGAAATATTATCGATTAAAATATATGTTGAATAAATATTTTTAAATAAACATCAGTAATCTAATCTCTATTAGAAAGTTACAAAGGGAGATTTGATGTTTCATCATTGAGCAAAGAGTATGTAATGCAGAAAATACTTGATAAAAATTCTGTAGATATTTCATTGCTTGTAATGATTAAGGAGTATAAACTTAGTATATATAGCCGTTCATCGCGCATAGCCTGCCTGCTCCAGGAATCATTTGCAGCAATGGTTCCCATTACAGGGATAATGGAAAACCAGAGTGACGCAGTATCTCCAAGTTTATTACGCGGAATAACGTGTTCCTTATCGGCATTCTCGATCTATTGTGTGCCATTACTTCCTTCATGCTCTTATACTCAAAACAAAATACAATACGTTTACTGCAGAGAGAGTACACATAAGACACCTGAAAAACAGAAACCAGAGAACAGGTTAGGGTCTGGCATTATCTCTCCAACCCCGCACTGATTTAACGACATTCATTTTGTAATAGCAGGGAGCTTGCGTGATGCAACGGCGGAATGAAATGACTGTTGTTGACAGAAAGATAATTTTTGGGGGAACCTTGTAATTTGTTTTGATTGAGGCAGCGATTATTTGTCATGTAGGAAAAACATTTTCCAAAATTCCTTGCCTGCTGCGACCGTTATCTTAGAACCATAAGGAAAAACTGTCTTTTTCTCTCTTTTTTTATATCAAATAAGTACAAACATTTGGTGATTTAGTAGAATGCTTTTTACATATTTGTGATACTTTGCCTTCGAAATATGTTCGTATTTTACAGTTTCTGATACTAGAATGACGTTTAGCAGGCAGTTTACAAGGTATATATGGAACTTTGTCATGGCTAGCTTATACTTGCGGAACGCGGGTTTGATGACCGAGCACATTTAAACGAAATATTCTTTAAAAATGCCATTCTATGTCCAAGTCAAATAAAATAACATTATGAAACATGCAACTTTTGAAATTAAAGCTATGTTTTTTTAAATGCAGTAAAACCTACGTTAGCCGAAATTTCGTCAATCCAAAATTCAGCGCAGTTTATCAAAAGGTTCATTATCTCATGACGTTTAATTGCCTCACACCTTTCAGATGGCGTCAGAAATGGCCGGACGTCCACAATTTAAAATTGAGCGAGAAATTTGTTTTATCAGTTTGAAAATAAATTACTGGATTTGTTTATTTGCCCTTTTTTGCCCCTACTGCTCAAATTATGAGACATCTAATGAATGAAAGTTGTGTGTTTTTCTTTGTGCAACATGTAGGTTTCATGAACTTGAAGAATAAGCTTATTCAGGTAGAAAAATATGTATTTGTAGCTAATTGAGATTTTAACTGGGGTGGTGCTGCGAATTTTTTTTCAAAAGAATGTACAGTGATTACTTTTAGTATCACCATATAACCATTATACAGATCCTCATTGCGCTACGCAATCGAAAATTAACTTTGCGGGTGGGAAGTTGCTGAATAATTTCTCGCCACCTACCGAGGAATTCATGTCGCGCGGTCCTTATTTTAATTAATGTTGCTCGCACCATCACAGTAAGTGATCGAAGTGTTTCTAAGACACTCATTTGGCAACTGCTTATAGAATTACCCATTATCCCTTTTAATTCTGTTTAAGAAAATAAATTGATATCTTGACGTCTTTTACCTTTTAGTAGGTCTAACATTTGTGAATGCTGCTAATTTATGAATCGCATTACGAATTACCACCATGGGTGGCCGAGATCGTTAAAGCGCGAACTCGTGAGCGGGAGGTCTGGAGTTCGAATCCCGTCAGGACCGTCCTCCCTGACTGAGGTTTTTTCCAGGTTTTCCTCAGTCTTTATAATTAGCAAATGCCGGGGAGATACCCTAAACTTAGGCCTGGTACGTTTCCTTCCTTAAAAAATCCTTTCCCAATTTATCATTTCATTTCATGTATCATCAGTGTTCACCGCCTGTGGTGCCAGTAGTAAAAAACACCATTAAAAAAAATTACGACGATTTCTTATCAAACAATCTTCTGGCAGCATGTGCGCTGCATACGAAACATATGAAACATAAACGTGGAATAGAATAATTAGGTGTAATGTTTGTCGTTTAGTATTTTTAGCAGAATTTACAAATAAACAGACCAGTAAAATTTCATAGGGGCAAAGGCCTCCTTCTGTCGCATGGTTAACTCTATTGATTACTGAATAGTCTTAGCAAGTTGCACATGATACTTTTAAGTTGTAAGCTAATTTTTAAGAACTAACATTAAGTTTAATAATTGATAACACAACATATACAGAGTAATCTTCACAGTTTTGCACAAACGTAAAGAGTATTTTATTACATTCCCTAGTATTATTCTTAAACCTTACCACTGTTTGTCTGGTGCTCTCTACCAGTAAAATAGACCACCTAATTTTGAGACGACCCATGATGCTCCTAGGGTTTTACATCGTCGCTGCATCTAACCTTGCTATATGACCCGCCCCAGTGCCATTTCTATTGTTCTAAATTCCGTGCGCCTTCTCTTGTGCCGATCAGCTTTTTGACATCAACGTTTCTTTCTCTGTCTTTTATGGAAAGCCCAAGAATTCTCCTCTCTGTTTTCCTCTAGCAGACTTAGCAGGATTTTTTGACTATTGAAACAATTCTAGTTGAGTGACAGACTCAAGGCCAACGTAGCAGTTCGGTAAACCCGGCCTATCCACCTGATTCACGGAATCCAGCTGGCCTTGAGGGATGATTTATATTGGTTGTTGCAGTCCTACGTTGCCATTTTATAGAATAACCCGCTTTTTCCATAATCTGTTTTAAATTTTTTCAGAGTTAATATTGGGATTGTATTTGAACCTAAAACGATTTGTCTATTTTTTCCCATAACATTTGTAAACATTAAAATATAAATTATAATTCATAGTTTAGTAAAACATATAACGTTAACAATGAACACACGTTTCTGTACACTCATTACTGTTAAGTTTTTACTGCCAACCTCCGGCGCCGATTTTTAGTCACCAGCCATTTTCCATCTGAAATGCTATATATCAATTAGTACATATTTTTGGGCATACAATATGAATCTGCGATTTAAAACAAGTTGTTCGTCATTACTGTTCTCTTGTTTACGTTTTATCTGTCTTTTTGTGATTGTGTTTGCTATCTTTAAAGAAGTGGTAGAAGTTCTAAAAATAATCACTAGATGGGAGGAATATATTTGTTGGACTACAAATCAGAAAACCATGTAAATATCTAATCTTTGATACTACGCTTATAAATTTCGAATTAGCTTCTTAATCCTCTTTCAAAGCAATTGTTGACTGTCTTGATGGGCTAGTGATAACCTTACTTGCCTTGTAGACCCAATATCGCGAGCTCAATCCCGGCCAGGGTCGATGGATTTTTTCAGGCGTAAAAATCCTAAGTATGGCTTCCTTTTGAAGTGAAGTAAACCTGTGGGTCCCATGTCGTTGATTTACGGCATGTAAAAGAACCTCAAGGGTGAAAGAAGAGGCCCCTTAGCAAAATTTATCGGCCTTTTCATGCCCTGTATTGAATGGGGACGCTGATGACCGGGGATGTTAAATAGCGTCCACAAGTAAATTAAATAAAAAATACTAAATCAAAGGAACTGTTAATGACTTTCTGGGCAACAGAAATGATAGTTATGTCTCCTTAGGGATGTTAGAGAACCACAAGAACATGGGGTGTAGAATGTATTTAAAATTCTCTTTTTATGTTCACAACTTGACTTTTTCCCAGAAAAATTGGGCGTCGTAAGCGACGAGAAGGTTGAGCGCTTTCACCTGGAACATCGTTATCAAGGGCACTGGAACCCTTCGATGATGAGCGACTGATGTAGGTGTTCTCTTAGGGAGTGTGATGAAACACTATAAAAAGAAAGAGCATCATCGGCATACTTTTCAAAACAAAATAAACAGTAAACTTGCAACTACATTGTGCTTCATGCTCACATATACCGAGGATGCCAAAAAATGTATACACCGTTCACAGTAGATATTTATTTAATATATTTCAATGTTGAACTGAAAAACAACAGTGATGCACAGTATAATGTTCTGTAAACAGATGTGACTCACATACATTATGATAGCGTTGCTACGTAACAGGTAAATCAACAATGAACAAATGAAGACAAGATGATCGTATGATGTTCTGTAAACAGATGTGACTCGTATACATTATGATAGCGTTGTTACGTCACAGGTAAATCAACAATGAACAAATGAAGCCAAGATTATCGTATAATGCCCTGTAAACAGATGTAACCCACATTATATGTTAGCGTTGCTACAACATAATGGAGCCAAGATTATTGTTTGAACAGCGGAAAACAATTTTGAAGTGGTATTGGAAAACCGAGAATGTTGTTGAAGATCAAAGGCAATGGAGACATGTGCACAGTATAGAACCGCAACGCGAATAACAATTGCACGCATTCCAGGCAAATTTAACACTCATGGTATTGTATGCGATGTTCACAAGGGCAGATCGGGAGACCTCGCACAGCAAAAAGCCCGCACTATCCAAGGCAGTGGATTTGCCGGAGTTTCCACCGCGTTTTCCGGATCTAATTCCGTTGGACTTCTACCTATGGGAAACTCTTAAGGATGTTGTATACCGTAGAAAACCAGCTACACTGGCAGCAATTCGGGAAGAAATTGAAAAGGAATGTGCTGCATTCGCTGAGGACATTTCGCAAACGTTGCTAAATCAGTAGTTCAACGTACTCAGAAGTGTATGAACGCCGATGATGGGCATTTTGAGTAACTGTTGTAACTGTAAAAGTCTACGATGATTAGTGTTCATCTTTTTCTGTTTGTGTGAATACGGTTTTGTTGTGTTAACACAGTATTTTCTTTGCTTGGAGCATGCATACATTTTTGGCACCCTTTGTATATCGAAGCAGAAAAAACACTACTGATTCTGAGTCTGCATTTGTTTTTGTATTTATGTAACTTATGTAAATGTTCGTTATCAGTGTTTTATTCCAATTATGCTATGTGTCTTAAGTACTGTGAACTCAAAGGGAAAAACTTATTTTTTCATTAATTCTACAATTCAAAATTTGGTAAATTTAAGTGTAATTGTTATGATGTATTTAAAAGCATTAACGTGCAACCACATTGTATTGCATGCGTGTGTATTAATATTGTGTATCTAGGAAATGTGATATGATAGAGAAAAACTTTTTTTCCCCTCTCTGAATTCAGCACTCCAAATTTGGATATAATTATTATATTTCAAACAAGATACAGAAAAAAGTTAAAATTTGTGGACTAGTGTTATCAGCAATAACAGAGCATGGTCATGGTCTAACGTAACCAGCGTATTGAAAGCGAAGACAGATTTTCTTTTTTGCACTTGACAGTCCAATATCTAGGTCGAAAATTCGCTGTGACAAATGATCGATGAAGCGCGCAAATGGAGGCACTTTTCCTTGTGCTATAGATTCCGTGGTGAATCTTGGAAAGCAGAAGGATACCAAAAAAATGGTGAGAGTCATTTCTTTAATCAACGGACAGTAAGAAAACACAACACAAGTAGATCGCGAGATCGAAAAGGAAATCGATTGTTCTCATTCCTAAAGACAGATACTTTTTATGACATTGTCAGGAAGCGCGGTAAAAGTGTTCTCATTCTTGAAAACATGATGTTTGAAAATACTCTCATCACCATGGCATTTTGAAGCCAAACCACTGAAAGAGAAGAAAGTGCAAGATTGCGTTCTAGTACATGTTGGGTTTGAACAATAGACATGCTCTACGTTTTGGGAGCAGAAACGACAGTGATCGTGTAAATAAAGAGAGAGAATTAGAAAGACGGATATACAGACTGACCTTCATTCTCCATCTCTATAAAATAAGGGCAAAATTGTGTTTCATGAAAAGACACACAAGCAGAGATTATGCGGGGTACAGAAACCATTTCCCTTTATAGTTTGTCACAAACTTTCTTGAATCTGTTTTATTAATCAAATTTTCTTGCTACTGTCACAAAATTTAACACATATAAACATTTAATACAAAAGTCATTTGCAATAATAATTGTTTATGATCGTTCATAACACTGGTCTACGCAGTTTTTTTGCTGAATAAAAACAGTTCATATTTTGTGATTCGTTACCACGTGGAATCTCATAAATCAGCCTATTGTTTCACAGAACTACAGTTTTTAAAAAATCGGTATTATTATTTATTGAACAGATGCATAAAATCAATATTCTGAGAGATTTAAACAAGATAATAAATGGTTCACTTTGTGAAGAAAGAGTAGGATAAATCAGAGCATTGTACCAGAAAAATTGCCCACAAAGTTCCTAGAGAAAAAAAAAATGTGAAGTATGAACCATTTGTTTCTCCTTCTAAAGTCCTCATTCAACCATAACCACTCTGTATTAAGTTAGGCCTGGTGAAGCAATTTGTTACTGCTCTGAATAAGGTTAGTGATTGTTTCAACTTTCTTGTTACAAAGTCCTCACAGAAAACTGAAGCTAAGATAGCAGCAGGCATTGTCATGTACTCCTGATTCGTGAGCTTATGCAGGATGAGACCTTTCCTCAGTCGATATCCGAGTCAGAAAAGTCACCATGGATGGCACATAAAAAGTGACAGAAAACTTTCTTGGTTACAAGAAATCTGAGAACTATAAAGAAATTGCAGAGGAAATGTTAAAAAAAAAATTAGAAATCTAAATTTAGGGTGTAAAATGACTGTTAAAAGTGTATTTTCTCAACTGCCATATTGATTACTTCCCTGCGAATCTTCATGCAATGAGTGAACAACAAGGCGAGGTTTCATAAAGACATTCAAACAATGGAAACCCTGCCAAGGACATTGGAATGTGCAAATGATGGCTCATTACTGTTGGTGTTCGAAAAGGGACACCATAACACAGCTTCAAAAAAATGGAAGTTTTTTTTATCCCTAATGATGAAGAAAAGTTTGCAAATTCATAATTATTGACACATGTCTTTTTGCAATATATTCATTAATATTTCATTTAAAATGAAACCTGCAAAAATAGTTTTGTCTTAGCTATATGTCTTAAAACTTAATATTGTTTCATTAAAAATATAAATACATTATCAGATTTTATGTGATTTTGTTTAAAAACTTAACCTGATAGAATAAAACTGAAAACATATTTGAGTTCACATCATTCATATTACATGTATCCAGGTGGAAAAATTATAGAGGAAGAACATAGACTAGTGAATTGTTACAAACAATCAAATAATTCATCTTTATCGAAAATTGTATTCATATTCGTCCGAAATTTTGGTTTGCTATATAAAGTGGATTAGGAAACAAATATAATATTTTATTATATCTCATTTACCATCATACCAATAAATAAATAAATAAATAAATAAAATATGTCAATATTTAAATTTGTTTTAAAGAAAATGTGTTAATATTGCGTTTTCTAATTGGTTCAGATTGTCTAAAATAAACGTAAAAATAAACCCCAATTTTCTATCTTGAGTTTCCATAGTCTAGTGGTCAGCGTTCCTGGTTACTGTTCCTGGGGTCCCAGGTTCGATTCTCTGTTGGGCTGTGGGGGTTTGTCTTTGACCAGAAAAATCTCCATAGCACCCAGGTCTGGTTAGGATAGGTTTAAGGACCACCCTGACTCATCATCCTCCTCCCCATTGGGTCCCTTACGGACGGCCTGATAGGGTACAGGGCAGCAGTATAATATAATATAATGTAGCTGTTGTTGTCCATGATTCCTGTCACTATTTGTGCTGAAGGTATGCCTATTGTTACTCTAAGCAGTTCACCTGTTATACGTCGGTTTACTATTATACGTGGTAAACTTTAAAGTTTCATTTCGGTTTTATGTTGTCTACTGTCTTGACAATAACATGAAAGTGAACATAGCCAGCCTTTGCTTTGGTTTTTAAATGTTACTTAATTTTACATTCTGAATAGACAAAGTTTTCTAACGTATTGTTCATAATATCCATGGGAAAAGTGTGTGCCTGATATATGTTTTAAAACTGGCCCTGATTTGATATAAAACTAGTATCTATTATATTTGCACTAGAACTAATGCTCCTAATTTCACTATAAATATTTAAAAGCAATATAATACTTTTCAATAGCCTTCAGAACAAAAAATGGACACATTCGTAAAAATACATAGGACTCTTTCGTACAGGCATTTAAATGCTTAGCACTTGAGACTTCAAAGAAGGGACAATATCGAAGGGGGAGGGGTGGTTTTGACCTCTTCAGATGCTGTGATACGCGCCCGGGCGGGCAATGATTACCCGTGATAATTCTGACGTCTAGCCCTCTTCCCTTAGGGAGTCGTCTGGATAGAATGCTTGATTCGTCGTGTCAGGGTGGGAAGCCATCTAAAAGAGCCCGTGTTACCCACCTGCAGAATTAGGCCGCCTTACCAGTGATACTGGCAGTCTAGCCGAATGGCAAAGATGCAAGTAAGCAGCGTATCTGATCCCATCCTAAATGGGGAGGGTGTTTTTGGCAACTAAGTACCGGCCTATAGAAAAAACCCACTAAGGCTTGTCATTGCTTGGTCCGGAAGAAATCCAAACTAACTGAAAGCAAGATGAGGAACTTTGTTGGGTAAAAACACATTGCAGAAATCATACAAAATCGTTGCTTTCTATATGTTAATGTCGGTTGAAAGAACATTTTTGATTTAGCTAAACTGTACTTTTAAAATTATCAATTCGGATGTTTCTTGGTCTTTGTAATTGTAATTCAAATTTGCCATTAGTCATGATAATCGAATTTTCAACTCAATTTTGTTTATGGTTTTTAAATAAATGTCTCGTTTTTGAAAAATGTTCTCAAAATCTTCTTGATTTACTTACGTTTTAAATAAAGTAGCTCAGGTATATTTTTACAACAAATGCTGTTTTTTTTTTATTATTCATTCTGTTTTCAAGTGAGCGAAAAACAAAGTATCTAAAATTCTTACAAAGTAGCTTCCCCAAACAGAAGTTTTAACTTAAGACCATTAATAAAAAGTGCATGTCTTTTATTATAGCATTTTTTAAACACTGGCCCTTCTATGGCCCCCAGATTGCAATTCATTTTAGGAGATCTTTGATTAATCATGGACTGCCATTAAAAGTTCTGTGTTAGACATAATTCTGCACTTAGAGAAATTGTGTAGTTCTGCTGAGTGAACACATGCGCAGGACACAATTTTTCGATCAGGCAGCAGAGTGAGACTGGATCTCAGGCGAGTATCACACCTGAGAATTCTAGCAGAGGTTGAATGACGTCATAACCTAGCCATGGTAGTCAATGCATTAGCTGTTAATAGTACAGGCAACTGTGACTTTTTATACGTGGTTATTATTATTTTTTTGTGGATGTTTAATGTACAAATTGATAAATTTGGATCTTTTTAAACGTAGCAGCACTTCACTTTTAACGTTTTATGTCTATACAATATGTTAAAGTAAATAGAGTATGCATTTATTATTAATATTTATATTAATTTAAAATGAAGTTAAATACCTTAAATAGTGAGACCATTCCAAATATTTAAAATGTGGCAATGGTTGGTTAATTTTAGGAGAATTCTTGAATATTTAGAATGTGCCAATGTTTCAGTTGAAAAACGTTAATTCTACATGTTTACCATAATTATATCATTATAGTTATACACAAGCATAAAATATATTTCTTGGACAAGATGTAAATCATAACTATATGCAGTTGAGAGATAAAGTTTTTCTTTCTTATCTTTTCATTTCTTTAATCCAGTGAGTTCTTCGATATGTTCCCCGCCATTTTTTGCTATATATCATGCATCTTTAAAATTCACTTTCAAGTTTAAGTATAAAAGTTCTTTTTGAAAGCTTGGGCATAGTTTATAATACATACGTAGGCTTTTAAGGCCGAAGAAAAAACCTGGAAAAGTTTGTTAAGATTTATAGTTTATAATGTTTTAGACCAAGCTGTCATCTGCAATTAGCTACATGCAAACAGGCCATCTTTGAACATCTATATTAGCTTAACATGTAGCTATGATAAATAATAGTTTTTGCTTTGTTCAAACATTTAAACATTTGCTTATAAAAAGTAATGAATATATACGTGACAAATAATCTTGTACCTATATTTTTATATCCGTATTACAATGCTATATCAAATTTAAGCGGCCATTCTCTGTTTATGTAATAAGTAGAGCTACGCTCTCTTCTGACTTATTGTCAGGAAAAAAACAGGCGAAAAGAAAACAGGAACAGTTCTGAAGATTAGAGGCTATAAATCTGTCAATGGGAACAACATGCAGACTATATACTTTTTCCCTTCAACTGTTCTTGTTTTAATTGCTATGATAAAAAATAATATGCTGTTAAAACAAGTGATGGCATTTTCCCTGAGCAAGCGGACTTTTACAGTATTTTTTTTTGAATGATTTATTTATGGACGCACTTTAACAGCTCAGGTCATCAGCGTCCCATTCAACTCAGGGCGCGAAACGGCCGACAAATTTTGCTCAGAGGCCTCTCTTTCAGGCTTGAGGTTCTTTTTCGTGCCGTAAATGTACGACATGGAACCCACGGCTTTACTTCCCTTCCGAAGGAAGCCACAGTTAGGATTTTTACGCCCGAAAATATCCATCGGTCCTGGCCGGGTTCGAACCCGCGTTCTTGGGTTTACGAGGCAAGTATGGTAACCACTACTCCACCAGGACCTACAATTTATATCTAATAAATATATTATATGAATAGCATTCGTATAGAATAATGCAATAGTAAACAGAAAACATTTATAAATATAATGAAAATAAAATTCACAAATTATGCAATATTTGGAAGGGTAAATTGCGTTAGCATTCTATGTTAATACTTGCATATGTGTGGATATACATTTAGTGAGATTTAGGGTGCTTCAATTAAGAAATTACAGTTCTCTCTCGGGTATAAAAAAAAAAGAACAAGTATGTTTTATAAACCGCCTTTCATTTCATTTTAATTGTATACACGAGATTTAGAAAGAAAGAAAAATTAATAATATGAGCCTGCAATGTGGTGCACATTTAACTAACGCTACGGCTGTGGGTGTACTCTATGTGGAAAAACTTACCTGCATTTACAAAGAGACTGTCACTTATTATGTTTTCTGAAATATCCTTTAGTATTTCCGCGTTTGTCACTTTGAGCACATGTGTTTGTTTTAAATAGCCTAGCCTATGATTTCTGTGAATAACAGAATGGACATAACGAGCATTGTTGTAATAATTCGGTTGGACTGCTACTAAAAACTTTATTACGAAGATCGAAATTGTTGAAAATGGTACACCGATACTAACTCTGAGGTTAGAAACCAACGTTGAAAATTTTGCAAGACATTTTATTGAAGGACTCTATGACTCTATTCCTTGGTTATGTGATTGCATGAAGTGACAAAAAAGTAATTAACATTTTTTCTATAAAAAACTAAAGAATACAGCTGATCTTAAAAAATAAATTAAGAATTTCGCCCTCACTCCTTGTCTTTTGGTATTTTTGCCTTCAGCTTTCCCAGATTTTAAACATTGACCGACATCTTTATGTTATTAATTGGTTAGGTATTAGGTATAAATATTGAAAGAGGTGCTATAACAGGTATCGCATTCAGTATTTTCATTAAGAAGGTGGTGCAATTATACTTTTTGTTTAATTTTTCTTATCACCAATAAATTTTACAGAGGGCGTTCAGTAAGTAATGCAAAAATGCAATATTTTATGTATAAGTAGTTTTGAATAATCCTAGCGAGGGTCGAGTTTCATAGTTAATTGAACTACAGAAGCAAGGAGTGACACTCATCTTGCAACAGCACAGGGCAGATACCTATAGAGAAGAAAATAGTGTACATAACACCCTGCTTAGATATGAGCTCTCAGTGGATGACTTCTTGCGAAGAAATCTGTGAGGAAACTGAACTGTCTTATGGGGACGGAAAATGAAGCACATTATGTGTCAAGTCCTTCATTTACATATTATTAAGGTGGTTGATAGAGCAAGAATTTTATATTTTGTTTGTTACATATAAAACCGTAAACATACTGTACACCAGGTTCCGTCTATTCTGAAGACTGGAACTACGCTCATAACTGTGATAATATGAAGTTTATAACAAGACGTTGAACTGTGTGAAAGGAACATATTTTCGGATGTATTTATTTTGTAACAAATCAACAAAACTATCATTGGATATGGTTTCTTCATAAGAAGGTGAAAAATGTAGTCGATTTGGAGAATAAACATGTACTGTTAACTGTAACATTGAATCCTTTATAGTTTGAAAATTATAAAATTTCCCTTTTCTGCATAAGATGCTTCAATTGAGTTTTATTATTCATGTATGCATAAATCAGGTCGCGAAGATTTCGAGTTGAAATTCCTGGCTTATTTCTCAACGAGAACATGTTTCAATCGCGCGATCAGCATAAACGCGAATATGGAAGTGACGAGTGCAGCTGACCGTTAAGTTGGGAAAGTCATCTGGGGTGGAGACAAAAACCAGGGAATGGATCCATAATTTGCGTGCAGCAGGTGTTGTTGTGAGACTTTTATTCTATGGAAATTTCAAAGCCCCTCTGGCTACCTAGAGGCAGAGCGGAACAATCACTACGTAGAAATAACCACATCTATAGCGCAGTGTGAATAGAAGGCACCTAGTTGAGGCTTTTATCAGTTTTTTTTCCCCTATCTTCAATGCCTGCATTATTTTAGTGCTTTCATTTCTGGAGCTAAAACATCTTTCGTCTTTAAACCAGATGTTCAGGCATTAAAAGAGTAGAAAAGGCAGGCAGATAGAACTTAAAATATGTAATATAGCTAGTTCAAAAATTACACTACTAAAACTTAGTATAAACAAATGATCTTAAAATTTGAAAAAATAAGTAAATAAATAAAATAAAATGATAGTTTTAAATTAGCAGTTATCTGATGTTGAGGTAATTAATTTGTTGTGCAATAAGAAAAAATTTAAATAGTGATTCCTATATTTTTTAAAACAGCAATATTACTGGTAAAGAAAAAAATAATAATTGTTGCACATAATTTCAAGGTGTTTGTTCACATTTAAACACTGAAAATTTATTGTCTATTAGGTAATATAATTTTCAGATTATTTACTAAACAGCTGACTTTTCTCTTCAATGTTTTTGTATTAACAATGAGTAAAGCGTAAAGGGAGAGCCCATCCCTTACAGTACATCAAAAGATATCGCCAGAAAGTCCAAGGCAATAATGATGCAATTGGGCATATCATTAACAATATACGATGGCGAATCACGTAAATCGCGGGACAAACCTTAATAGCCTCGTCCCATCTCAACGAGTTCCAAATGTATGGTGTACTGCTTTCGTCTAAACAGAACCCAATGCCACTCCTACGAGATACATAATTCTCTATCGTTGCCAATGATAGATTGAATAGAAACTGCAAATAGTATTAAGAATATCTGAGAGTACCTTAATTAATATATAAAGAAAAAATGAATAAACCTATCATTGTAGCATTAACGTACTGAAAGAGATTCCAGAAACTTAAAAGGGTTATTTTCCTGAGCGAGCTGCTACACCGGATTCCTCACACATATATCAACGCAAAATAAATAAATAACTGGATAATTGTAACCTCAGTTCCAGGAAAAGGCCACCAAGTTTGTCCCTTAGGTATAGTAGTTTCGTTTTCATTATGAACGAGCGGGATCGAAAAGATTTTCTTATTGCATCATTGCTGCTGTTAAGTATTTGTAAACAAAACAGTGTCGCACTGTAACTGCAAAGATTGTTTTTACACATCGATAATGCAAACTGAGATCGGCAACTCACGAACGAATATCGCTCACTCACAATAAAAACGAGACTATTATACCGACTTACTCAACCGACTTCAAATTTTATGAAGGTCTTCATAACAATGAACACTTTGTTAGATATAGAGTATTATTTTATAAAAGAAAATTGGCTTAAAATCATCTTTGCAATTATTTTGGGACAAATATTTCTTATTTCCACTAATAAAATACTAAACTAATATATCAAATAAACTGAAAAAATAAAATAATTTTTTAAAAAGACACAAATAGTAGAATAGTACGAAACAGACATCAAAGCACAAAAAGGGCTAATATGAAGCCTTCCCACAGTGTTTGATAAATCAATCATATAATTTCTGTACACGTAGACTCTTTCTAGTGGTCGCCAATAAATTTTTAAAAGTAAGGCATTTCACAATGAGTCTGGTTTCTAGTTATTATACATCATACAAAGTTAATAGCTAAATAAGTTAGTGTAAGGGTTATCAGCTAAAGTACATGACTAACGGAAAGAGCTGCGCTTTTACTATATAGAGAGCGAACGGCAGTACCGGCTACAGTAATGAGTAGCGGGTAGTCAGCACTTTCAGGCGTAATCACACTGCTGATGTCCGCAATTTACGTTATAGCCTAATGGACGTGCCTGTTCGAGCGGCCTTAATGTTTGTTTTTTATTATTATTATTATTATTATTATTATTAATTCTAGTTGGTTTTGGTATTGTCAATATATCCATTATAGACTGAAATAATACTTTAGGAAGAACGGAAGAATAAAGCGAGGGAGGTATTGTGCATAATAATTTTCATTATTTTAATGAGAAAATAAGTTTAGAGTAATATTTAACATATAACATTCTTTTGAAAGGTGGTTGTGTGTTCAGTGAATGTGACATTAAAGTTCCCTTCAAATATCTTGGAAAATATGAGGTAGATGTGATCTTTTTTATATTATTGTGCATTTGTAGGACATATTGCAAAGATGATGATGGTGGTGGTGGTGGTGGTGGTGGTGGTAGTTTAAAGGGCGCAAAACAGCTAAGGTCATTAGCGCCCAAACACACTAAAAACTGCGCCAAGATTAAATAAATAAATCAGAAATCTACACAAACTCAGTATAGCAAACAAGGAGCAGTAGCACTGTGCGCAATAAAAATAGAACCCCAATTACAATTGTAACAATAAAAACCCCAAAACAAGTAACAAGGGTAATATGGTGAACGAAAAGCAAAATATTGGTAATAAATTCATAACAAATAACAAGGGTAATAGGGCAACAACAAACAAAAGACTGGTACTAAAACATAGCTGTAAGAGCGGAAAACACTACAGTTTTCAATAAAACCCCAAAACATATAACAAGGGTATTATGGTCAACGACAAATAAAGACTGGTGCTAAAAAGCTTCAGCAAGAGCTGAAAAACAACTTAAAATAGTCTAAACATGCCGTCATAAATAAAATATTATCTCACAACTTATCCCCAAAAACCATATTGCAAAGATAACACAATTAATGTATTCTATTTCAGCATATATATGGATATCAAAATATGTAATATAAATATATGTTAATAAATATAAATTATCAAAAATATATTCATAAATAAGAGAATCTATCCAATAGCCTTTATGATAGAATTTTATTTATTATTTATTACTTTTTGAATTTAATCCTTAAAAGAAGACAATTGAAATTGCAGTTAATTAAATTTTTTTATCATAATACTTCTGAAAATTCTCAGAATGGCAAAACATTTTGTAGTATCTCCATTTAAGTTGTCATAGTATTTTGGCTACTATATTAACATTTTAAAACTAAGCTATTCAGACAATCTTTTCTTTTAAGCTCTCAATAAGTGTATAACAAAATTTATATCAGAAGTTAGTAGTGTTTTTATATCTGGAGACGAAAGTGAATTACCTCGTAAACTCAAAGTTGTGGGTTTAAACCCAGCACGGTCGATAGATTTTTAGTGCCGAAAACCCTGAGTATGGGCTTCCTTCGGAAGGGAAGTAAAGCCGTTGGCCCCCTTTTCATAGATTTACGGCACGTAAAAGAACTACAAACCTAAAAGAAGATACCTCTAAGTAAAATTTATCGATCATTTCTCGCCCTGAATTGAATGGGACGCTAAAGACCAAACATTTTAAAGAGCGTGCTCAAACAAAATAAACGCAATCTAAAACTAAGGAAAGCGACTTTGCTTTAGAAGAGTGTGGAAGTTCTGTAGCACGCACGAAACATTTAAAGTGACTCCTACAACAATACATGTTGGATCACTCTAGCTCTGAAGGTGTGTTTAGAAATATAAATGGTTTGAACGCGTGATCGCTTTTGATGCGGAGCGCACAGCTGGCTGTCAACAGGATGGAGGGTAGGGAAGGCATTATAATGAAAGGTAAGGGGTTGGAATTGGGAAGGGTTGGGGGATATGAATTACTGCACTATCAACCCTTAATACACACACGTTTACCTCCTACATGTGTATGCAACAAAAACATCCGGGCTTGTTCCCACGATCCCAGCACGATCTCTTAGCGTGAAGATTGGCCCTATGACCGTAATGAGCGCTGTGTGGGGGTGCAGTACTGCACAGAAAACATTTGGCACCAGTTTAGGGCGCTTAGAAGATTCAAATAGTGAAGGTAAATAAAATTCATATTGGCGATGATAATTTGTATGCTGTAAAATAATGTACAACTGGATGTCAATGACATTCAATTTGATTTTCCATGATAAGGAAGCTGTTCACTGCAGAGCCAGTTCGGTATTTCAGTCGAGTTTACTGATATTGAACTTTTCTTTAGTGGTTCTGTTTTGACCACTTGTTTTAAGACAATGCAATACCTGCTGAGACTACCTCTAACAATGAGCTAGGGAATCGCATTCTTCCAACACTCGGGCTATTAGTTCTTTGCGGTTTCTTGGTCTCGGTTTTCCAAATGCACTAACTAAGCTCTTAAGTTGAATTCGCGGTAGATTGAAGACGTTAACGCTTGGGACTCGTATTCGGGAGTTCCAGGTTCAAATCCTGCGGTCGACTAGCCTAACTAGTTTTATTTATTTTGGTTCATTTTAAGAAACGGCAAATGTCGGTTTAGTATTTTTCACTCACCATTTAGTAATTCGTCTTCATTGCATTCATCTGTGTGTGCATGCATCTTCTGTGTTTGTGATGTTATCAAGGCAGCACTGACTTAGGATTGACCATCCATTCAGGGTGCCCCTCAGTGTGCATGTGTAATCTAGGTGCGTTCAAAGTAAACAGGCTATTTGTGTGTAAGTTTACAAGCGGGGGAAGATGAACAGCAAAAGATGAAAGAGCCAAATAATGCCAATTGTTTGGATTTTCTTATCAGTCTCTAATGGCCTTTATTTCTTCATTTTTGTACTTATGATTTCGCATTTCTTTCCTTCAGATTGTCATGTACAAATATGACATTGTTTACTTAACTATTTATTTTTCGTTTGAGGGTAACTTTGCTTAGATCATTACATTATAAAAATATGTTAGGTTACATTTTCAACAATTTGACCATATGATGTTTTGATTCCCTACTCTTAACCAAGTCTTGAACTTGGCATCTCTTCGCTTGTGTCTTATTAGTCCCACGGAACCTTAGTGATACGTTTTGAAGGATAGAATTCATTTTCAAATTCCTAAAAATGTAACAAAAATCCCTGGCACTTAACCCAAAGAAGTATTTTTTTAATGAATCATGCCATTTAATATGTACACATTGTTAAAATACATAGGTATAAAAATATTGTACAAATATTTACAAAAACTTACCAATACAGTAGTGGAGCTAAGGTGTAGAGGCGGTAACATTAGGGACTCCAATTCGGAAGGTTCCGAACTCAAGTTCCTTGTACTTTTACCTGGTCACTTAGAAGAATACTTTACATGACGTTTCCGCTTTTCTTTGTTCTATATTTTTATTTCATAGTTCCATTTTAGATTGCAGGATTTTTTTAATGTGGTTTAACACCCGTTTTTACCACTTAGGCACCACAAGCGGTGAACATTCGTGATACGTGAAATAAAATGTCTCATTTGGGAAATGATTATAGATTGCGGGCTTAAAACACCAGACGAAATTGATTGATGCTGAGCGGTGTGACGGGAGTTTCGCGCTTGGAGAAGTTCTTGTCCTATTATCCGGCAGGTTGGGAACCTCCTTAGGACGCCTGGAGTGATCTCTGTGGTTCATGTAGGACTGTCGGCACCAGAACTAATCATCTGAGGAAACGTTACAAACTCTGCCTACGTTCTAACATCGCCCCCGGATCTATTCGCCCGGTGTATTCCTCAAAGATGTCCTCTTGGGGGGGGGGGCATAAATATAAGAGGCTCCGTCAGTGTGGCCGAGGTACCCAATTATTCTCCTTCGTTCCAACTACCACTACTCCTACCATATCATTGTTGTATCTTCATCTATAAATCATAATCACTATATTTTCAATAGTCTGATTCCATGAAGGAAAAAAAAATCCCTCACTCAGGAACTGCGTAAACTAAGCGAATTCCTCAGCAAGTTGAATTTGTGAAGGTTATTACAGAGCGTAAGAGCAGAGAATGAAGTAAAAACAAATAATGCTAACTGATTGATTGATTTATTTTATTTATGGACGCTCTTTAACATCTCAGGTCATCAGCGTCCCATTCAAATCAGGGAGTGAAACAGCCGACAAAATTTGCTCAGAGGCCTCTTCTTTCAGGCTTGAGGTTCTTTATCGTGCCGTAAATGTACGACACGGGACCCACGGCTTTACTTTTCTTCCGAAGGAAGCCATACTTACGATTTTTACGCCCGAAAAAATCCATCGATTCAGGCCGGGTTTGAACCCGCGATCTTGGGTTTAGAAGGCAAGTGTGGTCACCACCACACCACCAGGACCGACAACACTAACTGAAGATACCCACATGTATTTAATAAAAAAACATACTTTCAGGCTTCAAAGTATATGCTTTTCCTGTATTATTATTTTATTTACACGTTATATTGTTACCTTAACGTCTGCACTTAGCTGTATAGCAATGTGATTAACGTTTAAGCTACACAGTTAATTTTAAGTTGACCTGTGTTCTGAAACCGTTGTGTTCTCTGCGCCTGCATTTATTGTACACCTTACATTACCAAGGTTCATAGGGTACATACACTACCTTTTACAATTTGTACTTCGCTTCAACATTCTCTGAAATCCGGCTTTTTCCGCTGCCGTTCGGCACAGAAGCTGCAGAATGACCACTGTCTGTAAGGGTAGGTGCGATTATTCGTCTATGCACATGTGCAGACTATTCCTTCCTACTCTTTCACACAATACCAATGGGTGTATCGCTTGGCGGGAATACCCAATTGTTACTGCTAACAATAACAATCTCCCCGTATGTCACATCTCCCCCAGGCCACCATAATCGATGTCGTCAGCATTCCTAATGGTCCTATTTCCCTGATTTTTAGAAATTATTTTTCTTATTTTATTTAAATTGATTATACGAGTTAAGTTACAATTTACAAGTTAATATATATATATATATATATATATATATATATATATATATATAAATTGTGGATTTCGCTGATTTTCAGAAACTATTTCCTTATTTTATTTCAAGAGCATATACCGAGTTTCTTTGAGAAAAACAAAATTAGCGGCCGCAAGAGCGTTAGCAGACACACACACACACACACACACACACACACACACACACACACACACACACCCACAACACTATTATTATTATTATTATTATTATTATTATTATTATTATTATTATTATTATATTTTCATCGTTTTTGTGCCTAGAAAATAGGATATGACGATTTGAAGAAAATTTTCAAAAATCTTTTCAAAAGCTACATTCCTTCGAAATTCGCTAAAAACAGTTAGTTTTCTTATTCTACAAAGGAAGTTTTCCAGAGAAGTTACTAACGAAAGAATGTGACTCACAACAGTTAAATATCACCAACTCATGAATGAATACTCTTCAACGGAAAAACAAAAACTACTACATATGAAAATATTAATATGCGTATATGCGAAAGCTTTTGTCACATTCTGCAGGCGGTAAAACTGAGAAGAAAAGTTATTTCAATATTTACAAGCTAGCAGTTTGATCAACAACTATGAAATTACAATTGCAAACTTAAGGCTGCCTTAATGAGCTTTTTTTCCTTCCTTGGCAGTGTTGCAAATCGTTAGCATTTATTCCTTAATGCACCTAGCCACGACAAAAAAAAAAAAAAAAAAAAAAAAAATCATTTACCAATTTCTAAAAAACAAGGTTGTGGTTTTATTCTTCTTGAGATGACTGCATGATACTTTCTAGGACCTTTCTAGCTCCACACTTTATCATTTAGTTGGTGGGTAAACATGCCTCAGATATCGATTTCAGATGCACTTATTGCCTAAGGTGAACATTTTTGTATATTTACCTATCAGCCACCTTTATGCAGGATTTTTACAAGGCGTAGACACTTGTAAAACACATTTCGATTCATCTTTGCTCGTTATCATGTCATGAACCAAAATATTTGTTTTCTTGTTTCGTAGAATTGCAGATCTCAGTACATGTGTACTAAACTCATGTCTAGTTCAAAATATTTGGTCAAGTTTTTAACCACTTGAAATGGAGATGCAAGTTCGCCTAACGTATCAGTCTTATCCTTATGCTTTTCCTGCAGAGATGTTGACATACAGTGACCTTATCTCTGTTTTGTTCTTTTTTCCTAAACGATACTAACAAAGGTAAACATTTGTTAGGTATAGTTCTTAAAATAAATGTCACAATTAGGGCTCGCATTCTTATTTACATATTTCATTTGCACACAAAAGGAACTGTAAATCAGCTTGTACTTTAAATTTTATTTTATGTTATTTATTTATTCTGGCAGAGCTAAGGCCATTAGGTCTTCTCTTCCGTGGCTTTACTTCCCTTCCGAAGGAAGCCATACTTGCATTTTTACGCCCGAAAAAGTCATCGATCCTGGCCGGGTTTGAACCCACGATCTTGGGTTTAGGAGGCAAGTATGGTTACCACTACACCACCAGGACCGACTACACATATAGACCAATGTAAAACATTATGGATATAAATAAATTATGTATTATGTATGTAAATAAATGTGTGCTAATACATAAATATGGACATGAAAAATATTAACTTAAGAAGAAAAAACGAGAAATTAAAAGATCAATAATATACGACAAGCACCAGTAATGACAATTTATACATATATCAACCTACGTAAATCCTGAAAATGGAAATAAAGATACAAGCAAAGCATAAAATTAAAAATCCTAACAATACTATGAAGGAGAAAGGAACATTTATGACAGTAATAAAAATAATAGAATGAATAATTCTACAGCAGGGTAAAACAAATATAAACATGTATTATAACACAAGGATACTGAATCTGGAGTAATCGATTATTTGTAATAATATTAAACAATTTCTTTTGAAATGCTCCGGAAGTTTGGCTCTGACATCCCGTGGCAATGCATTCCAGAGACGGGCAGTGGTTACGGTGAATGATGATGAGTAAGTGATGTAATAATAGTATGTGCTGGGATTCAGAACGTGTGTTAAGATTATGAGAGGAAGACAGATTTTGAAAACGAAAAGATAAATAAGACGGAGAAGATTTATGGATAATTTTGAAAAGTAGTGTAAGACAATGAATGTTTCTTCGGTCTTTTTACAAAAATATACACTTCTTTATAAATATATGTATAAAATATTTGTATGAAAATACATAACCTTCAATTTTAATTCAACAATTGTAACATAAATATAATTTCGTGCTTATTATTGCAGGAACAGGAATATTGCCTACTGTGGAAGCAGTAACGATGATATTAATATCCCAGTGAATGCCATGTTGATTATTATATTTGTACTGTACCTATAATAAACGGCTCTGTTTACATAGGGTCGTCTAGAAGTCGCTCCGCAGCCATTTGTAGCCGAGATTTCACTAGGGAAGAGATTTCGGGTGGCAGCACTGATCGCGCGCCGAGCGTATAGTTATTGTGTTCACTTAACAACACACACTCCAAAGTCCAAACCTTAGCAACGGTGGGCGAATTATCGGCTAAAAACCGGTTTCGAAGGAAGAAAGGAATGTCAGAGGAATAGGAGTATCTACTTTCTCCTGTGCGGAGGAACTTGTCGATGATCTATTACTTTCAACACGCAATCACAGTTTATTTTTTTCGTGGAAGGAGTTTTATGTGCATTATCTCTTCACCCTGTTTCTTTCTTTCTTTCTTTTCCAGGCGATAAAAGTGTAGTTAATGCAGTGTGTGTACCCCAAAATGTAATGGCGCGTGAGCGTACAGTTGGAATTATCTGCTTTTTCACGACCTTCGCTTAATGTGAATCCGCGACTAATACTCGGACTCCCCTGTTCCTCTATGTCTCCAATAATAGAAAGCCTCTATGAGCTTGTATTAGTTCTGCGTTAAAGAGAACGCCAGCTTTATTTAGGATTATTGTATTATCTGAAGCTTGACACTGTCGAAGCATATAAAAATAGCAATGGTATAAGCGGAAGCTAATGTGTTCTTCAACCAACACCATTTATTGTCACTTTGCTTCATTGGTCTTCTTCACGACGTCCATTCTGTAGGTGTAAGTCTGTAGTTATGAATGAAATTAAATGAATCAATGATGTCGCAAATGAGCTCGGAGTCCTTAGCGCCTTTAAGCTATCTGCATTCACCTTCTCAGGGTAAGGAAAATAACCTTACCCAGACAGATCGAACCTAGGACCTCCGGATCAGTAGTTGCAAATGTTACTATATATCACACAGGCGGTCGCAATAACAGAGTTTAAGCTCTGAGCAGTTGCAGTTAATTGTTTATGTTGTGAGGTGGCAGCTTTCATCAGTGCATCTATCAATGTCCAGAGCAAAATCAACTGCTGTCGTTTGCAGAAATATGGTGCAGAATTTAACGATATTTTTAGTCCTTCAGGAAGTGTTAAGTGACACAGTGTTAAAAAAAACCACTTAACGTGTAATTTGACTTTCATCTTGCAGTACAATAAAAAACTTGAAATTGGATGAGTGCTTCTGTCAGAAGCAGAGCAGCAGGTGATGCGGAAATAGTATATTGTAATATAAGTGATGAAATATTGCGCATCCGAGTGTGTTCAGTTGCAACCCGAGAATCTCAATGAGGCTTTCAACAAGTTTGTTACGTACTATATTTATATAACCATAATGTAATGTAACTTATTTTTAATTTATTATAAATATTTTAATTTGGAAAGCTAAAAATAACGAGCACTGTAAATATCGAATCGATTAGTATTTGTTCATAAGTTTGTATAGTTTGGCGTTAGTGTTTTGTTAATTATTGTTGATTTTATTGAAACATTTAGTAGCTCCATGATATGAAGGTTAATTGAAAATTATAATAGAATTTGATGAAAGTGATAGAGATTTTGAAGGGGCGACTAATATAAGGGATGATTTGCTGTCTGAGTAATCTAAAAAAGGTATGCAAGAACGTGATTTATTCACATCTTGGTGCAAAAAGAAAAATGTCACCACAATTAGTGAGAATGTTATTTTGGCGTATTTTATGGAGAAATTGAAGGTAATGAAATGTTCAACGTATGATCGTTATATCTGAGTCATAGTGTTGATATATCGCAGTTTGGAAGTTCGGTCGCCTTCTTGAAAAGAAAATCTGTTGGATATGTAGCAAAAAAGTCCATTGTTTTCATAAGAGAGAAAATACGTAAAATTTTGAAGAATTGTGTACTCCCAGTTACGAATAATTCTGTTGTTCAGATATTATTGTTAATAAAGTGCCGGAAATTAATTTTACCCAGTGTACCTCGTGTAGTATAACTATTCATACTAACAGCAAATAATTTGCATTGCTTGAATAATTGCGTAAATTTATTCTATTAAATTGTGAATATAGCAAGATGCTACTTTCAGTTGTCATTTATAAAATAGTGGCCAAAGCTACTTTGCAGCACATCAATTATTTTATTCCAGTGCCCCTAGACTGCTATTTTCAGTTCTAAAATTAGGTATGCATTAGTTACATTATGATACAATAATATAAAAAATCAATCTTAGTGGACCTACAGCATAACTGTTACAAAAATACAGAGAGGTGTTTTGAATTTGACACTACATGTAAAATTTAAATGTGTTGGACGACCAACAAGGAAGGATGTTGCTGTAAGTGAGTGACATGTGCGGACTGACCTCTTTTGATGTGCACCATTATTTTTACCAGTATAAATCAATGTTCCGCGATAATCGTCAGTCATTGCAGATCTGAAGATGAGTTTCGTTGTGTACTGCAGTTCTGCATCAGTTGGGTAGGCACAACATAAATTACATTGCTAAGCACTACACACTTTTTAAATTTACATACATAAATAGTAAAAGTTTTATTAAATATTTAAACCGTTCTTCGTGCTTTGATCAAGGCTTTTTAAGTGCAGTGTTTAATAAATCATCCTGATAGTGAGAGATTAAAAATTGTCACTGGTTTATACTTCTGAGAAAAGTAAATACAGGAATAAATGAAGTTGAATATGGAAGAAGATGGGATAGAAAGTTTTACAAATTAAATGTGAAAATGCCCTTAAAAATGCCGAAAGTGTTAGGCATGACAACAGAATCTCAAAGGGAGTTATTAAAGACATTCTTCCAGATACAGGAGCGATATTGCTGAGTCGCCACTTGTTGACAATTTCTGTCCGGACGGTTGCTATAGTTTTATAATTATTAACTTAGAGCTATAAATAACTATATAGCTAACAAAGAATAAATGGAACAGTCATGCATTTTTACGGATCTAAGAAAACAGAAGGTAAGCACATAAAAAATGAAATAAAATGAACTCTGCAATGCTCCGTTTCCGGAACCTTGTTACTTATTTTCAAATTTTATCATTTATTAAATTTTTCCCCATCATACAAAATAATTTTATATGTTAAATCCATAATTATACGAATAAATAACAAAAATTATAACTTAAAATAAAAATTAAAAATTTCTCTAGCACAGTAAAAACCTAAATCATACAAAATTACAAAAATTATAAATCTACTGGAAGCCAGTATGCATAACCAATAGCTGGTAGCCATCTAAATGTTACATTGAAAGCCGAACGGTAACCAGCAACTGCCTCGCCGCAAGTATGTAAGCAAATTATGCTTGCTTTCATCTTACAACTCACTCAATCTTCTTCTATTTCTTGTTTTTTTTTTTTTTTTTCTAACTTCTTTCCGATCCCATAACTTACGTCATCCAGCTAACTAATTTTCTTTACTACTCTTCTTCTTTCTTCTTCCCGGTCCTATAACTTGCGTCTTTCAGCTCACTTAACCTTCTTCTATAGGCTACTTCGATAATCCTACCACTTCTACTTCTTCTTCATCCCTGATCTCTTCTCTGTTTTCTACTACTCCCTGTCTGATATTTGTTTCTTCAGTTTCTCTTCTCCTTCTCCTATACTCGTGCAAAATTCCTGCGTAATTTTTCGTTACAACTACATATAGATAAAAATCTTCTCCTTCCTCAGCATTCTCTTCTTCCGGTTATACTCCAAAAGTATAAGTTCAAATATATTCCTCTCTCCATCACTCTCTTCTCCCTCACCTTCGTCTACTCCTCTACCATTCTCTTCCTGTTGATTAATAAAGTTGTCTTGTAAACTATCTATTCTTGCTAAATTAGTTGTGTTTTGCGATTGTCTGTGTATACGTATGCGCTCTCATCTTCTTACTTATTTGTTTTGAGTGCAATGTGCTCAAGAAATTCTTGTAGGCCCTTATTTCTAAGTATGTGTGCCACCTAACATTTCTCTTTCTTCTCTCACCTGTTCTTTTTTATTTTATTTATTTTTAATGATGTTTAACTGCCATTTTTAATACTGGGACCACAATCGGTGAACACTGATGATACACGAGATGAAATGATATATTGAGTTTTTTTTTTTTGTGTGTGTTAAAGGAAGGGAACGTTCCAGGCCTAAGTTTAGGTACCTCCCCTGTATTTGCCAGTTGTGAAAATTGAAGAAAACCTGGAAAAAACCTCAATCAGGGAGGACGGTCCTGACGGGATTCGAGCCTAAGATTCTCGCTCATGAGTCCGCGCCTTACAACCTCAGCCAACCGTGGCGGTTCACCTGTTCTAGATAGCGTGCACATTCAAATAATATGTGCTCTGGGTTATCCTGTGTTTTCAAAGTCTACATGTATCGTCCTGTGTTGTGTTAATTTTTTTCAAATAAGTTTTGTAAGGTCTATGGCCTCTAAGGTAATGTACCTTCCTTTGGTAGGTTGTTTGAATTTTAACTTTAATCGTTCAAAGATGTTGTTAAATGAGTTGCAAGTTCTCGCTGCCTGCCCTGGTATTTTCCCATTCATGCAGCCATTGTACTTTTAGTTTATGTTTTATTTGCTGTAGGTTGTTGCATTGACTGCCAATTATTCATTTACTTTCTCCAAGCTACCTATCTTCAACCACTAAACAGATCCTCTTAATTTAAATAACAATTCAATTAGCCACATTCCTATAACTACTAAAAGGGCCAATAGTTGAGGTGTTCAATGCCCTGTAAATCTTAACAACGCCTTCCTTTGTGGTCTTAGTAGAGCTTTCATTTGTACATTGTTCACCCTCAGAGCTCAGACCCCTGCTCCGAGTCATTATTGAAGCAAACATTGTCATGGTATGTTGTTATGGCGTTTAATGGAATTGTAACATTTAACTGAATTAATATAGCTAATTTCATCGCGATGTTTTCGGATTTTTTTTTTTTTTTTTTTTTTTGGTACGAATTCAGTATGGTAAGCAGATAGTTGGCCTGCATCATGAAATAGGTACTGAATTATAAATAAGTGTTTAAAATGTGAATCTGCGGGATACAGTTTGAGTTGAAGGTGAAGGGGAAAAACCGAAAGGTCTTCTGCTCCTTAACATTGTTGCACAGCAGGTTGTTTTGTGTCATATTATAAATCGCTCAGAAGTGTCTGAGCACAATTTCACGCCTAATACTTTTGTATTGCTTTTTTACACCTTAATTTGGACGTTTTAAATGGTTCAGGAGATATAATGATCGCACAAGGTCACGTGGAAGTTTTTCAAGCAATAGAGTTCTGCGGTTATAAAGTAGCCATAATCACGACCTTTGTTATGCTTGAGGAACATTGTGATTCATCCGCCTATCTTAACTGAACCACAAAATTATAGTCGTATGTAATGTTGTAACTGTGACTGGGCGAACGAAGGGTTTAACAGTGTGCCACTTTAGTTCTATCACTACTCGTGGATTTATAGGTACTAAAATATATAAAATACGAAGGCAAAATGCACTAAAATACAAGAAAAAGTGAGAAAAATTCAACAAATACTCGCTTAAAAACCACAAAAGTAAAAATTTCATGAATGATTTAAAAACAATTAAATATACAACTGTAAAACCTATCAGTCCACTTACACTACTCAATACAAGAATGACAATATTATTTGGTTTGTTTAAGGACGGTCTTCAACATTTCTGGTCATCACGTCCCATGCAAATTCAGAGCGTGAAACGGCCAATACATTTTGTTCAGAAGACCTTTTCTTTCAGGCTTGGGGTTGTTTTACGTGCCGTAAATCTCAGAATCACAAGGAAGAAACGTTAGTATCCCCCATTTATTCATCAAGTTTTTCTGAAGAATTGGTTCTAGGTGATACTTTCATATTTAACGTGGTTTCCAAATTTCTTGCATGCACGACCCTCTTTACGAGAATTAAATAATTGGCGACCCCTTCATTCACTTCGCTGCTTAACAATAATTCATTTACAAGTTCGCGCACATGCTTCAACAATGTGACATCTGTTCACTCACAATAGCCACTGTTACGCTGCAGTATAACTGGTCAAAATAATCATAATGCAACAGTTAGTTAAACATTCTTAACAAGAATTGGACGTGAAAATTTATAAGTTTTTAAATAAAAGTACTTTCCCCATATCCACCGAAACCCCTCTAGGGGTCCGACCCACGGTTTGGGAACCGCTGCCGTAGAGGATGAACCGTGGACGAGAATAGCAATAACAATGGATAATGAGGCTCTCTTAGGGACTGTTGAGGCGGATAACAGCCAGACTTATGAGGGCATGTCATAGGAATTCAACGTGGGTGCAGAAACCATGCGCATACATTTCCATCAACGCGATAGATGGCTATTGTTGACAATGACTCAAAAGGCAGCAGAAGCTGATAGGCTGCTGATCCGCGATGGATGCGACACTCGTAAGATGCCTTTGTTGTTGGTGTTAGTCCAAGAATCTGTCTCCAAACAACCGAAATCATCACTGAACCAAAAGAAGGTTTGGTGACTGAGGTCGTTAAGGTGCGGACACAAGAGCAGGAGGGCTGGGATTCGATTTTCACAAGGACCCTGACTGAGGTTTTTTTCCAGGTTTTCGCAGTCCTCATAAATGACAAATGCCGGGGAGGTGCCCTAAATTTAGGCCTGGGACGCCTCCTTCCTTAAAAAAAGTAATTTCCAATATCATCAATGATGCCTTAAAAAATAAGATCTGCGTTTGACCTCCGAATTTGTTCAGAGGTACCCAATGGATTATGGGCCATCTTGAAGGGATTTTGCCTATAGGTGAGAGCGGCGCTCATTGCTGCCTGCAGGTATCGTAGAGTGGCACACACAACCATATAGCAGTTTCCTTAACGACTTACTAATTTTATGAAAGGAGGTACTGAAACTGGACAACGAAGGTGTCCAAGCGTTTTTGGCACCTCTTTAAAAATTGTCCATTATTCGCTGTAGTTCACGTGGAGTAATGCTGATTATTTCTTGCCGGATATTTTGTTTCAATTCTTCAAACATGTGGGTTTGTCTTGTCTACTGCATGTTTTAATTTACTCCAGAGATAAAATTCGCAAGGGGTTATATTGGGGGACCAAAGAGGCCACAAATCCTTATTGATTTCTCTCATCGAAATATTCGCTTTATGAGCTGTGGCGAAGTTTTGTTGAAAAAAGGCGAAATCACGCTTCCTGTCTGCTAAATCTCTAAAAAGGCAGCCAAAGGTGTATTCACATTGCCCTCCCTCCAAAATTCTTTCCCCGCTCAACTCCGTACATCAATTTTGTCTCTTCATAAACGATATCAGGTTTTTCAGCTCTCCAATAACGATCATTTTGTGTACACACATTACCGTGAAGGTAGAACTAGGCCTCGTTCGAGAAGAATATGAAATATGGATATTTTTTCCGTTTTATGTGCAATTCAGAACACCACTCACAAAATGTGCGTCTAGTACAAGACGTTTGAACAGCACGTGCCGCGGTTATTTTGTACTATTTTTAACTTTAACAATTTACTAGCTCTTGTAACAGAACCGTAAGAAAGGTCTGTTTGTTGTGAAAGATGTCTAAGTGCTTTTGGGGGAAATTCTCATGAATTCTACTTCTGTGAGAACCTAAGCTGTCTAAGGTTGGGCTGAATTTTATTACAAATATAATGCACTGTTGTACGACCTGGACCTTTTGCACTAGGGAAGCTTTCTGAAATCGTCTTTGAAGTTGACGAGCTGAGTGAATACATACGAATAAAAAATGAATATATTTGTAGCAAAAACATATGCTGAACAAAAATTCACTTCACCATTAAATACAGAACAAAACATCACTGAATAACTGAAACGAACTCGACCACTATTAGGTCCACACTGTCAACCAGAAGCTAGCGTGAACTCTTTCCAGCAACGGTGGGAAACCATCATATGCTAGTTCATGTTCATTGGATCGCTTCGTAGAAAGCTAAACTTGTCATCCCAACAAATCGAGGCCACAAGAGCGTTAAGAGCGATTAATATTAAATGTTTAAAAAAGTCGTTAGAAAGCAAAATTACGAGTCAAAAGTGCTTTGGTGCTGTGAAACTTTCGTTATGGACTGTAGTTGCTATCCCACTTTTATTTGTTTATATTCTTTTGCGAGCTGTTAGAGACTGAGCCCTATTCTTCTCATACATTACTGTTTAATATGGGCAATTATCTGAACTACTCCATTAAAAGGGTAATAAATAGCATCATTTTGTGAGCCAATGTATGGGTGGCACATTGAACTATGCCTTCCTCTCTGTGAATTTTCCACATGTTCTTCTCGATAAGGCATGACGCTGGAATAGGTGTCCTATCGAAGGCCGGGGCAATGATTTGTACCGCAGTCAGCGGATTATCGATCAAGCCTGCTCTGTACAAGGGAGGAGGTGGCGTTTGCACATGGCTTTCTCTTCATTGCTTGAAGATGTCTTCTACAAGTTTACATCAAAACCGTTTTAGGAGGGCCAAATGTTATTGATGTTAGTTATTTGGGATCTAATGTTAGTAATTAAGGAAACTTTTCGCAAAACTCGTAAACTAAACATTATTTTATTTATTTATTTTATTTTGAGCTTTTCTGTTGTCTGTTTTTTTGAGTCTTGGAAAGAATTTTACAAAGAGAAAATAAACAGAATATTATTGTAAGAAATTGCTTTGGTTTGGTCTGACATGTGAAAAATTTACTACAAAAAGAGAAAGGAACGTAAGATGTTAGAATTTTAGTTTTAGAAACATGGAAAAGAGTTATAATGTATTTAACTGAATCAATATTACACATGTAATGAAATTATGATATTCTATTCCCTCCCTTTTACTCAACTAACTTTTCACAAAATGCTAGTGTTGGTCGGTTTTTGCAGCGAGCTTTTCATATGCAGTGAAGTTACATGAGTTATGGGTTGGCCGCATACTGGTAGAAGCCAGTCGTCAATGCCTATAATGCATGTCAGATAGCAGCTTGTAGTTAGTTCGAGGGAGGCTATGTCTGAGCGGTTGTGGGTTATTCTGTGCTTTCGTTGTGGGTAAACTGTGTGCTAATTGTTCTTCGTGGATCATGTCACTACAAAAATATAATCTTGAACGGGTTTCTGTATACATACATATGTGAAAATGGATTCTTGCAGATAAGTGGTAAAATGATTCGTAAGAAATATCCTGACAATCGTGCTCCAGGTAGAGAAGCTATTCGCCAGCTTGTTAAAAAGTTACGAAGTATAGGATTTCTCAATGACAAGACAGAACCTATGTTCTTATGTAAGAAAAGTTACATGAAATACAGGAATTTCCTACGCAGATGTCAGGAATGCATTGCTGGGGGGCATCATTTTCAACTTCTATTATATCATTGTTAGTGCTTATTGTTATTGGTTTTAAACACAGTATCATTTTATAATTTCAGTTAAAATATAAACACTAAAATTAAAACCTTACCTCCCTTTTTTAGTTTCGGCGAAACGAAGCCGCGGTTGTAACTAAAATAACTTCATTGTATATACAGAGAGTAATGTTTGGCCTGTGTCCGTAGCTGAACGCAAGCCGCGGGTGGTCAAGGTCGCTGTGTGTCATAGAATACATTTCCCTAGCACTTCTCTCCCGTAAATTTGATCAATAATAAAATAATACAATATTAGTTTTATTTCATGAGTACAAACCCTTGTCTTAAGGGTTGTTGCAAGTGATGTCTGTCTGCAATCACATATTTCTGTACCGCCACGGATAGCCGAGGTCGTTAAGGCGCGGACTCGTGAACAGGAGGTCTGGGGTTCGAATCCCACGAGGACCGTCCTGCCTGACTGAGGGTTTTTCCAGGTTTTTCTCAGTCCTCATAAATGGCAAATGCCGGGGAGGCACCCAAAACTTAGGCCTGGAACGTTTCCTTTCTAAAAAAAATCCTTTCCCAATATATCAGTTCATCTCATGTATCATCAGTGTCCACCGCCTGTGGTGCCTCAGCAGTAAAAACGGGCGTTAAACACTACTCAAAAAAAACATATTTCTGTTATCTTTTAATAAAATTTGCATTCCCTCAATTCCGTATTTTCAATTTAATGTTATAATATTTAATTTTTGAGTTTCTGTATTTTGTTTGTTTATAACACCGACGCTCCAATAGCCTATGATGTCACAAATACTTGTGTTTACTGATTTCTTAATTGCGTACTGAGTTATAACACAAAGATAGAAATAACTCTTACGTTCGTAACTGAAAAATGCGACTGATTGTTCACATGCAACAATAAGCGTGGGAACTGTTTTGTTATGATTGACAACTGGACTGATCTTGGCTCAGCGCACGCTGCGCTGCTGCGGACGCAGGTCAAAAATAACTTTTTATATACAGCTTGTGCCTTGAGGATAACAAAATTACTAATATCTTGATAAGCTACACCCATCAGATGACGTTTCTATTTTCTCAATTCTTATTACATAGTATTGCCACGATATATGTAACATAGTTAGTCCTCCAAAAGAGTGTAATATGTTCAGCCTCAAAAATTGTTCCCACCTTTTTCCACAGCAGTATCTAAATGTGGTACGGTGTTTCTGTATATGTTAAGAAAAATATTCACAAATCGGATGGCAATTTTGGTAAAAGGAACTTTGGTCGTAACATAAGGAACAAAGTATCAGTGGCAAAAATGAGATATTAATCAATCAAAAGAATGATGCTGGTTTAAGTAAACTAAGGGAACATTTTGACCATTTTCACAGAAACAATTTGCTCAAGAGATTGCGGAAGAATTTTTAGTTCTCATTTATTGTAATTTTTATTTAAAATAAATCATATTTATGCTATAAAACAAATATTTTGAATTATAATCAAATAAAATAACTGCTTTCGTATGTGTTGAAAAAATGTACAATGTTTATTAATTTTTTAATTATTTTATAAAATTTAAAGTATGTTTGTAACAGAATGTTCTATTGCAATTTAATTCTCTAATGTATAATTTTAAAAGGAAACTTTGTGTCAGAATATGATTGAATTTTTGTAGAAAAAAAGCTTTCTGAATTATCTACTATGATTGTAAATTTTTTATTGGTCAGCTGTTTTAAAAGGTGGAAGGGATTTCAAATCAATTCATTTTAATATAAAAGTGTTATTGAAATTAAAAACAAGAAATTCTAATTCAGTTGCTATGCTGGTTCAAAAGGGATAGTCGGTCTTGGTGGTGTAGTGGTTACCATACTTGCCTCCTAAACCCAAGATTGCGGGTTCGAACCCGGCCAGGACCGATGGATTTTTTCGGGGCGTAAAAATCCTAAGTATGGTTTCCTTCGGAAGGGAAGTAAAGCCGTGGGTCCCGTGTCGTACATTTACGGCACGAAAAAGAACCTCAAGCCTGAAAGAGAGGCCTCTGAGCAAAATTTGTCGGCCGTTTCACGCCCTGAGTTGAATGGGACGCTGATGACCTGAGCTGTTAAAGAGCGTCCATAAATAAATCATTAAAAAAAAAAATTTAAAAGGTATATGCTTAATATATCTAATACTATGGTCAATCAACTACAAACCACAAAAGTAATGAGTACTAATTTACCGCAAATATGATAATGAGATTAATCATTAATTTAGTTTATATCCAGCGGAGTTTAAGCATCTTCGAATAAATCACGTTAGATGGTATAAGAGCCAATGCACTGTCTTACTTATTTCATCAAGCGATGTTCATCCTTGGGTAGCCATGAGAAGGGCAAGGTGCCAAACCCAGTGAATATGGCGGTTACCACAGGCATGTCCTGGATTTGTTACACCAACAACATTATGTAATGCATTATCATGCTACCAGCATATGCATAGGAACAACAAAACGGTTCATGATCTCTGTTTCAGTAAATGTTACCTTGTAATCCAGAAAATTTACCCCTATCTGTGGTTTTTGGGTTGGATTGGACGGTAGAAAAATAGGATTTCAGACACGGAAGCGCACCATAATTTTCTATTGAATATTCAAGCTCCTCGGAGAGGCCGCTATCACACCACATGTCAGGATAGAAACTTCTTCACTGAGCAAATTCCACCGCCGCATAACGCTAACCATCGTCCCCTGCACTTGCTACTCTGCAACCCGAACTATAGAATGAAATGGAAGAGTGGAATATTCGTAGAAAGTAAAAATCAATCCAGCATTAGTCTAAATGACCAAAAGAAACCACGAAGAAGGAAAAAGAAAAAAAAAATATGGCCGCAAAGGATTGGAATCCGGAATCTCTCGAATGTAATACCCTGAGAAAGCCCGCTATGGCCTTTGACTTGAGGTTCAATCTTTAATTTCTTTCTCTACTTCTATACATCTTAAAACTGCACAAAACACAAAACAGACTATACTTGATTAATTCTTCTCGATTTTGTATATCTCGATTTCAAATGAAACGGGCGGAAAATTAGTGCAATTGACCTCACATTTTTAAATATTAATATAATACTGCAGCATATAAATATAATTATTTTTTGTGAAAAATGATATATATATATATATATGTCTAATAATTTTTATGCAAAAATTAACCAAAGTTGTCGTATTTTATTAAAATTATCTTTTTTTTGTAGAGACATAACTGTCGATCCTCTAAATATAGAAATATGAACAATAGCCCATTTTAAACCCTCATGTTTTGTCTAATATAATCTTGAACTCCGATAGTTATCATACAGCTAGCACTTTCAAGTCAAAGTAGTACAACTGACTTTTCGCTAGGTCCCACATGATCATAAGCTTCAAAATAATATTGAAAATATTGTTGTCAGAGTGCAGGTATACATGTGTGTGTGTGTTTGTGTATATATATATATATAATTTTTTTTGATTGATTTATTTATGGACGCTCTTTAACATCTCAGGTCATCAGCGTCCCATTCAATTCAGGGCATGAAACGGCCGACAAATTTTGCTCAGAGGCCTCTCTTTCAGGCTTGAGGTTCTTTTTCGTGCCGCAAATGTACGACACGGGACCCACGGCTTTACTTCCCTTCCGAAGGAAGCCATACTTAGGATTTTTACGCCCAAAAAATCCATCGGTCCTGGCCGGGTTCCAACCCGCGTTTTGGGTTTAGAAGGCAAGTATGGTAACCACTACACCACCAGGACCGACATATATATAATTTCATGGGCAAGTTAGTCAAATATGAATTTATTTATAATGCAATATTATATTAAATATGACGCATAACCAATTTTAGAATGTATGTTACCAATGCATATAATATTTGCGGCATTAGTATTTTCGGGTTTATTGGTCTTCGAAATTTTTCATTTTAACAACTATACGATAGACTCGTCGCATTAAAACAGAAATTAATTTACTTAAAAACAGCCTTCACAATCCTATATATCTCAACCCTCTAAGTGTACATTTTTTCAATTCAAATCGTTCTTTAGATTCCAGTTTCATATGAATGGGCCCATATCTTTAAGTTAAGGTCTTAAATATTTGGTTTTGTAACGTTTATCTCTTATGCAGCATTTGCATTGCCGGTGTGGTTTAAGGCTGGGGCCTTCTTATGATTTCGTAAATAACAAAGATGTTTGTAGTCTGGACAATTAGCATACTTGTGCTATTTTTGTTTGGTAAGTTGTTAACTAGAGCATTTGTTATGGATAATGTAGGATAATTTATTTCTTTTTATTTCCGCCCTACCTTAAATTATCCTGCATTTATTCAGAGTGGCAAGGGACCATGTCTTTCCTTTTTCAGGGTGATTCTTCATGGTTACATCCCGGAAGTTAGGCAAGTTGCCTTATCTATTTGGTGGATATATTTAACAGTCATATAGAAATGAACATGTTTCTGTACATTTGGGGTCGGTAGGGCCAGTTTTTATTTTGTCTTTGTGTTTATTTTTGCCTATTTTGGCTTCTGTCGTCTATTTTAAGATTTAAAAAGTCTTTTTTTTTTTTTTTTTTTAGCTTTTTTGGATCGTTGTGGATTTTTCTGCGATTATTTACGCATTTAAAGAGCACATACCGAATTTCGAATATATCGAATTTTAAAAAGTTATAACCTATAAAACTTAAATGACATGTTCACCTCAATAAATATCTATTGAACATCTTGTTATGTATTTATTTCTTTTCAAGCTGTCAAATACTTTTTTCTCAACCCATTCACTTAAGCTCTTTAAACAGCCCAACCTTCATTAGCGAAAGGAACGCATGGTTACCTCGGGCATACGAATACCACGAAATAGAAAGGATGAGGGAAATACTGTAGTTTTGAATAGTCCTGGCGAATGACTTGTATGGATCTGCGCGAAACAATTCTAGGAAATTTGAGGTGCGGGTAACTTCTCAGCTGCTCAAATGTAACAAATAATTGCAGCGAGAAAGATGAGCAGCTGGGCAACTGTGCAATAAACCGTCCTTACAATGTGTTCAGTAAAGAAGTAAGAGAGACATTAACTTGATTTTCCATAATCACATAAACAGAAAGTGAATTCCACCAGAAACTACTGCGTATCTTTGGTGCCTTGAAAAAACATCTTGTTGTTGCTTGTAACCAAGAAAAATAAGCGTAAGTATTTTATTGTGTCATAAAGAAAGTATTACATATTTTTATTTCATATTACTCTCACCGCCACGGGTGGCCGAGGTCGTTAAGGCACGGACTCGTGAGCGGGAGGTCTGCGGTTCGAATCCCGCCAGGACCGTCCTCCCTGACTGGGGTTTTTTCCAGGTTTTCCTCAGTCTTCATAACTGGCAAATGCCGGGGAGGTACCTAAACTTAGGCCTGGAACGCTTCCTTCCTTAAAAAAAAAAAAAAAATATCCTTTCCCAATTTATCATTTCATCTCATGTATCATCAGTGTCCACCGCCTGTGGTGCCTCAGTAGTGAAAACGGGCGTTAAACACTACTACATATTACTCTCTGTTTTCACTTTAATAAATGGCTGTTTTCAGTGCTTTAAATGCCTTTTTGCCTACCTGTTTTAACCAAAATAAATGCTTGAACTTCCGGGCTTTTTATAACGAATGGAATAAAAATTCCATTTTCAAATTCCTTTTCCAAGAGGTTTTCGAGAAAAATGGAGCTAAGTGGTTGATTTTTAAGCATACATGTTACGTGTTTTTATTAAAATTTTGAGTTTTTTTAAGATAATGGCCAGATAAATTGATTCCCTACATGTTACAAATTATTTTTCAGTATTACATTTCAAAATCTTCTAATTTTAAGGGTTTCAAAGTTTGCTGTTTTTTGCTTGAATGGCAGCATCACAAGGTGGCAACACTGCATATCCAAGAATTAGGTTATTAATATGTCCATATCGCGAATATTCAACTGTTATTGTGCTGCGTAAATTTTAATAGCTAACTTCAGTTGTTTGTTTATAACTGAATGTGAAACAAACGTCAGTCAGTCTACAAGATGGCACAGTGTAGTAATATCTTGAGATGCTACTAATTTACAATGATGCGCATCAAAATGCGGATGAAGCAGCAGGTATTTGCCAAGAGATATTCGTAAATAAATCCTAGGACTTTCAGTCGTCTGTTTCTGGATACTGGAAGCGTACACCATGTTACGAAAGAGCAGATCAGAGGAATATTCTGAGGTCCGTTGGTCCATTCGCAAACTTTCAAATTTTTTGTTTATGATATTATTTATATCTACGTGAATGGTTCCAATAAATAATATAAATCAGTAAGATGGTGAATTCCTGCGTTGCAAGATTGTGCAAAACAAATCGGGGATTAATTATCTCGGGAACAAACGCACCTTTGACAAAAATTATTTAAACAAAAATGCTCCATATTTCTGAGGTTAAGCGAAAAGACATGTCCTCTTCCACACTGTAAGTTATATGTAATCTGGGTTTGAGAGGGCCTGTTGTCTTGGGTGGTCGCGTATATTTTTCAGCATTATTTTATCAACTATTATGCCTTTTAACCCTGTAATTTTACATTTTTCACTTTCAAATACTAATGAAAGCTTTTATTTTTTGTGCCACATTTTCAGCATACAAATTGTTATTTCTGCTGAAAATGAATTGACTAGGCAATTTTTCTAAGCAAATATTTTATTTAGTTTTTCCAGCTTGTCAATTTTGAAACAGTCCATCGCAAGATTATCCTGCTCTCGACACGTTAATTGTAGTTAAAGAACACTTGGTTGACGTAACTGCAGTGTTGATATAGTGATTTTCCGAATCCTTTCACTGGCCCTGTGGCAGCATTTCTTCGCCAGAGATGCCGATATACTCGGGCACGTTTCCTCGTCTCTCCGATCCATTAGAGCATTTAAATAGTACTTACAGATCAATCGGCGGGAGAAATGCGTGATTCATGAAGCGATAGGATCACGTAACGCCTCCAACGTGACCTTCTGAGGTGACGGGAAAAATGATTGAGATTCAAGATGTGATCGAATGAGTAGATACTAGTTTCGCTTTTGTTTTCCTAGATTGCAGCATTTCAACCAACAGTAGCCAACAGGAATTATGCGGCGAAGAAATGGAGTCAGTAGTTCACTAGAACCTAATTGCCTTTGCACGCCACAGAGATCCAGTATCGTTGAGCTTTCAAGCGTGAACAAGCACTTTACTATAAATTGCACGGTGTTTAATACAAAATTCAATTAGGACCATAATTTTTCCACATCAATTAGTAGGCTTTCTTCTATATGCTGCATACGGAAGAAAATTGCGGAGTATATTCTGCAGTTTCTGAAAACTAAACTATGTACCTTATTTTGATTAGTGTCTAACATTCGTTTTTACTATTGTGGCACCACAGGTGGATTGGAAATAATACTTTCGAAGCGTTCCAAACTTAAGCTTAAGATACCTTCCCAATATTTATCATTGATGGCGATTGAGAAAACTCTGGAAAATAATCTGTGTTAGGGAGGGTGGCTCTTGGCCTTCTTTGCGGTTCTTCGCTAACCTCCCGTTTACGATTCCGTTTGTTTTATTTACGGACGCTCTTTAACAGCTCAGGCCACAGCGTCCCATTCAATTCAGGGCGTGAAACGGCCAATGAATTTTGCTCAGATGCCTCTTCTTTTAGGTTTGAGGTTCTTTTACGTGTCGTAAATCTGCGAGACGGGACCAAAGGCTATACTTTCCTTCAGAAGGAAGTCATACATAGGTTTATTATGGCCTAATAGTCCATCGACCGTAGTTGGGATTGAACCAGCAATCTTTGGGCTATGAAGCAAGTGTGGTTACCACTAGACCACCAGCAGTTAACAATATAATCTGTTATATGTTGCGTATTATGAGTAGGTAGCAATATCAGTCTGTTGGGGACACATTTATAATGATAGACATCGACTCAATTTGCTAAATGCTGCACTCTGTTACCTTCGAATGTGGGAAAACCCTTCTGCACCCTTCCCCTTAAAAGGTGAACGGCTGACCCCAAGCGCTGAAAACGCCTGGAAGTCTAACTTGATTAAAACAATATCCCCCAGTATGTTTGGTTGCCATGACGCCCGTTACCAACAGGGTGTTATTGTGTCGCCTTTGCATGTCCCGTTCCGTAATGGAACAAAAGTGAAATGTGTTCATTGTGCAGCACTAGACACGTTCCATTTATTTATCCGCGTTTCTTATTGCCTGCTCAGGATTGTTAGCTCTTTTATTTCTCATGAAAATCACCAAAAGGTCATGAGAAAGGAATAAAAAAACAAATAAAGCAAGGAACAAGTTACATTAGTTTCCAGATGTTTGCAGAACAAAAGTTGACGGTTTTATCTTTAACGGCAGCTAGCTATACCCTAAGGTGGCGTTTCGCCATATCGATCTTTGGGAGATAGAGAAAGGATTATGATAAAAGCACTTAATATCATTAACCCAATACAGGTAAATCGCCCTCCACATATGCACATTATTAATAACCTATGCATTCACCGGATTAACCAAACAGCTTATGGCCTCACAACTTCAAAATCCCCATGGTTTGTTCATTTTACTTCTCTGATCGACCATTGAGATCACTAAAGAATGCTAGAGTAGATCGGAACTTTATTCAAAGAGTTCTTGAAATCTCGAATAGAGGTTGGTTTTATTATATGTATTTTTTTCAAAGAAAAGCTTACATTTCCTTCATATATTTTCATGAAATTGTCAAACTTCACCCACTCGAACTCTTGACACAAGAGTGTAGAGGTATAAGGATTGTTGAAGAAGCTTAGTTTAAAAATTAAAAAAAAAAAAAAAAAAAAAAAAAAAAAAAAAAAAAAAATCAGGCACTTAATTTAAGTGGTCTTGCCGTGGTCAATGACATTTTATTCAACTAACTTTTCTTTCCACTGAGCTAAATATTGCATCATATTGAATAATATAGGTCCATTGCGTCTCCAACAAAGGCTGACTGCCATGTGTGGCGAAAGTCATTAAAGCGCCGACTATTTAGCGGGAGCTGTGGGGTCAAATTCCCAGTAGGACCGGCCTCCCTAACTATTTCAGATTTTCCATGCTTCTCATAAATGGCCAATGTCGCGGAGGTAGCCTAAACTTAGGCCTGGAACACTTCCTTTCTTTAAAAAAAAAACAAACAAACACTGATGACCTGAAATGTTAAAGAGCGTCTGTAAATAAAACAAATCTTTAAAAAAAAAACATCTTTCCCAGTTTAACATTTCATCTCATGTATCATCAGTGTCAGCCGTCTTTGATGTCTCTGTAGTTGAAACGGAAGTTGAACACAACTAAGAGAGAGAGAAAAGCTGATCCAATCATCTCTTTCGGCCGATCTAAATTCCTCTTTCCAATTCGTTTATAGCTTAAATTTTGTTTTGGTATTGTTAATATTATCCATTCGCTATAGGACTGAGATATATATGCCAGTTCCTCAGTCATAAATGGCAAATGCTGCGGATGCACTCTAAACTTAGGCCTGGAACGTTTCCTTCTAAATCCTTTACCAATATATTATTTCATCTCATGTATAAGTGTCACCGCCTGTGGCGCATCAGTAGTAAAAACAGGTGTTAAAAAATTCATTCGCTCTAAATCATTTCGCTAAATATCATACGTTTCATCTTTTAAATTTTTCTAAGTTTGTTAGAATGTTCATTTCTGCAATTTTGAGCCTTCTTTTTCGTCTACATTAAGAGTTTAAATCTTATTTTTCCTTAACTTTATTTTTTTCCTATTAATGATACACCAACTTTATTCATTTTATAAATATTTATACGCACTATCTCTGTCGCAAAATAATAGTCGTATTTCCTCAACGGTTTTGTTCGTTTTATAAATGAAAGAAAAGAACCAGGCATGCACCGAACTGGAGACGGTTACAAAGCGGTTCCAACATGGTTGAAACATTGGGAAAGTGTTTGGGTGTTCAGTTCAGTACATGTATTAAGCCTGTGCAGTGCCTGTTTTATGAATCTATAGGTTTGTTGACATACATTTCTGAAAACAGAGGGGTATAATGAAGCACATTGTAACTGTTCTGAGATCATTTTCGACCCCTGTTTCGTGGTAGCAAAACTGGTGTATTGCAATGAAGAGTCGGTTAAGGAAGAATACTGAGAACTTTTCCATACAGTCTCTGCAACATCAGTATTCACAGTAGATGACATTACTATCCTTGTGAAGGCCCTCGAGGATTTTCCTGAGGAGACATTGACCTTGCAACACTTTATGTTAATAGGGAGATATGCTACATTTGCTACACATTATCTCACGTGGAGAAGGCGTGTTTCCCATTAGTTCTTCTTTACAACCTCATCTTCGTTACCTCCGTTAGTTCTGTTGAGTGACTAGTCACCTGCGAATACTCATAATATCATCCGTCGTTATTTTTGGTCAATAGTCTGACATCTGTATTTATTCATCGACTTCAAAAATATTATAAAACAATACATATCTGTCTTTATTCTCCATATGCATATCGTGAAAATATTGTCATTGCAATATTATACAGGTTTCAGCACAACATACACATGTTAAATTTTGAGAGAAGAGCTACCCTTGTCTCCAAATATAATATTTAATTTCATTTATAAAAGTAGTACAAGTTTTGGAAAGCTTTGGAAGAAGAAAATTTAAAGAATCAGGTTACTCGTACTACCTATAGGCTTTGGAATTACGATTTGTTTTATAAATTTACAGCAAGAGAAAAGTTTTATTATAACTTTATTGCAGTTTATTAGTTTTTTTTTTTTTTTTTTTTATTTATGGACAGCTTCAACATCTTTGGTCATTAACGTCCCATTCAACTCAGCGCGTGAAACAGCCGATCAGTTTTGTTCACGGGCCTCTTCCTTCAGGCTTGAAGTTCTTTTACGTGTGTGAATGCACGACATGGGATCAAACCAAATATGTAAAAACACCTTAACACTCTCCCAATATTTCAACAATGTTGGAACCTCTTTTTAGTTGAATGTTCGGTGCATGCATTTGTTCTTTTCTTTCATCTGTGGAGCAAACGAAGCCGTTGAGGAAATACGAATATCATTTAGGAAGAGTAGTTCATTAAAAATTATAAAATGAGTGGTTCTATTAAAATAAATTAAATAATATAGGTAGGAAAGAAAAAAATAGATTCTTAAAGTAGAAGACAAAGAAAGCTTCAAACTGCAGAAATGGAATTTCTAAGAAATATACAAAGAACTGAACAACTAGATATTAAGATAAAATGTTGAGAACGTATGATATATAGTGAAACAAGGAAATGAACAATGGGTTCATTTAGAAGGCTTCAAACTGCAGAAATGAAATTTCTAAGAAATATACAAAGAACTGAACAATTATATATTAAGATAACATGTTGAGAACGTATGATATATAGTGAAACGAGGAAATGAACAATGGGTTCATTTAGAAGGCTTCAAACTGCAGAAATGAAATTTCTAAGAAATATACAAAGAACTGAACAACTAGATATTAAGATAAAATGTTGAGAACGTATGATATATAGTGAAACGAGGAAATGAACAATGGGTTCATTTAGAAGGCTTCAAACTGCAGAAATGAAATTTCTAAGAAATATACAAAGAACTGAACAATTAGATATTAAGATAAAATGTTGAGAACGTATGATATATAGTGAAACGAGGAAATAAACAATGGGTTCATTTAGAAGGCTTCAAACTGCAGAAATGAAATTATTACTTTTGGACAAAGGTATTGTATCATTATATGTTATCACAGTCAAGAAAATTTAAGAATGTAATTGTTCAGTTACTTTATTTCAATAACAATCCTATTTTTCATTTAAGGAGGGGCAAAATCTTTGATTTTGGAGGATACTATTGCATCATATAATATTATAATTTTTTTCAAATTAAAATAATGCTTATAACAGTATTTCATTTTCATCAATTATAAGCTGATCGTATGCAAATAACACAACAAATAATTTATTAAATCCATATTAAGTAAAATGACTAACTTTAACTTTTCATTCTCGCACAGTTTACTCAATGTATAAGTAGGAACCTGTTTAAAGAAGATTTCAAGTATGAGTGTAACATGGTTTTGAGAGAATTTATTCAGCGATGGTTGAATGAAAAATTATGTAAGGGCGTGAAATAAGGGGTACAGAGAAAGGGTGGGAGTATATCGACCACATTCACAGAGCATTTGGTAAAATGATGTTGGGATTACTGAGGGAAACTTCAAATGAGATGGCTTTGCTGGAATTGGGAAGAGTTGGCAGTAAAGGCATGGTAGTTAAACGTATTTTGAAATAGTAACATAAGTTCGCATCAAGGGAAGAAGGAGATATAGTTAAAGGCTGTTTGTAAATAGAAGAAAAATCTAAAGCGGAAAGAAGTTGGTTAGCTCAACTAAAGAGAATAGTCCAAGAGGTTGGAATAGGTGAAGTGGAGGAACAACATTTAACGAATAGATAGGGATATAGAATAAAGTGGAGTAAAGGATAGATGATGATGATGAAAGCAAGAAATATGGAGTAGTTTACAAGACCAAAATTGGTCCGTCCTGGTGGTTATCATACTTGTCTCCTAAACCCAAGATCGCGGGTTCGAACCCGGCCAGGACCGATGGATTTTTTCGGGGCGTAAAAATCCTAAGTATGGCTTCCTTCGGAAGGGAAGTAAAGCCGTGGGTCCCGTGTCGTACATTTACGGCACGAAAAAGAACCTCAAGTCTGAAAGAGAGGCCTCTGAGGAAAATTTGTTGGCCGTTTCACGCCCTGAGTTGAATGGGACGCTGATGACCTGAGCTGTTAAAGAGCGTCCATAAATAAATCATTCAAAAAAAAAAAAGAAGACAAAATTGAAACATTGTAGGAAATTTAAGAAAGGATGGAGGTGGGGAAAATATGTAGATGTTTGTAACAAATGGGTAAAGGAGGAATTTACTTGGTGTACAGCAGATATATTAGTGAAAAGTGATTAAAAGTAAAAAAGAAAGAGTTTCCATCATGTGGAGAAATAGAGAAAGGTTTTGGTTGTATATTTGAATGGGGAGAATGTATATGGATTAAGAAATGAGACAATTTAAAAGTAAAAATTGTGATACTGAAAATTTTTGGAGCTGTAACAAGGAGTTTTTGATATCTAACACATACATATACATAACCAGGGTGTTGACTGCCGAGAAATGTGCACTCTGGAAACAATGGTAAAAATATAAAAGTAGTTGTTAAACTTTTTGTAATGACTGAGTGAAATAAATTTTCTAACTTTAACTTCCCACTCTCTTACAATTTAGCCAAAGTAAAAGTAAAAGTAAAAGGAGTGATAGGCTACAGCCTTGTCTTACTTTGCCAAATATTTACGTTCGAGAATAGGAAGAAGCAGCTAGAGACCAGGCATGGGGAATAGAATGGATGAGATTCAATTTATATACTTTTGTTATTATTACTTTTTGCTCCATTTTTTACTTTTTTCTCTCTTTATTAATCATACAAATGATTCACATAAAACTGTATAATAACTCTTGATATTGTTTTATTCCTTTCCAAGTAGTCTACTGGTATTATTCCTTGGGAATCCCAAGAAACTGTGGCGACCACATTTCCAACCGACAAAATAATTTCGCACTTTCACTAGTTCTTGTTGATTGACTCGGCGATGTATGTTGAATTCAAGTTTCGTTCACGGTCACGAATCAATGAAAAAGAGGCTGAAAGCTGCGGTTAAACACCATCAAGCACTGCGTTAAAATGTCCTTTTGCCTGTTATTTTTGGTCCTCAGTCAATAATCCGAACACTCATCGTTTTTTTTTTTTTCTCCCCACGTGCAGGAAATTGTGCAGTTGTTCAGTTGAGATTACTATACTTGCACTTTCACTCGGGGTCTTCTAGGGCTATAAGCTCTTTACAATGAGATCCTTAGTGACCTCTGTTGGGCATCAGAGCACGCTTCTTCATCGGTGCATGTACGGCTACGTTTAAACTCATTTATAGTCTTCAATGCTGACACAAATTCCAATGCAGTTAGTTAAACTCAGCTTTGTTCTGCGTGTTTGTCAATTTCTTGAAATAAAAAGGTGTAACTACTGCATGGAAGTTGTTTCATACAATTTTTGGCACATGCTACAGAGGTCCACTCAATTGGTTGTCAAGTATTAATTACACCTCCTATCAGGCGGAAATGTTTTTCTATGGGGTTAAAATTATGCTTGACAACAACTAATTTTCGTGCCATTTTGTGGAAATTTGTTGTACTTTTCAAAGCCCTCGAGAGTGAGAAAACTCTTATTCACGTCCAAGTATATCTGCTTATAAACTATCGGTTCCAGTTTCTGTTTCAATACGAAAATAGTATCTTGAAATAGGAATAGTACCTCAGTAAGTAAAGATGAAAGCCAGAACGGAAATAGCCGAGCCCAAAACCCAGTCTGTATGGACAAATAGTGGTAGTGTGCAACAAATGTAGGCGGATAGAACAGTCGTAACGCACAGAAACAAGCAATCGTACGCCAAAAATTAACTTTTTGGAATGCATGCTAGTAGTTAATCACATTCAGTAAACAGCAAAATCAAATGGGGAAACTATAATGTAGCCATGTAACACGTAAAGTAAATAATAGTGATACGGGAAAAGGATTTTAACATTATAAGTTTTGTATATATTATTTTTAAACCTAACCTAACCTAACCTAACCTAAATTAGCAACCTATGCGTTGTTTTAGCCCTATAATAATGATACGGAAAAAGGTATATGCTTTTAACATTATAATTTTGCATATATTATTTTTTAAACCTAATCTAACTTAAATTTGCAACCTATGTGTTATTTTAATCCTATAAGTTTTGGATACATAATTTTTTTAAACCTAACCTAAATTTACAACCTATGGTTCTCCTCCCTAAAAAGTAACATCTCTAACCAACTCGTGCAAACAAAACAATGACTTGTAGCTTATATAGTCATGAAACAACAGCGGAATTTCTTGTATTTGAGCATTTAAAATCAACACATGAAATAAAAGTAAAATTGCAACCTATGGCTATCCTCCCTAAAAACAAACATTTATTATATTAAGAACATAGTAAACAAATTATGAATATTAAAAAAATGTTTGTCCTTAGCGGGATCGAACCCACTACCTGCTTGATATTAGCCCAACCATCTAACTAACTGAGTTAGCAAGCCGGCTTGAACCTCTTGGTAACTATCCGCCCACATTTGTTGAAATCACACTACCTGCAATTGAGCTGGGCTTTCTCCGTTGCCGTTTGTGAAAGGAGGCGTGATTCCTAGCAGGAGGATCGTCAGTCTGTAAGGATAAGTGTTAAGTTTGGCACTGTAGAGCTCTGTCTCTTTTGCGTCATCAGCATGCACACCCAATCTTCTTCTAATCAGATTAATTAAGAAATCTGTAACGTAATTCAGAATTCTTTTGAAAGCTTGAGTCGGTCGGCGTCTAAAGTTACCTTGCATTTACCTTTTCTGGGTGGGTAACATCTTCGGAAAAAGGCTCCATTTGGGAAGTTGGTCCAAGCAATAGCTCTCCACTTCAGCGTCTGATTTTGGATATACACTCTTAACTTAATCACAGAAATTATTTGGGCCATCTGCTGCGTGCTCTGCACGTATTTGATTTCACATTGCCTTATGTGTGTAGTTTGAGAAGGAATTTTGCCTTGCATTTGGTGATTGTGTTTTTATGATTACTTTACACTGAGAGATATTTTGGACTCCATCCGCATATGAGCGCGGGACTCTTTGGCCAACATCATGCCAGTCATTTGTCGTAATAATAGACAATTTAAAGATGACTGTCTTTATGTTGCTATAATTCCTTTTGCAGTTAAGGAACCAATAGATATTGCTCAAGTCTATGTTTTATGAAGTAAACTTTACTTTAGTATATTATATTAAAATATTACTAGAACAAAGAAAAAATTAGCCATTCTATAGAGGAACCTAAAGAAATATCAAGACAGACTTTTTATTGGAAGAATAATTGTGGAAGCATAGATATTGCGCTTGAATACAAATTTCACTAAAAGTTGACAGTAATGTGACAGACAGACTCCATTCGAACTCCTATAATACGGACTAGTACTGATAAAATAAAACTAATATTATGTGTACGTTGTTACTGATAAAGATTTAAAGATGCGAGGAGAGCTTGTCCATCGACGGAACATCAACCTTTGACGCACACGACTTGCGTTCAACTGCGGATGCAGGCCAAAAATAACTTTCTACATCTTGAGTTAAATTCTTCTGTTCTTTTTATACCCGAAGCGGAGCGAACACATCGACCTCTATGGTTTTTAAGATGAAACTTTACAATGCCAAGATATTTTAATAGAGCCTACAACAGATCTCTCTTTCCGCCACTCCTATTGGACACCGATACCGCTACTATGCACTCTTCTGAGTCCAGGGCAATGTTACACCCTCTCCAACCATCCCTCTGCAACACATTGGATTCAACGTAATATTTCACCCCTCTAGGCCCCAAGTTCGGTACCTGGAGAGTCCAAGGCAATATTCTAAAACTTCTATATTTCATGTAATTCTATCAGTCATACGAATACACCTACAGGCGCCAAATAAACGTTTAAAATAAAAGTCAATTGCCTGAAATTAAAACACAGAACTTCCAGTGTATCCTCGAAATCTTGGCAAGTGGCCAATCTTATTGCTATAGGTCGAACTTGAGTCCACAATCGTGACAACCCAGCACTTTAGCCAATGGGCTAATCGTTAAGAGATCTTTACTCCATTTCGTTTACTGCAAACATTTCAGGATCTCGAAAAATAAATAAATTTTTTTGTCGGTTTTCAGTTACAGACCCAAGTTTCTATACCAGATTTAGGCTGTTTCTTTTTAGATTTTCCCTGGAGTGTGCAATCGATATACTCCGTTTCTTGCTATTGTTGCAAGCCGGTTAATTAAAATGTTATGTTAATTTTGAAGGCGAGTTTTAAAATGTAATTTTCATTCTGCAAATTTGTTTTGCGAAGACTCTAATAGGACTTCAGGCAAAAATTGTTTCTAAATAAAACAAATACGTTACGAAAAAAATCCGTCACGCAGGAGTTGCATTGAATTTGTGGAGATTATTACAGAGTGCTAGAGCAAAGAAGCTTTTTGTAGAGAGTGTCAAAAACATGTATACGCACTTCAAGCAAAGAAAAAAAAAACTGTGTTAAAACATTTCACACAAACAGAAAATGATGAGCACTAATCATCTTAGACTTTTACAGATACAACGGTTGCTCAAAATGCCCACATCAGCGTCGATACACTTCTGAGTACGTTGAACTACTGTTTGAGCAACGAAAGTGTCCTCAGCGATTGCAGCACATGCCGTTTCAATTTCTTTCCGAAGTGCTGCCAGTGTAGCTCTTAAAACATTCTTAAGAGTTCCCCATAGGTAGATGTCAAACGGAGTTAGATCCGGGGAACACGGGGGAAACTCAATCGGACCTCTTCGTCCTATCCAGTGCCTTGGATAGTGTCTTGGATAGTGCCTTGGATCCAATGCGCGGGGCTTGTTACAGTGCGAGGTCTCCCAGATCTGCCCTTGTGAACATCGAATACGGTACCACGAGTCTCAAATTTATCTCGAATACATGCAATTGTTACTCGGTTCTGTTCTGTACATGCGTCTCCATTGCCTTTGAACTTCAACAACATTCCAATACTTGTTTTCCGCTATTCAAACGATAATCTTACCCCATTTCGTTGTAGAAACGCAGCATAACGTAATGTGAGTCACATCTGTTTACAGAATATCATACGGTAATCTTGACTTCATTTGTTCCTTGTTGATATACCGTCACGTAGCAACGCTATCATAATGTATGTGAGTCACATCTGTTTACAGAACATCATACTACACATTACTGTTATTTTTCGGTCCAACTTTGAAATATATTAAATATATATCTTCTATAAAAGGGTGTGTACATTTTTGGCACCCTCGGTATTAGTTGTCTATAAAATAGGTGATTGTTTTTCACACTCCCTTCTTTGTAGTGAGGAATTTAAGGAATTTAATACACTGTTTGTGAAAGTTATTGCAAGGCTGTCTTACATACAAATATAATTCTCAAACACATACCACAAGAAACTTGCATGTTAACAGTATATACAAATTATTTAATTAAAATTTACCACATGCAACAAAGTATTAATAAATGTATTGTTTTTGTCTTGTTTTTTAAACTTTAATTTTTAACATTAAATAAATGAAATGGTTTATCCATCCAAACCTTCAAACTCTTTGGCATAAAGCGATAGTGCTTGTAGCTTATTTATGACGGAAGCACAATATAATAAGCGAGGGAAAACAATACTAATGATTAGATTAATATTTTACAGTTGCTATCTTCAGGACATTGGTTTTGTCAAAAATAAAAAACATGTGCATCATTATCGCTGACAGCCAAATAACAATAGCTACCAGGTAGTCATCATTATTGATCCAGTGATTGTTATTTGCATGTGTAATGACCAAAAGTAATGCTGTCTCCATTATGCGAGACACCTGTCATATTATTTTTTGAGAAAATAAAACTTCTTAAAAGCAATTGATTTCTAACCTCGTGTCCATTCTCAGGTACATAAAGAATGCTAAAGTTATTGAAATCTATACATCTTCCCAGTATGAACTTTAATAAAGAATTAAATAATAAAAATTATGGCATTATTAATTAACGAATTAAGTTATGGCATTAACATGACAAACTTTACAGGTAACCAATAAAAGAAAAATGGAAATAAAATACATTACTTAATTAGGTTTTTCTGTTTTTTTCTCTTCAAAATCAATTGAAAATAAATGTCTATAGTCAAAATGCTCTAATTTTCAAAAGTAAGGATAATAAAATCTATACGTATTACAACAGAGAAACCACATTTTTAGAATTTTTCGTATTATTATCATTAAAATTAAACCACAAAAATTAATGGTTTACTATTAAATAAATGAAATTTAAGGCTAATAGATCATGGAAAGATAAAGCTATACTGTTAGTATTTTTAAACATTTTTAAATGTAACCATTTTTATGAACTGAGTCATTGATATCATCCTCACATTCACTAAAATAGAGAGAAACAACAGAAAGTTTCGACTTGCCTTGGATATTTCAGAAGAAATAGTTCATATGTGTTCAATAAAACAAGAACATTTTACTATTTAAAAACAAATATAATTTACTAAGCAAAAATACACAAACAATAATATGTAATCAGATGTTTTATCGATTTTCAGCCCCCATTCGATTAATATATTAGATAACGGTTTCATGGCTTTGAATTTTGTTTAAATTTTATTGTAGTAAAAACAAGTAACGCTAACGTTTGCTGACAAATAATATAACGTTGATGCACCTCACGAATGATATATATTGTGCATTACTAATTAATATTAACGTAGCAAATATAAGTTTATATTTACACCCAATTTTAGCATTAAAACCAAAATAAAATGTCCTGAAATTTAAATATAAGAGATCGCACACTGCTTTCGCATATTGGAAAATGGTTTATTTTCGTTTATTTTTCACTTTTATTAAATACACGTGTATATATCCAAAATGAGTCAGTTTTTATGATTAACAAACTAATATTTTTTATGTTAGTATAAACCTTAGTACTAAAATTTGTTTGAACAAAAAAAAAAAAAATGAGGGTTGCAGAACGTTATTTGGTGACGCCATTAAATTAAAATTGTCAATTTTAAAATCGTAAAACAATTTTCCAGATGTAAGAATAATTCTACACACTTTTTAATTTATAGTTTTTTCGATATAACCGCCGCTGGAGCGCTTTTTAAATTTCGGTTTTCGTATATATCCCCACTCTTAATGACTCGATTTACCTAATTTTTAGAAACTATTTTTCATATTCTATTTAAAGGTTATATACCTAAGACCACTTCCTTGGTCTAGTGGTTAGCGTTGCTGATTTCCGACCTGGAGGCCCGGGTTCGATTTCCGGGATTTTTCTAATTTAGGAAGATCTGGAACGTCGAAACGGCGTCCATCCAGCCTCGTGAGGACAATCAGAAAACTGCTTAATGCAAAGGTGGCGTTCTTCGATCACTAAAAACCGCTAATTTGCAGGCATGGTGATTACATGCCCCCTCCTGCAATACTGCCCTCTTTCAATGAAGTCGTCAGACGAAGGTAGAGGATGCAGAGGTCTCCGCGGCATGCCAAGGCTCACCTCGGGCTCCAGTGTCAAATGAGAAGGTAAACACCTAATTTTGTTGCGAAAAAAACAAATGTTGGAGCTGCTAGAGCGATTTTTAAATTTTGGGCTTCAAGTAAACGGTCCTAATGATGCAGTATCCCTAATTTTCAGAAACTATTTTTCTTATTTTATTTAGATGGTATATACCGAGTTTCGTTGAGAAAAATAAGAAATTCTGCAGCTAGAGTGATTTTTAAATTTTTGCTTTAGGCTAATCACAACCCCTAATGGTCTAATTTTGCTGGTTAACGAACTTGATTAATTGTTTCGTTGTATGTCGAGTTTTGTTCAGATAAAAATGCGGCCGCTAGAGAGTTATCAGACGAGTATATAACATACACGTTGCTTTAGGTTAACCCTCACTACTAATGGTTCAATTTTGCTGGTTAACGGGCTTGTTATTTAATCCTTATATGCCGAGTTTCCGAGAGGAATAAAAAAAGCATAGTCAATTTTGGTATAATAAGTAGGATCGATAGAGATTTGAAGATGTTTTATAATATATTTTCACGGGTACAACCTCAATGGCTCAGTAATTCAATAACTCCGGAATTCGCTAAAACTCGAAACCATATAACAAAGAGTGTTCGAGCTGAAAACATCAAAGCTATTGCTGAGGAAAGAGAAATTATTTTAGCTGCCTACCTGCCACTGAGAGTTGCGGTTGGGCCGGTGGCCCACTAACTTAGATTAGCCATTGTCGTGTGGCCGCTGAAATCTTTAACAAACTGATGTACTTGCTAGTATAGCCAAAAACGCAGGTTCTTTCACACAACCTGGCCCGTACAACATGGATACTTTGTTACGAATTAACTTTCTCCGTTCTATTATGTGCGTGATTGAACTTTAAATTGAAGTGATTGGCAAATAGCTCTTCCGTCCTTGCTAAAAACAAGCCAAGGTACAAGAACGATTGCTAACAGATGTGTCTCAGCCAAATTGCGGAAGTTGGTGCTTAAAATCTGACATAGATTTAGTATGTTGATGATTATAGACTAATTGTGGAAGTTGGTAATTGCGAATATGTGGAGAAATTCGTTATATAAATGATGATAATAACAGAATAGCTGCTATACTAAGCGATGTTACAAATACATGACGTCTACCCATATGAGTTAAAGAGGGACAGGGAACAATTATCAGTGCAAGAATGGAAATTTCAGTGTGCCAGAGTAAGATTAAAAACTTATAAGGGAGGGAAACAATTAATGTACGACATACTCTTTTTTCTATCTTTATTTATTTATATATTTACGACTACAAAGAAAATGTGGAATAGTTTTAACTCAGGCTTTGTTTGAATTCATATAATCAATTTAACAAGTTATGCAAATACCTTTAGAATTATAATTATTCAGCAATATTTAAATTTCGCATATTTCCATTTCTTTGATAATTTCTTTATTAATTTAGGACTAAGTAATGTGTAGCAAAATATGACATATTTTTTAAATCAGGTTTTGTCTAAAGCCACACAAACAAATTAAAAAGGGGTGGCATCCGCTATAAAATCCCCTTCACTCCTTTGTCATCTCTTGAACCCGTGGCAAAGGTCGTTAAGGCGCGGACTCGTGGGCAGGAGGTCTGCGGTTCGATTCCCACCAAGATCGTCCTCCCTGACTGGGTTTTTTTTACAGGTTTTCTTCAGTCCTCATAAATGACAAATGCCTAGGAGGTACCCTAAACTTGGGCCTGGAACGCTTCTTTCCTTAAAAAAAAAAATCTTTTCCCAATTTATAATTTCATCTCGTGTTTCAAAATTGTTCACCGCCTGTGATGCCTCAGTAGTTAAAACGGGCGTTAAACACTATTCATATAAATGTTTCCTGCCGGTCTCACGGCAGTATACATTCATTCATGAAGGTGATTAGACATTTGATTCTAGAGTAGTGTTATTTTATGTTATGTGTTATTTTAAATGTGAATCAGCACTATTTGACCAATTGCTTCCTTTTAGAGTTGCAAGTAAAGTTATTGAGCACAATTTTGAATCTAATGATTCAGTACAAAACTAAAGCCATGAGCGAAAACGTACAACTTTAGCCGAGGAAAAAACTGAATGAAATTCGCGCAAATTTTGAACTTTTGCTAACAAACGTATTCCTGAAATTGGCCCTGGGTGTTTCAGTAATGCACAGTGATGGATATATCTTGTCAATCAAAATGCCTTTTCTCAATACATGTCTGTTTAGTCAAGGGAAAGGAACAATTCTAGCATCTTCTAGCAAGGGAGAGGAGTTGAAGAATATTTCCATTATGAACTCTCCTGTTCAGTTTCTGGGTCGTAACGATGAAACCAGGTGATGACTTTGTGTAAAAATTTGGTTCCTCCGAAACTTTCTGAGGAATTATTGACATGTTTTGACGCGGTAAGTCGGTTGTTGCAGGTGCGGCACTCATTTCGCTGCAATTTTTGGATAACCCAGAGCATAGCGAACCCATAGGAACTTGTCGACAATCTGTGCAAGTCAGAGGACGGTATTCTTGCACAATAACTACTTTGACTTTTTAGTGTGGGTTACCCCGACCGTTCTTTAAGGTTTTCATTATCATCCTTAATTCTTTATGCCTCTCGACGACTTGTATTCTGCCCAATGGTTGCTCTTTATAATTGTATATCTCCGTAGAACTTTAGTCCAGTGAAACAATAAACCTAAATGCTGCGCGCTACTGCAAGTTCAGTTACCTGTTGGGTATATTGAACACGGCTTCGAACTGCCTACTGAGTAGTTACATGTGAATAGCACTCACAAACCCTTGGCATTTCGTCAGTAACAGTCATCGAGCTTCTGGGCGGTTTATTTAGATGCAGTTATCTTTTTAATTTTCCACGTATAAGAATGCCCTAATTTCATTAAAATATTAGATTATTTATTACCTTAAGAGTTTAAGATATAGAATGCATTCATAAAGTATATATATATATATATATATATATATATATATATGCAAGCCACTGCCAACTCAAAGTGCCATTCATTTGTGACCACTTAAACATAGACTCCTCTAATTACCAACCCACGGAACATTGAAATGCAGATTTAACTAATCACGGACTGTAGGCTAGGTGACAGGGTGCATCATCTTGTTGGAAAATGATGTTTTGTAGTAAGTATTTCACTGTGGAAAGGAAAATTTCCCATTATGTGAAGAAAATGCGTTCCATTAACAATAAACTCTTGAAAACAGAATGATCCAATGACCTAATCACATCACACATTCACCTTCAGACTATCTCTTTCCATTTCACAACTCACAGGAGGATTTTCGGATTCCCTTATCAAAAATTGTATTTATTAACTTTTTTCGGACTTGTGAAAACTGGATTCGTCGGAAAAAAAAATAAACAATTCGATTCAAATATCTTGGTTTGTAGTGTACCTCCATTTTTCTGAATAAATAAACGCATGACGTTGTTGTAGAAATGACAGCCGCCTAGCGCAGTGTGCATAAACTTTGACAATTGCAATGGAGAACACCACAAGTCGCCTATCACTAATAGTTTTGTAGCTATTAATACGTGAAATGTGCCAAAGACCTTATGAACGTTGTATGTCAACGTCGTTGACTGCGATTTCTTTAGGATGTAATGTGCGATTTTGAATCTCTGGGCGAGTGGAAGTTCATTTATTTTTATAAAATGACAAAAAATATTTAAAGAAATCCTGGTTTTAAAACGCACAGCAAATAGCATAAGGAGCCAAGGAAAGGTAGTAGAGGGTAATCTGCGATAGTATAATTTTCATCATGCGATAGCTTAATGTCTCATAAATAAAAAATAAAATAAAATCTGCAATATTCCGTCCCACACCGTGTTAGCTATATCGGGACGTGCATTTCCAAAATTTATCATTTATTACGTTTTCTTTTTCCCACATACATAATTTGGCATAATTATATAAACAAATAAAAAGATAATTTAAATAAAAATTAAACATTTCACCATTACTAAAAATAAACAAAACTACAAATCTACTGGAAGGCAATAAACATAACGAATAGCTGATAGCCAAGCAATCTACCTGAACTAAAAATGTTATGTCGGAAGCCGAACGGTTGAGGTGCTGGTAAGAAATTATAATTGCTTACATCTTCCAGCTCACTTTAATCTACTTCTATAACCTTTCTTCCATCTTTTTCCCGGTCCCATAACTACGATCTGTATTCCTTTTGACCGCCACGGGTGGCCGAGGTCGTTAAGTCTCGGACTCGTGAGCGAGAGGTCTGGGTTCGAATACCGCCAGGACCGTCCTTCCTGACTGAGGTTTTCCTCAGTCCTCATAAATGGCAAATGCCGGGGAGGTACCCTAAACTTGGAACGATTCCTTCCATAAAATCCTTTCCCAATATATCATTTCATGTCATGTGTCATCAGTGTCCATCGCCTGTGGTGCCTCTGTAGCAAAAACGGACGTTTCTCGGTTCCATGACTTACATTTCCAGTTCATTTAATCTTCTTTCTTCAATCTCCTCCTCGGTCCCATAGCTTACATCTTCAACACCTCTTAATCTTCCTTTTTTCTCTTCTTCCCGGTTCCATAACTTAATCTTCCAATTCACTTAATCCACTTCTGTAATGTTTCATTATGCAAGAAACTCAGTTATTTCCAATATTGGACTGTATTGGATTGTTTAGGGCATAGGATACTTCGTGCTTCCTTGCTCACGGCTGGTCATTTGTTCCCACGCCTCCAATGGGATCACTTCCGAGAGGAAGGAATGAGGTGAGGGAGCTACCGGGCGACCAGGATCCAGGCGGTGACTGCTCGGACGCGAACGAGGTCTCTAACATGTTTCCAGATAGAGCCGGTGGAGCCCCCCTCCAAGGAGTTTCGTCGGTCTTGGTGGTGTATTGGTAGCCATTCTCCTAAACCCAAGATGACGGGTTCAAACCCGGCCAGGACCGATGGATTTTTTCGGGGCGTAAAAATCCTAAGTATGGCTTCCTTCGGAAGGAAAGTAAAGCCTTGGGTCCCGTGTCGTACAATTACGGCACAATAAAGAACCTCAAGCCTGAAAGAGAGGCTTCTGAGCAAAATTAGTCGGCCGTTTCACGCCCTGAATAGAATGGGACGCTGTAGACCTGAGATGTTATAGAGCGTCCGTAAATAAAACAAACAAATCAATCAATGAATCAATCAATCCAATGAGTTTGAACTCCTGAAATGCTACGCTTCTATTCTAGATGCCGACGCAGAAACTTTTCCCAAACCACGTCAGCCCCTCTCATCCGGTACTTATGACTCTGCAACAGAACCAATGAAATATGCGAAATAGGAGAGCGGAAAATTCGTGGAAAGTAAAGATATATTCCAATTTTGTTTAAATGGCCAGAAGAAACCAAAAGAGAGAGAAAAGACAAAAACAAAACAAGTTTAGAATTGTCGATCTCGTGATTTCGAAAATGAATGGCTTAATGACATGTAACATATTTTTAACGTGTAGAATGTTCTATTCAAATTTTAAACGTTTAGACATTTTACTATAAGCTCACTTTAATGCAATGAACTAAATTTCGATATAAACTTAACTTTATCAACAAAATTGAAACAATTGAAAAAACAGATTTTGGCATTAAACTCTAATCTTTCTTGGATAATATGTGTGTATGGTTTACAAAATATTTACTTTTAAGAAAGTTAAGATCTTAAATATTTTAATGTAATTAAAAGTTTAATTAAGATACAAAATGGTTCGTATGTAACTCGCACATTTCGTTGTTTATTTATTTTAACAAGAATGATGCTAACAGAAAATCTCTGCACATCTAAAGTAGAGCATTTCTGGGATATTGTTATATCTAAAGTAAATGTTGAAACTCTTCTTTGTTCTCCTGAAGGAACAACTAGATTTCCTGACTGCTTGTTGGAGGATTCTGTTGTCTATAACATTGATCTCATGTAATCCCATGGGGAAAGGTCCGGTTTTGCTAAACTGAAGATATCGGTAGCCGCAGTTTCTTGAAAAGTATTCGGTTTTCAAAGAAAGTGCTAATTAGCTCAGTTGATGTATGGCATGTGGTGCCATCTTGTTGGAAATGCCCTTGACGCGCTGTAGTTGCTCAAGTTGCTCAAGTTGCTCAATGAAACACTTGCAAATGGACCACATTCTCGTCAAAAACAATTGGACGTACGGGCGTTGTGCAACAAACAATATGAAAGGAGTGTGGATTTTGGGCGGTCCAAATGCTTGTGTTCTGTGAGTTGACATAGCCACACAATTGGAATCACGCCTCTTCTGTCAACCCTTTTGCACAATGAACGCCTGAAGCAAACAGTAGGAGCTCACTTGTATATCCTTATATGACTCCTGTGGCTGATGGACAACCGTAACTCTGCATGGCATTACGTGATCTTTCTTCGCAGCTCATTGGGTACGAGTACTTCGTCTCCTCGACAGATATCCTGACTTAACTGGTGACCGCTCCAGTCCAACTGTCGGCAGCGCAAATGAACGATATTTGCCGGTTTAAGATCCAACTGCTTCCAACTTGTGTATCAACTCCAGTATTGTTTTCCTGTCGAGGGGATTGCGTACACCAATTCCTCCTGGCGTGCTCTTTGCGTAGCTGTAATGGAATTTGTGATCCAGTAATTAATTCTTCACAAAGAGGGCATGTTTACATTACGTCTGCCGAAATTTTAATTGTTCATATTTATACTTTTACATATCTAGATATTGTAAAGTTTAAAAATGTACATCTTTTTAGCAGAAATTATTGCTATTTTTTACAGAATGCATAAAATATTAAAGATGTCAGTATCTTTACATTTTTCATTCGTTTTCGTTAACATTAAAAGTAGAATCACTGTATTTCATTCAGGACCACACTATAAATATAGTCTATTTTAATTAAACTATAATTTAAAACGATATATAAAGTTTAATTTCTACAATAGGCTACTTTTTTTTTACTTTTTTACCACAAAAAGTTACATTTTAGGTTTCAAAACACTTCCAATGGGCTATCAAAGTATCCTAGAAAAGATAAATGATATAACTTAAATTAGGTATAGTGCTGCAACGTGTATTACAACTTCATAGCAACAAACACAAAGTGGCGGAAACAACTGCCTTCTACCGAAACTGAACACCTAAGACTTCTCAAGTCAAAGAATCAAACTCCCAGAATTCCCGTTCAATTTTAAAATAAAATGACTCATTGTGATGAACAAGTATGTACGAATAACGTGTGAGTCTTATATGAATCACTCTGTAGTTTGTTTTTTTTAATTTAAAACAAGTCTATTTCGAAATTACAAAATCTTTAAATTCTAAAGTATTTCGCACATATTAAATATATATATACACAAAGTTTCATTAAATTGCTCTAATAGTTTGAAAGTATTAATAGTTTATTATAAATCTGTAAAAAATATTCAGAATCATGACGAAGTTCCTATATTTTAATGAACGTTTACTGCCAATATTCTATACTAAATTAGAATTGTTTTAGCATTTTTATTCTTGACTTTATTGCAAAATTTTAAGCATAATATTATTTTATTATTTCAAGCCCGTGTTTTAATCCTATAAGCAAAGTTTAGAAGTCTTGATATACGATTTTCGCGTATTTAGCGAGCATTTGAAGGATTTTGTTGAGAAACTGTGTTACTTGGAGCTCTTAAAATGCTGAAAACTTTCTCTAAGAAAATTAAGGTTAAAATAACACCCAGCTTGGCTGAGATTTTATTACATTGATATTTGCAATAAACTTTAGCCTCCATAAAAACAGAATTAAAATATTTCATTGTTACTATAGTTTCATCATAGTCTTGCCTTAATAAATTAAGTATTGAGGTTTGGAATATGTAGTATGAAATAGATGTAGATTTGTTTATTTTAATTAAAAAAACAGAAATCTCCTAGAGAAAATTAAATGGTTTCAGGTTATACATAAAGAAACAAAATAATATTGCACGCTTAAATAAAGAAAATGTAAAACAATTATTTACAGTTTTTATAATAGCGTTTTAAGTATATTTGCTATTTTATGTAACATTATAATCACGTACAATGCAATTATCAGCATTATATTTATAAGAAAACCAGAGGAAAATTTGGGTTCGTTTTGCTCTGAAATTACCCACCGTAAAATCTTTCTGCTGATGGACTCAATTAAGACGCGTTATTGCATTGTGTGTAGCTAATGTTCTTCTAGACACCTGTTCGCTAATTTTCTCACGCTTTAGTTTTACTTAGAAAATTAAAAGGCTTAATATTCATGCTAGCCTAAGTTGGCCGCAAAGGGGCGTGCTATTGGTCCGCGCTCTGTGCGGCGGTTCGTGATTGGACCTCATCATAGCATGACGTGCGAACTTCTCCCGTACATGGAAGAAATAAAGTGAATGAATGAGTTAGATCAGTACATAACTAGCGCCTCTACCGGCAAGTGCAAGTGAAATAGCGCCTCGTTTGCAATACCTGGCCGAGTGAAAGAGAAGAAAACTCTCTGTACAGTTGATTACTAAAACCGATTTGGAAACCAGTGCTCTGCTTTCAGTGTTGTGCGATGCTAGTGCTCGGAAGAAGCGGCTCTTGCTTTGTGACATTGATTTATGTAAATCGCTTTGATTTACAGGTGTACTCTTAGCTGTCATTTGTTAGCGTTGTTTATTCAAAACTCGTCAAGTGATTAGCAACGGCTTATTATATGTCGTTTTAAAAAATGTTAACTTCTTAACTAAACTAATGATAACTTTATAAAAATTGTTTAGTTAGCTAAAGTGAGTAAATTGTAAATATTTGCACATTCAGTAATTTTTTTAGTTAAAGACCTTTCAAATATCGTTAAAAATAGCTGTTTACTGTTGTCAGGTTATATACTCATTGATAGAGGTTAATTCAGGCTCATTTATTGATTTTTCCCTTTTCGTTGGGTACGTATTTCGCCTGTCTTCCCCCTACCCCTTCTAACTTCTTGGTGTTATGGGTTGTTTTAGAGTTATTTTAATGAAAATTTCAGATTATGCCTATAATGCTTGAATGTGAAACAATCGTTGTACGAAATTTTCTTGAAATTTTTTTGCTAACTTGCTTCATAAATTTAAGTAATACAATGCGAATTAAAATAATGAAATAAATGTTGTTAGCATTTCACCAAAACATGAAAGATTTACTATAATTGTTCTAATATTATTTTAATTTAACATAGTAATATTTATTTAATTTCTAAACAGCATTTAAAAACCACGAAAAATCACCATAATATTACTAAATTTTCTTCATATGTAGCGGAAGATTATACAGTCGGCATTTTGCATCTCAACGTGGAGTTTATTGAAAAGATAACATTTAAAAGTAAACAAACAGCCATTATGTAAAAACAACTCTAAAAATGTCATGCCAAAGATTACTTCATATATCTCCGAGACAAATTAACTACGTTTGTAAAACTTAGGACTTCATAAAGATATATTTCAAACAGGATGATATGGTTTCTCATCTACTGAACTTGTACCATGCAATGGTTAATGGTTACAAGTGAAAACAGTGTTGTTTATGCATCGAACTGGAAAGAAATACAATGAGCTTTCGTGGTCCCGAAGTTTTGGCGTTCAGCTGTAGCAATTAAAAGTCTGAACTGGTGAACGGGGTTCGTTGACTTGCTATTAGTGTGGACACATGGCGGACACCTGCTAGGATGGATTACGCATGGGGCTTGACGGAAGACGCTGCCGGCAGCGTTACTGATCCAACCCACCGCGTGCAGAGGCGACTTCCACAGCCGCCGCCGCCGCCACCAGGTAGTGCTCATATGTTTATCTAACCTTGCAACGTATTATTTTGGTTTTGTGTTGGTTATTTTTTGAAGTAAAGTTAAAAATAAATTAGAGAACATCTGTGGAAAATTTAAATGCATATGTTTACATTTTTACATATCTAGATGCATTCATTCTAAAGTTTAAAAATGTACATCGTTTTAGCAGAAATTATTGCTATTTTTTACAGCGTGCATAAATAATTAAAGTTGACCATCTTTTTTACGTTTTTCGTTCGTTTTCGTTAACATTAATGATAGAATCGTGCTTTTTTTTTTTTTTCATGAATAAACTGTTTTAACTAAACTATAATCTAAAACTCTACATAAAATTTCAGGTCTACAACTGTCCATTTCGTTTGACCATATTCTTCACAAAAAAAAACTACATTTTAAGTTTCAAAACATTCCAAAGAGGCAATTAAAATATCCTAGAAATGAAATAAATGAAATTAGGTACAACGAAAATTGCATTTTAATAATATTTTCTGTTGAATTCATGTATTAATTCTAAATTAAACGATTGTTTTTAAATGATTGAAGCATATTCCTGAAACACAGCAAGACATGATGCAACTGAACCTATTTCAGAAACAAAAAAGTAACTATATTTCTAAAGTGATCATATTGCAGCAGCCTTTCTCTGCCGACTAACTTCTTTTGGCAGTTTGGAATTTTCTCAACTAAAATAATATATATGTTGGATAGTATTAGTATTTATATAGCATATATATATATTCATTTTTCTTAATACAAGATCCTTTTCTTAAGAACCTACAAATTCTATATAATTTAATATTGAATTATAAACAGAATAATAAAATGTATATATGTATATATATATATATATATATATATATATATATATATATATATCTTTAATTTGTAACATATTCGTAAGTAATCTTTTAATGCAATACCCTGAAGAGCATTGTTGTTATAATATTCAGTGACTTGCAATAATTTTAAAATGCTAATTTATAAACAAGCTAACACTATTATTATACCGCATAATATTAAAACAAAATTATATCTTTGTATGATTATTTGATGCATTAATAATATTGCGTAGTAGTAAATACTTTTATTATTCAGTTTAGTTCTAACCTCACTAGTTTTACTTAAAGGGTTTCATTTTAAGTCTATGATAATGTGTAATAAAATAAGCAGATTATGAATTATCTTTTATTATCGCTGTGTTTCACGATTACTGCTGCTCACCGAATGTGCAATTCTTAAATAAGGGAATAATGTGTATCTCCCGGAAAGCAATAGTTGTTTTTGTAAATTGTTAATATATAATGTAGAATACAAGCAGAGAATTGCTTATTGGCCTTTTAATTGAATGGTTCCCCGTTACTCAAGAGGTTAATTAGTTTAAAGTAATACATGTGTGAATATCCCAAGAGTTTATAGCGTAATATTTGTAAATATATTATCATTATCTCAAAGTCTGTTGTATGTGATGTCCAAAATCGTTGTCGTACCTCGGATAGGAGATCGCTGCGTATTGAGGAAATGCTAGCAGAAATTTTACTACTTTTTGTAAACTTTTGGAATATATTTCATGTTAGATTAAACAGTGTTTCTTAATTCATCTTACTGCAATAATGTGGACTTGTGTTGAGTGTAAGTGAAGCTTGCTGAACAAACAACACGTTTGCTAAAATTTGAGAAAGTTTTGCAAAATAACCTCAAAAATCGGTGAAGTTACCTACATCGCAAATTTGTTTGTGATTAGGACAAAAGTTCATTATTATTTAATAGTGTTTAACGCCCTTATTATTGCTGAGATACAACAGCCATGGACACTGAAAATACATGAGATGTAATGATAAATTGGAAAAGGATTTCTTTTTTTTAAGGAAGGAAACGTTCCATGCCTAAGTTTAGAGCATTTACCATTTATGAGGACTGAGGAACACCTGGGGAAAATCTCAGTCAGTGAGGACATCCTGGCGGGAATCAAACCCTATTCCCGCTCACAAGGTTGTGCGTTAAAGACCCCGGCCACCCGCGTCGGTCAAAAATTACTCCATGCATATAACGCGCTGTTGAATGCACTAAAACTCCTTTCCCACGTAGACTTTTTTTCTGAAATTATATGCTGTAAATCATGGTTAAGGAGACTATTTCACTCATGTGACGTCATCTTAAAATCGCCAGATTAAACGAAACAAAATTTTGAATTTTGATCTATCACAGCCGGATACCGCTGTAAATTATCTAATAAATCATAAAATTCGTTTTATCATCCTACATGCATTTCTCTTGCAGTCAATGTAGCCAACTCTATACCTCCACTATATAATTCCTGAGCACACATCACTGGCCATTTTTCTGTGTTTTCAGTAATTGTAAATTTAACTAACTTAATGTGTATTCACTCAAACAATTGTTTTTGCGTATTCAGCCAAACAGTCTGAAACCATTTAATAAATTATATAACAATATCTGCCTAAGCAACCATAAATCTTAATAAACACGTTATTCAGAATGGTAAAATGTTTTCTCTGTTTTGTTTTTCTCACTTGCTAGTATAAATCTAAAGGTAACTACTGTAATAATAGACTTTCGTCTATTTAATTCTCACGGTTTCTGAAGGTGAGTATTCATAAGTAGATTAACATTTTATACAATTGTTAATAACCCGTGCGCGAATTTCAAATAGATATTACTTTTATTCTTATTCTATTCATGAAATAGTTTTAAACTCGTATTTGGTTCTTCTCTATTGACATTACTGACAATCGACATTCGTCTGTTGCTAGATGGCTTGAAAAGGTTAAGTATCCACAATGCAAATGTACACTTATTATAATATTGTAAGGCAAGTTTAGGAGAATTGTATTTTAATTCTTATTTTATTTGTGAAATAGTCCTAATAAATGTTACTCGTGGATCTGAGCTTTCCAGAACGTAGTGATTGAATTTATTGGCAGTCATAGGCCCTCTTGTGATAAAATTTGTGATAATTTTGTTCGGAATATAGTGATAATAAAAGAAAAATATAAGGTCAATGACAGCCTGCAATTGCATATTATCATTGCTGATTTTTACTCAATTTTTACTAAAATAAATTAATTTCCAGAGTCAACAGTTAAATTAGCACAAAATAAAACCTTTTTCCTTTCTCTTGAATATCTATCTTTTGAACAAGATGCAATAAAATATTGCACTGTTATTTTCCCAATTAAAATTTGATATTCACGTCTTTTCTTTTTTGTTCTAAGGGGTTTAAAACAAATTAGTTATTGATAATTTATACGCCTTTTCGGAAGGGATTTATTTTTAACACTAAATAATTATATTATAAGGAAAGCTTCTTAAAGAGTGACTTTCAATTGTGCAAAAATTTGACAAACAATTTTTTAATTTTTTTTAATGATCAGACACCGCGATCTTAAGATCTATTATGCCAGATGAAGGATGATAAAAGACAACTTGGCCGAATGAGTTCAGATTAACTTTGTGTTCTAAGCTTCCCAGTAATTCACCTAAAAAAATGAGGGGAACCCACTGAAAAATGCCCCTGGAAACTAATTCAATCTTTAGTCGAATCCGGGCCCCCAGTGCAAGCGCTTAGACTACGCCGGTGGTGTAAGTTAAGGTAAATAAAAATGTATTTTTTTAGTTTATATACGGAGGCTCTTTAATATCTCAGATCATCAGCGTCCCATTCAATTCAGGAGGTGAAACGACCGATAAATTTTGCCCAGGGGCCTCTTTCAGGCTTGCCGTAAATCTACGACACGAGACTAGGGAAAACAAAAAGAAAAAAAATTATTTCTCATCTAATGTCTTTTAAACACTGAACAACAGTCTAATCTAGTGTATGATGTGGATAACTCTAGAAAACTGCTGGAAGATGACGGGGAACTTAAGTTATCAAATAGCATCCAAGAAACAAGCTTCAGCTTTGTAGGCAATAACCCGTTTGGCAACATGAACTATCAAAAAACTACAGTGAGATGCTTTCCGGAGATACATATTATTCCCTTATTTAAGAATTGCACATTCGGTGAGCAACAGTAATCGTGAAACACAGCGATAATAAAAGATAATTCATAATCTGATTATTTTATTACACATTATCATAGACTTAAAATGAAACCCTTTAAGTAAAACTTGCGAAACCAGTGAGGTTAGAACTAAACTGAATAAAATAAAAGCATTTATTAATGCTCTCTAATTATTTATATAAATGCGTATAATGTTGAGGGTTATGACAAGAGCGTACGAGCTAATAGCAAATGCACTAATTTTCACGAGTGCCATAAACGAGATAATATGCCAGTTTTGTACTTTTCTAGCATTGCAAATTTATAATAAATTACAAAATATAATTAAATGTTCACAGCATTCTGTTTATATGGAAGTCCTGATGGTCTAGTGGTAACCATACTTGCCTCCTAAACCCCAAAACGCGGGTTCTATCCTGGGCAGGACCGATGAATTTTTTCGAGCGTAAAAATCCTAAGTATGGCTTCCTTCGGAAGGGAAGTAAAGTCGTAAAGAACCTCAAGCCTGAAAGAGAGGTCTCTGAGCAAAATTTGTTGGCCATTTCATGCCCTGATTTGAATGGGACGCTGATGATCTGAGATGTTAAAGAGTGTCCGTAAACAAAACAAATAAAAAATCTGTTTATGTGATATGCACTTAATGCTGGACGTAATGGTTGTGTAGTAACTGTTTCTAAGACAATTTTTATTAAATGGAATAATGTAAGTGGAAAAAACAAACAAATAAAACAACAACAAATGGATGAAATGCCTCAGGATATCACAAAGGAGACAGCTTAAGTTGGATTGATTCCATAAAAAATGAAGCGTTTACTGACTGGCGAAGAGAGAAAAAAAAAAATACCACAATCAATGAAAAAATAATACGTGAAAAATATTGTAATGTTTGTTTTTTGTAAAGTTTAATATGTCATTATTTTTTTTTTATTGCTAGGCTTGCCATAAAGAGCCCAATGTGATCGATTTTTATCATCACAACAGTTTGCTTACAATGCTAGGATTGCATAAAACGTTTTGTTGTTCCTGTTCTTCTTTTAAGATAGTTAAACATTAGCATTAGATTTTAAACCAGGTCTTGGAATATTTTTTCCTCTATGTATATGTACTTACTAATACATGGTAGTCAGATAAATACACTTCAATTTAGAGGTCTGTAACTCTGAAACTCTTATTTCAGAATCTAGATAGAATTTTTTGCTTTTAGAACGTGTAACATAAACAGGTTTTCTTATGGAGGGAATTGGTTAAAAATCCAGTATAAAACGCTTTTATATGACTATGATATTTCAGGATATTTTAATTTTTCACTGAGTTATGTAATTAAATGTTGTTTTTTAAAAACATTACGTCTAATTTTACATGAATGTGAAAGTTTAGTTTAATTAATGATTAAATTGGTGCACATTTTTGTTGAATGCAGCAAAATAGTCGTATGTTCCACTAACCTATTATTTTAATACATGACTCAAAAATATTGCTATAAAATGCATATATTTATGTAACCTTGAAACATCATACCACTTACATTGCAGCTGTTAAAAAGTCCCTAAACAAAGTATGTTTTTTTACTTATAATTTTAATTATTTATTCTAGCAGAGCTAAGGTCATTAGGCCCTCTCTTCCGATCTACCAATCAAATTATAATTTCACTAAGCTATAGTGACAATATAACAGAAACGAGAGCAATACTCGTACACATATAAGCCAATGCAGAACATGAAGTATATAAATAAATGTATGCTAATACATAAATATGGATAATGAAAACGAACAATAAAAATATTAACTTAAGAAGAAGAAAAATAAAAAAGCAATAATAATACTACAACAGGCAGTAGCAATTACAATGTACACATATATCAACCTTTGTAAGTAATGAACGTAGAAATAAATATACGAGAAAACATAAAATCAAAAAAGCCTCGCAGTACTACGAAGGAGATAGGAACATTTATGATAGTAATAACAATAATAGAATGAATATTTCTACAGGAGGATAAAACAAATGTTTACCTACACTGTAACATAAAGAGTCTATAATGAGAATATATTACTTCTAACACTATTAAACAATGTTTATGAAATGCTCCTAAAGTTTGGCAGTGTCTGATATCCCGTGACAATGCATTGCAGAGGCGGACAGTGGTTACTGTGAATAATGATGAGTAAAGTGATGTACAATGCAATGTAATAATAGTATGTCGGGCTTCAGAGCGTGTGTTAAGATCGTGAGAGGAAGATAGACTGTGAAAACGAGAAGATGTGTGCATACTTTTGAAAAGTAGCGCGAGACAATGAATATTTCTTCGGTCTTTTAAGCGAAACCAAGACAGTATATCGAGGGAGGGTGTTATATAATCGAACAAAAGCACATCGCAAATGTAACATGCGCTCATATTATGAGAGCGTGTTAGATTAGAGTTTAAATCTGTTAGCAGAAAATTGCAGTAGTCGAAGTGAGGCATCGCCAGGGATTGCACCAACATCTTTTTTAAGGTTCTGGGTAGGGACATGTTTAATCTTTTAAAGGTGTGGGTTCGAGAACTTCCTTGCTGCAGGTTTCAACAACATGATTTTCCCAGAGAGATTATTGTTAATAATAATTAATAATAATAAATTTATTACTGTCAATAGACTCATTTACATAAGTTTCAGACATTGTCAAAATACTAGAGTAACAAAGCATAACTTATTCTTAGAACAAGTTTTTAGTACATGCGAGAGTTAAAAATGTTTACCAATAAGTACTGTTAAGAATACAATTGATTAAAGTTTATCCAACAAATATAAACTTCTATTTACAAGGTGTTTTTTCAACTGATACTTAAATTTTGGTTTTTATACAGATTTAATCTCTGGTGGCAATTTATTGCACAATTTATTACATTTACATTCTTACATACTATTTGTTTATTATAAGCATACCTATGATAATCTTTACTATTTATAATGTTATAGCTATGAATATAATTATTTTTTTATAAAATGCTGATAATAACTTTTTATAAAAATGTTGATAATAACTCCAAGGTTTGCTAATTACTCTAAAAATAAATAATCTACATTGTGTGGGGGAAAATCGTGCTGCATTTATGATTTCAGAGCTATAGACCTCTAAGGTAAGGCTTTTTAGTGGAAAGAAGGGATACTCGATAGATACAGAAATTTTAAAGATTTAAAACAATAGTAATAGAAGTTTTTATTTTTCAAAATGCATAAAACGCATATCCACTTTCTCAATCTTAACGAACGCTGAAAACAAACCTTTAAGTTCTTAAAATTGTAGTTTTAGAGATACTGTAGTTGATTCATGTATGAAGGAAGGCACATTCTGTTGTGAGAGGCATTATTTGAATTTAAAGGTATTTTACTTGGGGAATCAATACGACCGGATTGTTACATCGATAACCATCCGGTTCAGACGATACTGGGTTATTTCCGTTCCTGAATGGAGCGGCATAGAGAGCAAGGGGTCGTTCTGCATGCGAACTGGAGTGAGATGATAAAGTAGCTCTATGATTGTGAATCATCATTCATCATAAAATGCCCTACAACTGAACGACGCTTCTGTTTCAAATCGACAAATAGTATACATCATGAAATAACCGAAGAACGGAATAAAATAACGGTGCAATTTTCGTGAATTACAGTGCCCTATAATTTTCATTGCAAGGGTTGTTCATGATGATGCGTTTGTATTTTCATTTTAAAAATATTTTATTATTCTTATTATCCGAGTATTGTGGATTCTCATCATATGTCTAGATAATAAATGTTCGCATTTGGGATTTTTTTCCTCGCTGTTGTTATGGTGAAGTTGTCGCAACTGATTTCCATGCAAACTTGTTTACCGAGCGAACTTAAAAGCATATTACTTGGAGTATGCAACGATATCACTAGTCTATAAACATTTTATTCTTTTTTTTTATTTTTCCACCTGGATATATGTAATGAATGCCCTGAATTCAAATATGTTTTCAGTTTTACTCTATTGGGCTAAGTTTTTAAAGAAAATCGTATCAAATGTAATTATGTACCTACATTTTAAGGAAAAATTCTAAGACTATTTTTGTAGCTTTCATTTTAACTTAAATATTAATAAATATATTGAAAAAAGAGAGCTATGTACCAATAAATACGAATATTCAACTTTTTTTCGTTATTAGAAAGAAGAAAACTTCAATTTTTCGAAGCTATGATATGTCCTTCACTAGTGTCTCTTTTCAAACATCAGCAGATCAGCCATCATTGACGCATTCCAATGACCTTCATAGCAGGCTTCCATTGTTTTAATTTATTTATGAAACCGCTCACCTTGTTCTTCACTCATTGCACCAAGATTCGCAGGGAAGTAATCAACATGACTGTTGAGAAAATGCACTTTAACACTCATTTTACATCCTACATTTCTAAAATGTTGTAACATTTCCTCCGCAATTGCTTTACAGTTCTCTGATTTCTTGTTTCCAAGAAAGTTTTCTGTCACTTTTTTGTCTGTCAACCATGCTGACTTCTCTAACTTGGACATCGACTGAGGAAAGGTCTCATCCTGCATAAGCTGTGGGAGCTTGGTAACAGTTGAAACAACCACTGTCCTTATTCAGAGCAGTAACAAATTGCTTCATCAGGCCTAACGGAATATGGAGCGGTGGAAGAAGAACACTAGAATTAGAAACCAATGGTTCATACGTCACATTTTTTTTATCCAGGAACTAAATTGCTCCTTTGTGGCCGATTTTTTTCTGATTCAATACTCTGATTTAGCCCTAGTGTCCCATTCACAAAGTGAACAATTTATTATCTTGTTTAAATCACTCAGAATATAAAATTTATGTATCTGTCAATGAACAAATGATAAAAACTGTTATTTTCTATAATCAGATTTCTGAAAAAACTGTAGACCGATGAGACAAAACTAAGACTAGTTTGAGAGATGACATGTGCTAAGGAATCAGAAAATACAAACAGTTTTCATTCAGCAAAAATTGTATAGACCAGTTATATTCACATATAATTCAAAGAATGAAAAATAAAACATGAAATTTGGAACTTTAAAGGGCATTAAAAGTAAGAACGTTTCAATTAACACAACTAATTTGTTCTTAATATACAGCAATAAATATTTTCTACTTACCAGCTTTAAAATTAAATATCGTATTATTTTTGAGAAATGTTAAATGTTCCATGTTTAAAGTTACAATGACGGTCAATCGTCAATCAGAGTAGAATGGCAGACAATGTCATATATATCCCGCAAGTGGGGACACACTTCTCTCACTGCGTCACACTAGTGACGTAAAAGTTCTTCGGCTGGGAGCGAAGCCAATTTTACATCGCTGCCTCGACCTCTGCAACCGACCTAAAGCGCAGCTACCTCTTTTTTCAGAGAACCATATGAAAATCACATCAGGAGAGATCGAGACTGCTAGGTCTATGTTCCAAGACCTTCCACTTGGTATCCTAGGTGTTATTCGCAAAGTCTGGTCGTGCATTGTCGTGCTAGATGACCCCATCCGTTTGTTTTTGATCCGCCGTAGCAGATATCCTGAATCGGAATTATTAATGGTGGCGAATTCGGTCAGAAATGTGCCTTGGTGATCGAAGAAGATATCAGTATGGAACGTCTGCTATGCTTCCATTGCATGCTGAACAGAAGGTTTCCGGATTGTAATGACACTACGATTCATTACTGTGCAGAAATACTTCGTCCTCCTGATAATGATCCAAATTGTTTGTCTTAGCCTTACCAGATGGGCCTTCTGCGTGAAGCAGCGCGGATGCTGATGTATTGCGGGGACACTACCATGACGATCTCATCCTCCTTGATGCGCCTTTTGTCTTTGAACAAGCTCATTCACCATCTCAATAGTTACCGAGTAATGTCACTGGATTTTGAATTGTCTTCCAAATATGTTGGTCTAGAACGGAATGGAGCAGGTCATACCTTCTCTAACTTTTGACAAAGTCAGACTTTAGCTGTGCTAAAACAAATCACTGAGCTTTTTCCCGGCAGAATTCCTTTCACGGTCAAAAACTGACTTCCCTTGCATAACATTGTTTCGGGTAGAGTTGAGCATCTTAGCTACACTTTAAATGCTGTGGCTGTTTGAGGTTCTGCCTTACTAACTCTCCAAACGAAGTCCGTGATATTGCTGTATCCTAAAATACAAAAAGTTCTTGCTGGAACGTTAACATCTTTCACTCTTCGAGCGTTCATTACCGCTCAGCTGTCCTCTGCTGAGGATGTTACCATTTGTTGCCTGTAATCTATTGCTCGCGTTCAGCTGTTCACTGCTGGAGCCGTTGCGAATTGTTGCATGTAACCTATTGCTCTTGAGTGCTACTAACAACTTACTAACCAGCTTTCGCCGTTGCTCCTCGCTGCTACAGGATCCCGTCCGTTTTCATTTGACTGATTCTAAATTTATGTGGGCCAGGAAACACGACTTATAAATGTTATTCTTAAGAGATCGCCCAGATTTCGTCATTTAATGTATTCTCTTATAGTATGGTTTGATATTTATTCCAATTTTCCACAATTACCAGGCATTTTAAAATGATTAAAGTATATAAGTTTTAATTAGTTTACCAGCACCAGCAATGTAAAATAAATCCAGTTGACAATTCTGGATCTTAAACGGACACCTATTTTCAGGGATAAAATGATATAGTACGAAAAATAATTAAACATATAATTAAAAATTACAAGGCAATATAAAAATACATCAATGCCGTATCATCCAATGGCGAAGATTTCTCCCACTTTATTAGAAGATAATAAAATATAATGACTAATCATATTTGACAAGAAATAATATCTAACATTTGAAAAAAAGCAGCCTTTTTATTAAAATAAACGTTATTGTGTGTTAGCTTGAGGTGTAATTTTTTCTCATATCTTTTAGAGATTTTTGGGAAAAAATATTTTCACAGTTTCTTCCTGTAGTTACATTCTACTCGTACTAAAATTTTCGCTTGTGTGCTCCAGGTCTCTTATTTTCAGCGCTCTATTACGGTAATTTTCGATTGTCTGCTTTCTTAGTTCGCTCCTATAAAATGTATACACCATGTGCATTGATACACTTAAATGTTTACTGTCTATTAATACGTTGTAACATTCTTATCTTTCCTTAATTTCTTCTATTGGACCGATATAATTTCTGAAGTTTCTTGAATCCATAGAAATCTGGGGTGCTAAATTTATCTGTTACTTCATCATCATCTCGTTTTTATTATCAACTGCATATATAATTTAAGTCTAATAATATCTATGACTAAGGCTAGTCTAGACTTTCTTTGGGGGAGGGGGACATCAAATACAATATTATCTCGACTAATACCTTTAAAGGGATAAAACCGTTTGGAGTGGGTCTTGAAGAATATTACTCTCGCAGCTGATAATAAATTGGACATGCGGCGCCACAAGTCCCATTTCCCAGCCTTCCTCAGACATGCATCAGGTACGTTTAGTGAATCCACACCTGCCCTGGTTCTCGCCCAGTTTGAGAACTTGAGAGGCAAAGCGCCCTCTCGAATTCAGATACTAAAGACCCAAGATCATAAGGCGAGGTCAGATGCATACACTAGAGTCGAGGTGTTGGCGAAAAGAAATCTGAGAGAATTCCGAAATAAATCGAAATATCTCGACTATGTCCATTACACTCGCAGCTCGATTTCGCAGTCGATTTATTCTCAATGCAGCATGTAGCAGTTAGTGAATACTCACTTGTTTTTTTCCGTAATGAACATGTAACAACTGTGACAGCATAACAAACAACATTTGAAAGCAAACGCATCCTCTACCAGCAATCCGCTGTTGTCAAGGGAACCCCACCCTTACTGTGACGTACGCAACATCTTTTCACGCGGAGTGCTAATTTGTGTGTTTTCGCCAGTCCTCACGGTCACTTAGAGCAGGTCGCCTCTTTTGCTCGCAAGAAAAATAATTACATTTCGTATTGCCCTAATATGGCTTGTGTTTGCCTACACATTACCAGTTAGCAGTAAGTTGCTAATCGCTAGATGCTAGGGGTTAGCTGTTGATGATTTCATTGGCGATTGTGCTTTACTAATTCTAAGACTGCAAACTTTTATTGGTAATATATGTTTCTCATTGACCCAACACTCTAAATAGTCAAAGCCATGTTCATGGGGGAAGGAAATGAAGTAAGAACAGGGTCACGAAATGCCGTATTTCTGAGCCATGGAGTGGAACGAATTGTGGAAGTACCTATTTCAATAACTGACCTTCAAAGGCAAAACTAACGGTGATTAATGGAGAAATGTTATATGTTTCATTGCTTATGGTGAGAATCGTTCAGAATACTGCAGAAGATGACGCATTGAGGTTCCTTTTATCACGCTATTTTCATTTCAGAAAACAGAGTTCGATAACAGAAAGAAAGCAGCAATATGGATTATAGAAACTTTTCAGGTTTGATTCTTCATTTCCACAGCTAGTTTGAGAGGACAATTTCCATATATAAATTAATCCTGTATTTTTCTTGGCACTACAGCTCTGGGTAAGCTTTAGCCTTCCTCACATTGTTCATCTGTTCTTGTGTATTCTGTTCTTTCTCCCACCTCTTCCAATCTTCATAGTTTTCAAATCTTCCTCAAGTCCTGTACTAGCTCTTTCTTGGTCTTCCAAGTCTTTTCTTTCCCTCCATACAGCAATTTCTTTGGTATCTTTTATTCATTTATTCGTTTTGCATATCCTAACCAAACTAATCATTGTGAAGTGAAAAGAAGTGTAAACCTTAAGAAATAAAAATACGGATAAACGTGTTATTGGTTTTTTAAAATTCTTCTGAGTGAAACTTTCGTTTTCAGTTTTGGTTTGATGATTTTGTCTGTTGCTGCTGTTCTTTAAGGCAAGGTCGTGGTATGATATTGATAGGTGTAGTGATGTAGTTTTTTCAGCATGGGTAAATGTGAGAAACGCCAGTGTCGTGACTCAAATACTTTTTGTTATGTTTCGGTATATCTCACATCAAAATCCCAAAGGAAATAATTACAAAAGCCTTCACTATTTTGGTTGCGAAATAGGCGATCAGCTAATTTGACAAAGAGGCACATTGGAAGTTAAAAGCCTTACCATTTGCCAATGATTTGGCGGAACAACAAACTCATGTGAATGACTGTTATTTATGCATGGTAAATAACAGTCATTCATGGTAAAAGTATCAGGTTTGACTAAGAAACCATATTTAATGCCATATCCAAATGTATCATCAGCACCTTACCAGTACTAGTTTTCCCGAAGTTATTTGAAGAAACTGATAGTAACAGCAAGATGATTCAGACAATGATTCAACTTACGAACCCTTCACCACTAGAAACTGGTTCAGTTGTTCGATCAATCAGTTTTGGGTGATTTAAATTTGGGGATAAAACAAGTGGAGATCTTGGGCTCGAGGTTATAGCTGCAGAATATGCTTGCTAAAACTACTAGAATTACAGTATACAGGCAATAGAACTATTTATTTTCCAATTTGACATGTGCAAAGTTAAAGCAAACTTTTAAAAGACGAAGCTTTTGAAAGTAAGCTAACAAATATGGAACTGGCGGTCTGTCGTGTTTTCAATGCAGTGTAGAAGGCAATAAAAAGGTTGAAAACAATATGAATCTTTGATGTACTCACTACTACAATGTTTTAAAGAAATCGGCTGTAAGATGTCACTAAAATTGCATTTCCTCCGCGCTGTAATGAACAGAGAGAGTGTTTTCTTCAGGACTTAGCTACAATAGAAAAACGTTATCAAGATCGTTGGGGTCATGCAATTTCGGGGGATTATTGATGGTTTCTGAAGAGGGACAGTAGTTCTGAATGCAAGCGATAGCCACTAGGCAGCAAGTATTTTTGGGACCTATGAAGATATGTGTTTTTCAATCGGTTTATATAAATTAATTTTAATGCTATTTTGACTTACAAGTACTTTTCATTGTTTTAAAAAATAATAAATTTCAATTGACATTTAAACGTATTATTAAAATTTGCACACTGATTTTTCTTGGGGTTATCTTTTGAACTATGCCCAAGGAAAAATCCAAAACCACTTTTGGGTTTTTTGAAATAGCTATTTTCACTGTGGAGATATGACAAAAAATTGTTCCGCAGTGTAATTAACATGAATAAAATTAAACTAATGTGCCTAATGCGGCTTAATAAATACGAATACAAAATTCCGAAGATTCTGTTTATAATTATACAATAATAGTAGAGAGATACTTCCTAAACGTCAAAGCCGAACAGCTGTCGATTTGATCAGCTACAGACCGATCGACGCTTTCCTAATTTTTCTAGGTTAAATCTTGTGAGAAAACTACGTTCTTTCTCTGAAGTAAGTACTCAGATATTTGTATTACATTAGCCCTGTGACATTCATCCGGATAAAAGTCTAATCCAAACAATAAACTTCAAGTAGAATTTGAACCTGTGTTTTCTACAAGTTACAGCTGGTTTCGGATCGACGTCCTACAGAGCAATTTCCTGTAATTGAAGACCTTCCAGATCTGCTGTCAGTGAAGAAAGTCGGCGTGATCTCCATCGATGACTTGTACGTTCAGCACATAAAAAAAATGTATAACACTATTTAACGACCGCGAGGTTCTTCACGCATGCTTGAGGCTGAAAATAACGGCAGCGCGTATTTACGTAGGAATAAGGCAGTGCGTGTGTAATTATCACGTCATTTTGAAAGTTTGTCCAGTATGTGTTTGTCTTGAAGGCGCTCGACCGTGAAGGAATAAGCATGCAAGCATGTTTTCACTCTTCACGTGTGGGATATCGCATTCCGTGGCGCTAGGCCACTTTTAATGGTTTAATTTCCAATACAGCACAAAATGCTGGAACCTAAATTGTTGGACCGCACTACTGTAAGTTCCTTAGATGCGCTGGACACTTTAAATAAACGAACAAACAATAGAGTATTCTGTCCGGTTATTATTATTATTGTTGTTATTATTATTATTATTATTATTATTTTATTATTATATTAATAGTAGTAGGAATATATTTACCCAGTGGCACCAAGACAACAAAACCTCAAGTGGAATGTAAGTGCTTTTATACTTGCTAAGCGAACAAACTCTCGTTTTCGTTATTTAATCCCAGGTCAAAACGACTAAATTTTGTTGCAAAAAATAGTAAATTAAAAAGTGTTGTTTTTATTTTCGTACGTCATGTTTTGTGTAGAAATCGATAGATAGATACGGGAAAACGGCTGCGATAAACCAAAGAAAACTGAAATTGCGCCTCAGACAAATTTAACCTTCCAGATACTGCACCAATTTACTGGCATAAAGAAACTTTCCGAGTGAATTCACGATTAACGTCTGATTTTGCAACATTAATTTCACTAATTCTAAACAAAAATTATACTTTTTCCCTTGTACCAATGCTCTGGTAGTGGTAATCGTGCTTAAAGAGTTCGGTATGCTCAAAATATACGCAATATTTTATATATAGAAATAAAGGGAGAGAACGGGAGAGAAACACACTAAGATTAATCATAACGGAACGGGTGGTTTAGACGCTAATGTTTGGGACTTGCACTCGAGAAGTCCCAGATTCAAATCCCCTGAGACCGATCATCCTACTTTTGGAATTTCATGTGTTTCCCCTGGTCACTTAGGCAAATATAGGGAATACATGGATGGATCTTATTTTTCTATCAAATTTCTGTTCTCCCCTTTTCATTCCGTTTGTTTTGTTACACAGTCAAAAGTATCAGGAAAGATGGACTGGTGTTGTGTGCGGCGAGACAGTGACTTGTACTTAGGAAAGGTTTTTGCACCGGCGTTTAGTATGGAACCGGCCCTTCCATGGAGTTGGAACTCCTTGGAGAGGGAGGCTTCATCAGAGTCGGAATATTCTATCCGGAAACAATGTTAGGGAGCTCGTCTATTCCATACCTCACCGCCGGGTGTCTTCCTCATCACATCCGAGGGTGCCTATAGACACAAATGACCAGCCGTTGAGCTCCTCCCTAAAACCCAATCCAACATAATCTTAGTATAGAATACTATAGTAAAACTGCAGTAATAAACCTGGAATAAACGTTTTGTTCATTATTTTTACACTGTATTGCACTATTAATATGTTAATTAAGAGTTCTAAGATAAACGTTGTATATCATGTTTTAATCTTAACTGTTTTAATTAACATTAGAAGGGAGCTTTAAGTCAGGAAATAAGAGACATTTAGCTGCGATAAATTGTAGTCCGGTTAATTAATTCATGGATTGGATAATGATGTTTATAAAATAAAATTATAAATTTAATTATATATACAACATTACGAAGTAACAACAGAATACAGTCAGTTAACAAATTTGCTTATATGTTAGTTTTAATTTGTTTACAGTTATCAGCAAATGTTGCAAAGTATTGCTTTCTATTCTCTTGTTGTGTATATTTCAAAAAGCCTTCAGAAGTATAATTAATTATCACCATTATTCTAAAAAGCTTAATTTTTTATTTGATCGAGTTATAGTTTATCATTGGTGACACTCTTTAACGTGATTATTCGAGACTGAGAAGCTGAAATATGATTTAGATTTTTCTAAGCTACGCATATTAATTTTGTTATTTAATCTCTATTTCCTGTTTTTCCCAATTTCAAGAATTTTAAGGCAACAAAATTATTTATTAAAATCGTCTGTAGTTAATATATAAAGTGGTAAGAGTTTCAAAATAATACACTGCTTGTATTTAAAATTGCAACACATTGTGCATGTTCATAATAACCATGTGCAAATGTCTGTTTTCTCCGTTGTTTTATAGGGCATTTGGCATCCTTTACGTTTGTGTGCTCGTCCTACCTTGATCCACTAATCTCATATACTCATTTCACTGTGGAGGCACTTCTTCCAACACGAGCAATAATTTCTCCCAATGACATCCCCCGTTCTCGGTATATCACAATTCTACCTTGTTCACATTCAGACATTTGCTCGTATTGCTGTCATGTTTTCGAAGTCATACCCGCTCCTTCTAAGAAAATGTGGGATCGATTTAGCGCATCCCTAAAATAGAAAAACTGTACATATATGCAGATGCACATTGATTACCTTGATGATACAAAATGTAAGGCAGGATTAAAACACAAGATAGTTGATTACCTTGATAACAACCAAAAATAAAGACACGCTTTAACAAAGTCTCTGCTCTTGATAGTAATATAAGAAATCGATTCCTCTGTGTTTAGAACTTGGCCGAAAAGCAGATATCCTGTTTTAACATTTGTTGATTTAGTAGGCAGAAGAATCTAAAAAGAAGCTAAAATAATAATAATAAAGATTAATAGAAAATTATAACAATCTTGTAGCTAAGCATATGTTGAAAAAATGGATAATAAAAGAACTTGCTAAATTTCCCCCTTCCTTAATGAAAATGAAAATGACATTGATGGCAATAAACATAAAAATATAATTACTACATATTTTATTTTTTAAATTAATAATTGATATTAGACACCGTTTCATACTTGATCATTTCAGACCTTTATTATATGCAAACTTTTATCAATATATGTTATGGCTTATTTAATCAAAGGAAGTAATTGCCCTTTTCTCTCAGTTGTGTACTATTTCGGTCCAATCATAGATACAGAATGCGGTCCAAACTACTGGATTTAATTTTATCACAAGATTTCCTTAGTAGTAAAAATGAAATACGTTCAATTGTTTATTTTGTTTTTAAGAAGTGTTAGGGGGGCTATATCAATAAAGTAGAACACTACGACTTTCTTTGGCTTTAGCACACACAGGCTATAGTTGTCTTCAGGCATGATTTTTATTAGACTTTTATTTTCAACACATAAAGAGCTGCATATAATGACAATTATATCATTCAACGTTCACTAAATATTTAGGAAATGTTATAAATATATCTAAATTTCGCTTTTCTTATATAAATGATAGTCTTTTTTGAAATACTAAAACATTTTATTTTAGTTACTATATATTAAAGAATTTTTAAAAAGAAGAAAAAAGAATTTGATAAAACTTAGAAAAGAGATGAGTATTGAGTAATTTATATTAACATAAAGCATTCAGTTTAGATATCCACAAAATGTGTTATAAATTTTACCAAAATTAATATTTTAGAAAATGAAAGCATTCATTTAATGAAACTTTGTATGTAGTAGTATACACAAAAAATTACATCTTTATGAAGTGTTTTAGAATACTCCGTTCAGAACTTTAAAAAAATTGAAATTTTAGTGTATACTTACCTTAACCCATAGAACGAAACAAGTAAATTTATTATTATCATTTATAAATTATGTTCACTATCATCCTGAAAATGTAAGCAATTGATATATTATGGGTAATAAAGTGATTAAAAAAGGCTCAATGAAGTCTTTAACGTTATAAGTGTTAGTAAGAATCAGCTTTAGTAAAAGTAAAGTAATTTTGTTTTCGAGTTCTTCGTATATCTCGTTACAACATCCGGAAATCATGTGCAAATTAAACTGGGAGATTCAAACTTACTTAGCCGTAACAAAGTCGTGCCATTATCGGAGAGCGCGCTTGCAAATTCAGGTTCTTGGACCTCACACATTGTTGTTTATTAGCAGTCTGACCTGGTTATAAGTAATAATTAAATGTAATCATAAACGATTTTAGTTATTAATCAAATTGGTCAGATTAAACTAAAGAATGCAAAAATTGCTTACTTTCGATTTCAAAACATTTAGTTTATGTTTCAAATTGTTTCCTAGTTACTTTCAAAACATTATGTAATATGTTTGTGAATAAGTTGTTTAATAACAACGTGATTACCTCTCTCTCTCTCTCTCTCTCTCTATATATATATATATATATATATATATATATATCAGAAATATTGTGAGTTTATTATCATGATGTTTTAAAGAAAAGGGCATAAAAGATTGATGATGAATATCTTTGGAAATAGACCCCTAGAAAAGAATGAGAACTATTATACAAAATGCGCTAGAGCTATAGTTCTAAAACGCAACTAAACTAATTTAAACATTAAGCTACTAGATGCTTACATGGTCTTAAAAATACCATTAATAAATTGTAGAAACTGGTTTTAACCACATTATCCTCGAAAAAGTTGTGTCAAAGGTGATGTGAAAGGTGATAATATCCACAAAAAATTCCAGTCGTTATCTCCAGTTTTCAGTAGTCAAAGAATTAATGTTCAATTGTTTGTGTTCGATGTTACAGGGACATGAAGAATCAGAAGTGTATATTTCGAAGCGTGCATAATATGACTACATATTCCATGTCCTCTCATAACCTCTGTTAATTTAAAGGATGGTATATACTTCTTCAAACGTAGTCTGTCTTAACTGTTGGAAACTTAGCAGAGAGGCCATGTGCACAAGTTGACCATAACTGATTTCTTCTAGCAATTCACTTTAACATTTGTTTAAAAAAAACAGTATATATTCTGTTTTCGCTGTATTTTCCTCCTAAAGGGGAGTTTTTTCCCTCGGTCTTCGATTATTTTTTTCGAAAGAAAATAGGTTGTAACTATAGTCATTCCTGAAATCAATAAAATGCTTATAATATAAATTATTTACTCTTTATTATAATAGGCTTTTTGGTTGGAAAGCAAATACATTTTTAAAACTTACACCCCTTAAGACTTAACGCACCATTGCTCGGACCATTAGCTTGTCGGGGAATCATTTACTCTGAACACCATAAAGCACTGATGTACATTGAGGGGCTGTCTATATGGGCGGTAAATCTTATGTCAGGGCTGCCTCGATGACAAATATAGAAAACGCAGTCACACACAGATCGATGGCATGAAGATGAAGGACGAAATGGAAGGTAATCCGTAGCTAAGAAAGACTAACCTAGCAATTACACATTCTTACAATGGCCTGAAGAAAACCACGGAAAACTTTAGTTAGGTTAGTTTATATCTCGCGAATGCATGGTCAAAGTGTTACTGCCTTAGTCAGATCGCTGAGTAACAGGAAATTTCGTCAGTTCATATTCACCTGAAGAGGGTACAGGCATCTTTGTAAGTTTGTTATTCCCACATGACCACGAATCCAAACTAAAGTAATGTGTTTATTTTGATATAACATTTAAACTTTCTCGGCGTTGATTATTTCACGAGCTTGCAGCCTAGGTTATGATATCATCTTTGCTCTGGCCTTCTTCAGGGTACTTTTGCTCAAATGTTCCTTTTGTTTAGGCCTGGTTTCTGCACTGTATACTGCAATTGCATTAAGATCATTTTTACAGGAGATTGCGGAAGTGCTGCTTGGGAATCACACACTACACATGTTGGCTCTATTCTCCAATCTATAACTTTTTTGAGAACAGGAAACCTGCCTGGAAGAAGGCACATGACCTGAAGGAATAAGCAAGCAAGCATATGCTATATTAAAGTCGCCACTAAATACAACAAACGCACAACATACAAGTTTCAAACTACCTTTTGCATCCTTAAAAGTAGTGAACGTTTTGAACATACAATAGCTAGTAAATAACAAAACAGAGTAGACTGTGCAGCTTTAATTGAATTGGTAGATTTTGTTCATGCCGAAAAAAACAACATAAGAGTGACCAGGCCTAACTTTCGACTTTCTTATTCTTGTTCAGTCTTTCACAGCATGAATAATATTGTTTAATATTCCAAACCGTATGGAACATTCAATAAGGGTGATCAATGAAGTAACAGAATTGATCTATTTGGCATCTGCGTTCATAGGATGAAGAAAGCTCTTGATTTAACCTGTCTAGTAGATTTTATTCGAGTTTGAACCTATTTCAGAAAGTAGACTTCTCATTTTCTTTATAATCTAAATGGTAGAATTCAATTTCCAAGCTACTATTTTTGCATGTGTTTAGGCAAGGCATAGCACAGTAATTGCAAGACGCTGTATTTGCTGCGCATGTATGTTTAATTTGCAATGTGAATGAGAATATTGTGATATCTTCAGTCTGGAGAGAGAGAGAGTATTGAACGGCGTTAAGTTAAAAGAAAGTTTCTAACAACAACAAAAGAAATTATACGGGCACCATCGACAGAGGTTTTATCGTAATAGAGTGACACTATTATCCTGGCTTTGGGCTTTAATTGTTTGCTACACGCTCCACTGAATTAGAAAGGTGTTTGCGGTAACGCTCAACACCTGATCTTAATTTCTTTGGCTTGCAGCTCTCCGGGAAGCAGATCTCAAAACTTGTCCTGTACCGAAAACGCCGTACTCCCCCAGGCGATGGTATTTACTGCAAATTTGATATTTACTTACGATACGAAGATAGAGCTTACGGCTGTGATCGTAAGTAGACCGGATAAATTGAAGACAAAACTTGCCGTAGAAAAAAAAAATCGAAATAGAATTTAATGACGCCAGTGCCCTTTAAAGTGCCTTCAATTTTGTAAAACATCCTGCTGAATTCTGTTTCGAAGTAGCATTAGCTGTAGTGGTGTATGGCTTAATAAACACATCTATGGTCTGAAATCTCTTTTCTTGCAGCAGAGATAACCCAGAAGTCTCTGAGAACCAAACTTGGGCTGTATCAGGTCAGAGGGACTAAGGTCATACTTAGCAAATGAGCAGGCGCAACGTTCACTCAATAAACACGCCTACTCAAGGGAGCTCGTCTCACTGCCAGCATTCTTAGAGGACAGAGTTGACGCATGAGCAACAAGGTCCCTTTCGACTGGATATCAAGTTACGTCAACCAGTTGCGAAATATTCAAAATGGCTGGATAATTATCATGACCTTTAATAAATGCAATTAAAACGTATATATAAAATACGAAAATATGTATTAAACTAAATGGAAAAGAATTTAAGTAATAAATCTTAAGAGTATGCCAAGGATGTACTCTATACATAGTAAATGTATTAACAAATTGTAAAATGAGCTAAGACACAATGTTAAGACAGAGGATGCAGTTTTAAACACAATATTATTTGCAGATAACACAGCACAAACTTTAAAGAACAACGCTTAACTATAGGTGTCCCATAGTGAACGCAATTTTGTTTTAATAATAAACATCATTTATTATATAATAATAATAATAATAATAATAATAATAATAATAATATATCAATATAAAGCCCTAAAACTGCCATTAAACTTGAAATAAAACAGCAGGCAAAGTCCTCCATGACTTTGTTAGCACACCTTCACTCTGTTGGCAAAACGCTTTTAGAGTAAAGTTCGGACTGAATTTCACCCATGACACGTCTAATTTTTGCCTTAACTTGAGAGATGGTTCGTGGATTGTCTCAATAAACAGAATATTTTACATAACCCCAAAAAATAGTCACATGGTGTTATCATTTTGGTGGCCAATTTTGATGTCCGTTGCGAGAGAGGCAAATGTTCGACGCTCCGTCGGCTTCAGCGCTTGTGTTAGTTCGATCTTAAAAGGATGCGTATTTTGTTAAAGTTCGCTGCAATCTGTTTGTCGGAATTGTAAAGTGTTTAGGACGATGGCGAATCAACTTCATTGGGCTCGTAGCAGTGCTCCGTCTGATGAGGGCATATCGATAGACGAGAACATCAAAGTGATTTGATGTTTTCTATCGATCTTCACATTTCCTTAACGGTCTCTACACTGTTAACACATTAAGCGCATTTTGTCTACTAAAATTACACGTAGTCTTCGAACGGTCTCTGCATAACATTCACCATACATTCAGAATCTGGACGTGTTTTTATTCTTCGTGTATCGCTGCATAGCAATAAGCGTAAATGACAATCCTTAATCGCAATATAAACAGATGACAGTCTGTTAAATTTCAGAACCGGAAACCTAACAAACCAACAGAGGCGTTCAATTTAAAAATTGTGCTCATAATGGGACACTCTATATAAGAAAGCGGTGGACACTATAATTTCGAAATATGTATAGAAAAATCAAAAGTCATAATGCTTGAGGAAAAGTATCCATTTGTATATAAAACTGATATGAATAATATAATAATAGAGCAGGTTAACATTTTTAAATATTTAGACTGCTGAATATCTTATGTACAAGAGAAAGACGTCGATAAAAATAAGAAATGAATTGCAAAATATATGTGGAGCCATTAAAGGGACTTTGAGAAACAAAGCAAGAAAAGAAATGATGATAAGATGTTATAAGATATTGGCATTATCTATTTTAATATATGGAAGTGAAAGTTAAACTTTCAATCGAAGCAGTTAAAAGAAAAACTGAAACAGAAAAAGATGATAAATGCCATTTCGAGACATACACTAAAAGATAATATACCTAACGATAAAATGAGTGAGCAATATATATATAGAAAAAGCCACACTGGAGATCGCTATATTTCGAACTCGTGGAGTCCTTGTCATAGTTCGAAATATAGCGATCTCAAGTGTGACTTTTTCTTATTGTTTTATCCTTTTCTATATATACGGAATGCGAGACAACAATATGTAGGAAATTGTAGTAGAAAGGCAGTACCAAACTAAACATTTTAAGTTCAGGAACATGGGGTAGCAGATGCAGTAGAATAACAAAAAGTGCTGCATGATCATAATTGAAATCTGACTTTATAAAACATCTTCATTTTCCAGTCAAAATGAAATGTTTCACATAAGTGTGTATGTACTGTCTTAACCAATGAGTAATGGTATATAACGAAAAACTAAATATTACATGCATATAAACCGCCACGGGTGGCCGAGGTCGTTAAGGCACGGACTCGTGAGCGGGAGGTCTGCGGTTCGAATCCCGCCAGGACCGTCCTCCCTGACTGGGGTTTTTTCCAGGTTTTCCTCAGTCTTCATAACTGGCAAATGCCGGGGAGGTACCTAAACTTAGGCCTGGAACGCTCCCTTCCTTAAAAAAAAAAAATATCCTTTCCCAATTTATCATTTCATCTCATGTATCATCAGTGTCCACCGCCTGTGGTGCCTCAGTAGTAAAAACGGGCGTTAAACACTACTCAAAAAAAAAAAAAAAAAACATGCATATATTTAACTGATGTACCTACCTTGGAGCCAATCGAGTTGGTCTACCGCGCCCGATCCATCTGTCACCAAATGTTCTGTTAAGGATTTCAAACCGCAAGTGAAAAATGTGCGGGGGTGCCGTCATGTTGGAACCATAAGTTTCACCTAATTTCAAGATGAGCGTCCGTTATTACAGTACCTTCCAGTAGACTTCAAAACAAATGCTGCATTGAACACCAGACACACCTAGCGACAGTGACTAGAACTGTACAAGAGTATGTTTTGTTTACATCTGACACGCCACAAACAAGTTTCACAATCTGAGACTTTAACATGACGGATTTAATGTTGACGCATGTGGCGCAGTAAAAATGCTTCTGCAACCTCATAATGCTTAACTTGGAACTGCCTTTCTACTCTATAATTTTCTGCAAATTGTTTTTGGCATCCAATATATTTATTATATATAATAATATAAATGAATATAAATATAATAATATAAATGGAAAATAATGTAACACTATTAACATTGTATCTAAAATAATAACTAGAAAATCAGAAAAGGATAAAACACTAATAGAAGAACTCAAGCAGTTCGAAATATAGCGATTACTAATCTGCAACTTTTTCTTGCGTTTTATCCTTTTCTGCTTTTTAGTTATTTTATGTATAACAGATTACAAAACAAACACAATAAAATCAACCATAAGGTAGATGCTCATTGGTACACCCAGAACCCGATGGAATACATATTTGTGTCAGAATAGGCTACAGCGGAAGAAGAAGAAGAAAAGAAAAGAAAGAAGACGCATATAGCAATGAAACTGAGCTTTGGTGTCAGTAACTGTGAAACCATGTACAGATATTTGCGCTGGTTACAATGCAAATGTCAAAGTTTTTATTTGAAGTGTTCAGTAACGTATGCTGTAAAGTGCAAATAAGCACTTGGTTTACGCAAAAGTTAACCAGATGAAAGTGAACTTTTTTTATATAGAAGAAAGTGTAGGCAGTTATCGTTTGAACAACTTGTCTTGTTCATTAAGCATATCATTGAGGTCAGTAAGGATCTCTTGGGATTCTGCAAACTTTTCATTGCGGTTTTCGTCAGCAGTTTCAAATAATGATCACCGTCATTTGGCCGAAGCCTTGCTTCAGCACCATCAAGGCGTAAAATGTCTCTAGATTAGGAGTCACTCTTCCATAACCCCTATATTCTTTTTGGTCATTTAGTGACCTTGCTTGGAAACCTTGTCTTTTCAGATTTGAGGGAAAGGAACTTGCTGCTTGTTAATCGACGACTGGAACTTGACCTTAAACCAGACTTGTCCAGAAGAGAGTTTCAGCTGCATCCTTCAAACATTTTCATTGCGCAAATAGTGAAAGGTGGTTTCTGTATTTTCTCATTACAGCCTTTTATATATCCTTTCTACATCTCACTGAGTTACATTTCTTCCTTCAGACGCTATTTATCGTATACTTTGTGTCTCTCGATCGAGGTGTAAGCAAATCATGAAACGCTTACGCGTGCGCAGATCTACTTATTGCTAGCAGAAAAAAACATTTTGAATTGAAAAGGGTATTATGGATAGCTATTTGAGAATGTTGTTTTTTTTTTTTTTTTTTTTTTTTTTTTTTTAAGTATTCAGTCTCTGAAATACTCTGAAGGTACAGTGTTCTAATAACTTTTGTAGTAAGCCCAGCTCCATTGCGTTTACTGTTTCCTCAATATGCGTTAAAACAAAACTATCCTCAAATATCAAAATGGAATTCTGAATTGACGATTTTTAAAGTATGAATTATAATATTTTTGTTGTATATTTATAAAAATTGGGAATATTTACCAGATTATTTATTACTTTTAGTTTTATCCAAATTATTTATAAAACTATAGGTCATTGCAGCCCTGATACAGGGTCCTGATACATCGCCCGACCACTGCATACAATGCTTCCTTTTGAAACATCATTGGCAGCATGCAGGGTTGCTGGAGGGTATGTGATCAGTCATATGATACCCCGCCGGCCGCCATCAGGAGTTTCCGAGATCATAGGATGCTATCCATCAGGTAGTTCCCCAGTTGTTATCATGAGACTGGGTACACCCCCTTCCACATCTTACTAGCTAAGAAAATTACCATGCAAGCACAGGGAATCGATCCCGACCATTTGCCAACAATGCTAACCACTACAACAAGGGGGCAGTATCATGTGGAGCTTTTTATATAATGAAAAATACATTAAAATGTTATAAGGAAAGTATTTAGCTGCTTTCGGTGCTTAGAGTCCTAGGTTCGATTCCGGCTGGACACGAGAAGGTTTCTTGTCATATCCAGGCTTATAGTTGTATGCTGCAGCTTAAGGAACTTGCACTTAAAAAATGTAACATTACAAGAAAATATTAACCATAAAATAGTTTAAAAACATTTGATATCAAAAGAAAGAAAAAATAATAGAATTTCAATGCAGGCAGCATAACCTAAAAGTATTACATGAACTAACCGAGTACATAAATTATTAATAATATTCTATTATATTTATTATTTTAAGTCTGAAAAAAATGGGAATATTTAGATGCGAAATTGTTTGCAAAGCAGTTAATTTTTCCTAAATAATTCTGATTCCAAACCTTATACTAACACATAAATTGTATGAAAAATTAGATTTAAAATAAATTAAACGCAATAGTGTGGTTTACTGTGAAGCCTGGACCACAGTTATTCCAATTTATCGAGTCGCCTCTTAGGGATAAAATCTCTGTGAAGAAAATCAGGGAATGGTAGCGAGTCGCGGTTGTAGTCGAACAGGACATGAAAGAGCATCGGCACAGTAAGTCGAAGATCCGTGGTTCGAATATCGGCCGTGACCTCAAATTGATCCTATCTAATTCTGATATCAAATCATGTGTGGAAAAAATCAGATTTAAAATAGCAGTAAATTGAAACTCATACATCAAACGTCAGAATCAAAGCAAAGTGTTTCAAAATAGTTATTTAGAATCCAAGTTCCTAAAGTAGACGAGTGTGAAGTTATATAGCGAGGTAAAGCTTGAGACATTATAAGATCACTATTTCACGACCATATAAACCTACCATAATCAAAAAGTGGTTAGGAAAAGTTGAATGCTACGTAAGCAATGAGCACTACATACGTAACTGGAGAATTGTATGGCCCGAATTTGATACTTAATTGATTGAAACTTGAATACAGACATCCACCCCAACCGCAAATTTAAAATTTAACAGGAGAGTGAGTGGAGACACTATTATAGCACGATATGAACAGTTTGTAATTTGGAATTGGACGGTGCGTCATTAATATAGCAAAATGTCATATTTGTGTCTTCCTTTCTTCCACTAGGGTGGCTCTATACGTCATCTGTAGCGGTTCGTCGTTTATTTTTCAGAGTTGCCAACTGTTACATCATTTCACCGTATACCATTTGTGGTAGAATTGTAGAAATATACATGTAAAAGTACCGCTAAGTCCCCTAATACCATTCGCAAATGTAAATTTAACTTATGGTTTACTATCTCAAAATGTAACTTATAAACTAGGTTAAAGTTTCCCTGTAAAAAGATTATTCACTTACGTTAGAGTTAGGTCAGGTTAGGTCAGGTCAGGTCAGGTCAGGTCAGGTCAGGTTAGGTTAGGTTAGGTTAGGTTAGGTTAGATTAGATTAGGTTAGGTTAGGTTAGGTTAGGCTAGGCGATTGCCTTGTTGAGCTTTATTCTTTGTCCCTGGTTCTGTGCGATGCTATGTAATACATTTTATCGTACAGTTGCAAATCTATATTAGTTGTCCTATAACATCTCGTGTGCTGTGTATACAGAAACCATCTCATTTAGTGCATTTCTTGCTATGGATTCAAGCGTGACGTCAGCACTTGCGCTATTTTGTCCTCCTTGGCGCGACTTCAGCTGTAAACGTAGATAGACATAGGTAACAGTTTTATTCCTCTCCTGTTATTCTTAAGTTTTAAGTTTCTATATTCTTGTGCAAATATTTATGTGAACAAAGATATTATTTTTTAATTATTTCTCAAAATATCAATATTACATTTTACTAAACAGTGTTTCTGTTATTTAATGTGCTCACCTTAATTACCATTTTCGCTCCTTTGGACATAGGTCGATGAGTTTCTTACATATTCCTCTTATTTCTGAGTCATGAAACCACACTTTTATCACAGCACAAATTATCTATACTTTGATGGTGCAGTCCATTTTCCTTATCCTTTTCATGACAGTCACACAAAGACTCTCTATAGTCTTGAAATCCAGTGATTTTCCAGACCAGTTCAAACCTTGAAAACGATTTTTTACCATAAAGTCTTTACCATTCTTCGATGGGGGGCAAGGAACAAGGTCTTGGTGGGAAATTTCCTTTTGAATATTCAGTTTCTATGCCGATCTCTTCAGTTCTTGCGAGGCTGTTTTCTCTAAAATTGGGATGTACTTTCGCTGTTCATCATTCCGTCAATAGGATTCAAACATTTAGTGCTTATGAATGCAAAACAGCCCCAAAACATCTTCAGTTGTGGAAACTTTGCCGTCTGTTTGAAGTGCTTCGGCGAAAATTCCTCTTCATCGCTTCTCCATACATGCGAGACGTTCAACCTCATCAGAAAATAGGACCCTTCTCCAGTCTTCATGTATCCAGTTCTGACAGTTTCTACCCCATGTCAATCTCTTTTTCTCCATAAGGCACTCTTAGCTGTTTTCTGACCGGTTGTTGAGTTTCCTTCCAGCTTCTGGAAGCCCCCTACGCACTGCTGAAGCATCGATTTCCACCTCTACAGTCTCCAAATATTTTTGTAAATTAAAACTGTTCTTTTCAGGATTATTTTTGCTGGTTTTGACTAGATAGGCATCTTCCCAAGACGTTTTTCGTTTTGGCCACATCCTCGTTTCCTTTGAGGTGAAATTGACCCAATCTCATTTTCCCTTCTGATTATATTATTAACAGCACAAAAACTTAAATTACATTTAGAGTCTTCCTCTGAATCATATTATCAAATTCATAGAGTATTATAACCGTACTTCTCTTCACAGGCGTGATATCCATTGTGAACAAAACGCTAAAACAGCAAGAAACACAAGCAACTCATTTTACTTCTAATACAACGAATAAAAGCAATAACTATAATTAATTATCTCAATAATGTGTACCGATAATGCAGTGTAAAATTGAAGGGAAATATTATTAATACTGAATAACTTATAAAATTAAATTTACCTGCTTGTTCATATTACTTAACACAATGATGTATTTGTGTTTCTTACTCTTATTCAAGTTTCATTTTGTCGGTCCTGGTGGTGTAGTGGTAACCATACTTGTCTTCTAAACCCAAGATTGCGGATTCATACCCCGCCAGAACCGATGGATTTTTCCGGGCGTAAAAATCCTAAGTATGGATTCCTTCGGAAGGGAAGTAAATCCGTGGGTCCCGTGTCGTACATTTACGGCACGATAAAGAAACTCAAGCCTGAAAGAAGAGGCCTCTGAGCAAAATTTTTTCGGCCGTTTCACGCCCTGAATTGAAGGGATGCTGATGATCTGAGATGTTAAAGAGCGTCCATAAATAAACCAAAATCAAAAGTTTCATTTTCATTTCTTACTGAATGAAATTAGCATATTGAAAGTGACATTTATTTGTTGATGCATGAACTGAAAAGCGATGCGCTTTAGGCACAAGAATTTTAAAGACTTCAAGCACCAACTTTATTGCAACTTAACGGACTGTGGTCGAAAAAAAATTTTAAGGCGCCATCTTAGTTCTAAAATTTAAGATGATTAATGAACAGCGCACTTTTTTGAAGAACAGAAAATAAAAATAAATGCTATTTAGTATAAAGGTAATGTTTATCTCTTTGGAAACTTGGAAAGTTTGCTCAGAGTTAACGAAAAATTCTTGGTATGTGGGCCGCATATTTAACAGGGAACATGGAAATAGTTTAACCAGAAAGCGTAGCAGAAATTACTTAAGGAGTTATACTTAATTATCAAAGAAAACGGAGAGAATTAGTTAATTAACTACTATTCTGCATATAACGTGAACTTGTGGTATAGAACAAATAATGCTACCCCGGAATTATAAACTGTCGATATTGTTGGTCAAAATAGTTGATAAAAAGCTATATTTTGATACTATTTTTACATAATAACAATCACAATATTTTGAATAGTTTTATTATTAAAATTCAGAATATCCACTGAATATTATGTTACGATAATATTAAAGAAATGCTTTAATGTACTTATGAAAACAGAATCAATTTCATCTTCATTGCAAAATATATAATACTCGAATTCTCGGCCTGCGGTCTCGTTTCGTAAACATCCTACTGATTAAAAAATTCTTACGATAAATCTAACTTATCTAATAATAATAGTAGATAAACTAATTAATTATTATCAATACAATCACGTCTTAAGTGTAATAAAAGACGACGTTGATTTCAAAGTAATTCTTTAGAAAATTATTAATTATGTTGTACAAAAATGACATAAAAGCGTTTATAATGCTATACAAGTAATACGTCCGTAAGAATTAGGTTAAGTCGCTTTGCCCGTTTCTTAAACATTTACTCATGCAAACAGTATAACATTATAAACTAATGTAACAATATATTAATGTCGTATCCTTTCTAAATTTTGTATTTATCGTCCAAATTCCTCTTAGATAAGTCATTGATTCTTGAATATTAAAACTTACTTGCTCCTCTAACTGAGAGAAACCTCTATATTTATAAACAATTCTTGTCCTCCCTTTTATAGTGATATTGTTTGCGACTACTAATCTGGAGTTCCTGAGCTCCAATCCCTCCCGTTAAATAAAACTGTCTAGGTATATATGACTAAATTAACAATAATTATAAAAGAAGAAAAGAATGAAACACTAAGTCACAGAGTTGTAATCCCTATATTTCGAATTGCTTGAGTTTTTCTTGCCATTGAAGAACTCAAGCAGTTCGAAATATAGCTATTACAATTCTGTGACTTTTTCTAAATGTTTTATCCTTTTCTTGTTATTATTACCCTTTTCTAATTATTGTTAAGTTAGTTACATTGTTAATAGTGTTACATTATTTTTCATTTATACATATGCTGAATTTTTCCTTATCCTGAGAAGGTGAGTGTCAGATAGCTTGAAGGCGCCAAGGACTCCGAGCTAATTTGCTTCATCATTAAATTCACTTTATTTTATTCATCCCTACAGACTTACACCTATATCATTGAGTCCACAATCTACAGACGTCGTGTAAAGACCAATGCAATCAAAATGTCAACAAATAATATATATATATATATATATATATATATATATATATATATATTTAAAACCTGGTTAAACTGTAGTGTATATCCTCTTTAATAATACGAGAGCTCCACACTGTATCGACTTTTTATTTGTTTTATTTATGGATGCTCTTTAACAGCTCAGGTGATCAGCGTCCCATTCCATGCAGGGCGTGTAACGGCCGATAAATTTTGCTTAGGTAGAGGTCTCTTCTTTCAGGCTTGAGGTTCTTTATCGTGCCGTAAATGTACGACACGGGACCCACGGCTTTACTTCCGTTCCGAAGGAAGCCATACTAAGGATTACTTTATGGATAAATTCAAGAGCAACGAATATGCGATTGAGTTTATCTTGAGAAAATCTGTAGCTCGAGTTGTATTTATTTTGATTATTAATTATTAAAATAATATAATATATCCATAAAATTCGCTTACAGAATGTCCAATGCAACATTTTAATTTCCGTCGCTTCATTTGTTATCATTTTATTACCAAAGAGTTTATATGAAAAAAAAGTTTATCCCGTAAATCGTTTTAATTGCCACTTTCATCTGTTCGTCTGTTAGCGGAAATTAAAATGTTTGTAAGCGCATTTTATGAATATATAACTTGAGTTTTATTATTTTATTCGTTAAAAGTCAAAATAAATCGAGTACCACAATCTCTCATGATAAAATGCTATGTTGATTATTGATTTTTAGTGCACACTTTAGAGTTTAGGCAAAGAAGCTATAAAGATATTTCAGGCGCTGTTCTCATGAATTTAATTGCACATAGATGCGATAAAATGAAAGCGATAAAAGAAGAACGATAAAATTGTTGCGATAGTTGACTGTGTTTGGTTAGAATTGCCGATATTCTTATACCATATTGGCCACTGATTTATGAGCTAATTGTCAGCGTAATATACTTATATATAGTTTATGCACGTGTCATAAGGCTCTATAAACCGTAAACTTTCCCAGCAGGTAAATATAGCAACGCAAGCAGTAACTCGTGTCGATGATCTCATTAAACATGTCGTCTTAACTGCATGCTAATTTGTCATATTGACATTCGTTACTGTTAGTTTTCCAAGAGTGACGCGCTCTATCTTCCTTGCTTAGAATGTGTTTCTCTCCTACTATACATACTTTTTTTTTTGATTCGTTTTATTTAAAGACGCTCTTTAACATCTCAGGTCATCAGCGTCTCATTCAATTCCGGGCGTTAAACGTACCGACAAATTTTGATCAGAGGCCTCTTCTTTCAGTCTTTACTTCCGCCTTCCGAAGGAAGCCATACTTAGGATTTTTACGCCCGAAAAATTCCATCGATCCTGGCCGGGTTTGAACCCGCGACCTTGGGTTTAGAAGGCAAGTATGGTTACCACTACACCACCAGGACCCCCTTGATATCGCCTATCGTCTGTAAACTGGTGCACCTACGAGGTCACAAACTTGGTTTGTATTTCCAATTGCATTTTTCATTTTAATGTCTTCTGTTACTGACGTTTTATTTTGGCTTTCATCAACCATGGATTTTTATAGGAATACTACAGGAGCATTAATATACAGGATGTTAATGAACTACACCGAAACAATTTCAGAGAGTGTAGAGAGATCGTATTTGAGCAATTTGAGAATAGGCAATGTATAGTCCACAATGATGTTAAGCGTTTTTTTTGTTTTTTTTTTTATCAAATGCTAATAGCATCGATGTTAAAACCAAGCCGGGTGAAAAATTGAATGTTAAAACTGCCTTGTGAGCATTAAAAAATCGATTTTCCGCAGTTCGTTATCAGAGTTTTCAAGATTTAGTGCCATAAAACTCCCATCAAATTTAGAACTAATCATTTGACAATGCGACACTGAACATCTGTTAACTGCTTTCTTGCATTAAGTAGCCTAATGTAGAGGGAGTGGCGTAATGCATAATACAAAACCTTATCTTCTGCAGGACGCGGGTTCAATTCTTGTCATGCCGGTTTTTTTTTTTTTTGTTTTTTTTTTTTTGTTTGTTTGTTTAATATGAATTGCTACGATACGCGTACTAAAGAATTATGAATGAAATTTACTTAATGCTTTCAAGTTTTATTCTCTTTCTCAACAATGAATGTATTACCAACATACAATGGCTAATAAGGTTACTGTCTAAAACTTAATTTACGTAACACATACTTAAATGCCTACTCTAGAGGAAGCTCCTTAACTGCTTAATGACGTAATGCATAACGCAAAAGCTGATGTTCCACAGGCCGCGGTTTAATTTCCGCGGTTTAATTTTTGTCAGGCCGTTATTGTTTTATTTATTTAATATGAAGTGCTGCTATGCGCATACTACAGAATTATGAATGAAATTTAGGTAATCTTTGAATATACGACACCCAACGATTACCCTTAATTCTGCTTTTGGTAAGCAAGAATTGTAATTATATGAATTGGATTTAAGTGTACGTATAAATTAAAACACCTGCTTAAAAAATAGGTTAAAAGCTGTATTCGTAGTCAGAAAACGGGGGAAGTGTGAACGAGAATCGAACTCGAAAACAAATGACCATCTCTTACTCGAAAGTTAATGTCATAATCATGACGCCAGAGTGATACGTTCAGAGACCTTCCTACGTTATCGTGTGTTATGCTTTCGAGGGACATCTTCATTAACCAGTGTCGTATAGTGCTTTAGAACCTTATAGTCATAATTTCAAAATTTGAACAGATTGGCCAAATTGCTTATATATAACCTCATGTTATCTATCTATCCATCCCAAACTGCTTATATATAATATCACTACACTCTCGGAAAGTATTTCGGTGTAGTTCATTAACCTCCTGTATATGGCAGCCGCAGCAAGGGGTCTGGTTTCCGGGTGATAGGTCCACCATCGGCCGGCAAAATGATCCCTACAACGTCGGAAACAAATGGACTATGAACATTAGCCTAGGGTAGATGATGAAAGTGTCCTCCTTTTGCTCGTATACAAACTCCATATCGTGAGAATAAATTGTCCCTTAGTCTTCTAAACTTATCAACTGAAATTCCGCTTATTTCATGTTCAATGTTAGCCTGAAGTTTCTCTAATATGTAGGGATTCGTGCAAAACATTTTGTCTTACAGAGATACACAAACCTCTCAGGTGGTTAAATCAGGACAGCCCAAGGCCACGAATCAACTCTAAATTATTACTCTATCATCGAACACCTCACTTATTGTATTAAGTGATTCTTAAGCCGTATGGGCGATTGCAGAGAACTGCTGAAACCAAAACAATTTTTTTTCCTATTCTATCAAGTTCTGAAGAAACTATTTTAAATTGGTGTTTGATACCGAAGCATATTTATTGCCTACTACGACTAGTATATAAGTAGTGCATGCACCCCCGCCTCAAGCTTGAGTCACGTGTGCTTGGGCGATCCTTCAGTTACGGGTGACTTCAATGTCAGGGAATAGGGAAGTATCGTTCAATGCAATGGTGTCCCTTCAGAGCATGTGCCCTATGTGTGATGATTCTATACTCATATTTATGACAACAATGTGCATCTTTCAATTTATTCTAGGAAATTGCACATAAAAACATTCAAGGCAAGTTAGTGTCCATTGATACCGTGCAAACAGAAAAGAAACAAAAATAGAGCTGCAAGTTGGAAGTAGTTCCAATTGCGCAATTCAAAGCTATCCTGTTATGAAATATAAGAACGCCAATGCTCCAATAGCAATGCTGAAACCTGAAAAGAATTCTAAACATAAGGACATTTGCTTTAGTTTTTGAGAAGAGAAGGAAAAAGCTGGTTAAAGAAAAATGTTTTCAGGGTGAACGTAAACAAGAAAAAAATGTGTTTAAAGATAAAGTTTTGGTTCATACTAATACGTGGATATTTAAATTTGTTTTTCCTTTCATAGATTACATGCTTGTTTTATATTTTTTAAACATCAAAGCCCATCAAGTGTAAAAGTTTCACTAAAAGCATTTGGATAAACACAAATGCAATAATTAAAATGGATAAAAAGACTTTATATTTACGTACTTCAAGTACAATTTAAACATTGCCCTTTTTTTCAAGCACACCTTAAATGATAGTTGAGGCAAATAGTATATTTTCCAAATTATATAAATATTATTAAAATATATCTGAATCAAGCGTGGAAATTAATATAGAAAGTAATGCTTTTTCCGCGAGTTGAAATTTATCTACTTTTTGTATTATTCTGCATCGAAAGAAAGTTAATTTGGGGTTATGCCATTACATTTAAACATTTTTAATAATATTTCACATAAATGACGATATTATGGAATCACTAAAAATGTTTAGATTTTAAAATCTAAAAAAGACAATGGAGTATTTCTACTTAATTTACTAGGAATAAAGAACATTTTTTCTTTCTTTATTGTTTATTACTAAAGCGTTTCTTGAACGATGAGGTTTCAGTTAGTAAAATTGTTACTTTATAAGCAGGTGCTGGAAAATACATCTTAATTATCCGTTCACTTATTAGTTTTGACCTTTTCTTTTGAATCATTGATTGCAATATTATATTACTACTTTAATAACCAAAGCTTCTGCTATCAACTTTTTTATTCATTTTTGCAAGATGTTACTTTTTGCCTCTTCATTTTCATTAAGTATCATTATTTATAAACACATCTCTCTAAATGTGAACACTCCTTTCTTGAGTATTTTTTCCCTCTATATTTCTAATATATTTTTATAAAGTTAATCTATAATTCATTTCAATTTTACTATGTACACAGTAGGTGATACTAAGCGACAAGTGGAGATTTGGGAGGGAATGCTAAAAAGTGGAAATGCTTGACTTATGAAGTAAAACAGAAACCCTATCAGACACTCTGACTTCCATTTCTTTGGTCACTCTGCAAAAGAAATGACAAAGACCTCTAATGCTCGCACCAAGGCTCGCTAGTAAGGCTTTGCGTAAGTAGACAGTGTTTCAATTAGCTCATTGTATGCTACATTGTTGTTAATGTTTCCATTAGAAGGTGGAAAATTAAGTATGGTCCAAACTTATGCAACAAAATAATATTTTTATTGAACTTCTCTTCTAGGTTTAAGGTCAAGTTGTTTGCATATATATAAAAACGATATCGTTGTCGTGATGTTTTGCAATTGTTAAAGTGAGGTCAATCAGAAAGTATAAATAGTTTATGGGTGAGCTGTGGAATTGAAAACAATTGGCATTCTCAAGGTTTTTCAGTTGTTTTTGTCTTGCCCATTCTTCATAACCTATAATTTAACACATTTCTTCGGAACGTGATAAACATTATTAGAACAAAGAGGTCAAGCATTGAAGCCATCAATGAAGACAAAAGAAATATGTATAGGCAACATTAAAGGAAACCAAAACACTACGTCCTTGGGTTAGCACATGGATTAACAACTTATAACTTTGAAGAAACTTCCCTTAACGTTTTGGTTAGTGATCGAATGTAGAAGAGAACTGCCGCGGTGTCGTTTTGTCTTAAGGATGTATCAAGAGGATTCTCGACTTGATTCCTTGTCTGCTAAGCTGTTTCTGCTTATTTTCCATTATTATATTATTTGAGCGTAACAAATTCCCTCAGTTGAGAGATGTTTAATAGATGCAGCTAACGAAGAGCGCTAGAGAATTATTTAGTTCTAATGTTGAATTCTACTACCATTATGGCTGTTATTAAACCATGGTATTATGACAGCATCGAATTTGAATTACTTAATATTTGGCTAAGAGTAGCAATTAAAACTCGCATTTCTGTGTCATCCAGGCTCTGTTTGGTTTCTTTCACTTACAGAATCAATTTATTAGAGAAAATAGTGATTAAAATAATCAGTTAACTACTTATTTTTTCTGCAGATGATCATAACTTAATTAAACTACATTTATAATAAACGCTAGGTTTCTCACATAATTTTAAATACAAAAATATGTGTTGGTTTTGCGAGCGATTTTTCCACTTATACTTAACCGTTGCATGTTGCTTGTGGTAGATAGAACACAAGGAAATGACACCCTATGGTGGTAGGAGGTTATTCGGTATGGTGACCTTTTCATCTCGGCCCTATTTCCATAGCTATGATATAATGATTAACGTGTATAGAGTTGTACTCGTAACATGTAGTTATACAAGTGACTTTTCATTATTTGGTTTCACAGAAATGTTGTGTTCGTCATACTCTTGTAATGTGTATAAATTTCTCCGCAGGTGTAGGAATGTTGCTAACTTAAATACTAGCGCAATAATTTACGGAATCACTTTACCTAAATATGTGACCTAGCAGTAGCGAAAATAGTGACAGTAGAAATGTGTAAAAATAATGAGTAATTTATATTTGATAACAATGAACCTTTTAGGTTAAGTGCATTTAAAATAGGACATATTGTTGATATTCACGTTTCCAAATATACATTTCAGTTCAGCATTTAATTTATGTTGTTTTTAAAATGCTCGCTAACTGCAGCGGAAAATAATTTCCTTCTTTGCGCCACTCTCTTTTAAAATAAATAATTAGTCTCTTTTGATGCTATTTTCAGAATTTTTAGTTGTAATGAAAATATGATTGCCAGAGAATACAAACAAATATGTAATTATACATGTAAATTATCAAATGGACAAATAAATAAATGTTCCAGAGCAGTCGGGAAGATCATCTCTGGAGTAAAATTGATGCTGCGACGTATGCACATGCGTGAAAATATTCGAGGCCATCTCTAAGTGAAATATTATCTTTAATATTTAAATTGTCATATTTCTAAGCAAGTGAAAAGTATGACTAATGTTGTGGAATACGAATTTATTTATTATTGAGGAGTAAACCTAATGAATTTCAAGGCATTACGTTGTTTGGTAAACTGCTATTCCTCCATCTTGTTCTTAATGACATCACTTATGTATACAGACTTGATGAATATGATTGTGCGTTCACAAATTGTATACTTAATACTGCTAATGTTGTGTATTAGTAAACGAGATATGTTGACCAAAAATAAACAAATAATAGAGTATAAGTAGGTGTCTACAACTAAGGCCATCTATTAGCAAAAGAGGAAAGTAGTCGAATTGAGGGGACCTACCAGGAATTATCCATGGGCGCAACTGTCCATCTGTCTCAGTAAGTAAACTGAATACTATTCGTTGCAATAGCAAAGGCGTCAGACCCAGCTACTATCGTCATAGGATGTGACATACAAGTTTAGAGTGTAATAATTATAAAGAATTTTTATTCAGCAATACATATGTCCTGATAACTTGATTCTATATCAGGACTTAATACTCCAGATTAAATTTTATATATTCCTCTTTTAATTTATCAATACAATTTAAATTATACACATTTTAAATCTGCAGTGTAATACTATAACTAAAAAAAAAAACCTAAAACTTCTGAAACTAAACCAGCACAAAAACTATTTTAACTATAACATATAATTAACCTACGTTGGTACTGGTACCCAGTAGCAATGCATTTTTATACTTCATTTACATTTCAATCATCGTACTTTTTAGATATCTTTACGTTAACAGTTAATTCATTTACAATTTTTTTTATACATTTACAATCGAAAATCTTCATTTCTACTAACGCTCGGTATCCGGGCCGCTCCCCACTGGAATTCCAGGCAACAGGACGTGGACATCAATGAGATTGCAGCCGGTCTCAAGCAGCGACTATACCTATGGTGTGTTGACTGTGCAGTTTCCTACTCTCTCTCTCTATCTTCTTCTACATTTGAACGTTTATTTGTACATCCTTCATCATAGATTTGGATTGTTCGTTGGTGCTTTTTACTTCTGTGCTTCTTTTTTCTTCCCCTTTTACTTTTTCCGTATATTGCTTACAGTTTCCCTTTTCTCTTGTTGGTGGTGTAGTGGTAACCATACTTGTCTTCTAAACCCAAGATCGCGGATTGAACCCGACCAGGATTCGATGGATTTTTAGAGCCATACTTAGAATTATACTTCCTTCGAAAGGGAAGTAAAGTCGTGGGCCCCATGTCGCAGATTTAAGGCACGAAAAAGAACCTCAAACCTGAAAGAAGAGGCCTGTGAGCAAAATTTACCGGCCGTTTCACGCCCTGAATTGAATGGAACGTTGATGACCTCAGATGTTAAAGAGCTTCCGTAAATAAATCAAATCAACAACAACCTCTTTCTCTTGTTCTCACTCTTCTTCTTTTCTCGGCTACTTTCTTTCCGCCTGAAGACTACCATTATTCTCTTCTTATGTTAAATTTGCTCCCTTCTTCTGATTTAATTTGAGTGTAATCTTCTACATTTTCTTGTTTTTGAACTGACTCTTCTTGTATGTATCTTTTTTGCTTTTCTCTGATTCTCTGGGATCTTCTAGGGGAATGTACGGTTTCCGAAGTTAGGTTTTCTCTGTTATTTTATTTGTATTGTTTATGTACTCATGTCATTTTACACGATATTTTATTTGTTAAATATTCAGTATCCTAAAATCATCTTGATCTCTCATGATATTCCAAATGTATTTCTCGTAAGTAGCCATCTTTCCTCAGCTACAACTGACTGGTATTTAGGGCATACGAATTAAACATGTTCATGTATCGATCACTTTACAAACCTTACATGTATTGTCTGCTGTAATTTAAATTTATATGAGTAATATGGACCGTGTCCTGTTACATAGTATATTTATTCCTTATTGGATTGAATAAGTTTGCATTGTAATCTTTGCTTTAGGGCTGGAAAGGTTTCATACTCTATTCTAACTTCATTTATTTCATTCTGTTCTTGTTGCCATATTGCAATAAACATTCTTTGATTTAATCTTTATTTCTACATACTTGGCCAATAATGACCATTCTTTTTAATTAAATTATAAGGATTTATAACATAATTTGGTTGTGCGACTAAAGAGAACATATAATAGATAATCCAAAACATATTTTTAAAATGTTTGGTATTCCATTAACCTTTCTTTTTCCCAATGCTACTGTTACCTTTAGTAAAAGCAAAATGTATTAAGACATTATTATCAACTGCTAAGTTTAAGATTGAGCAGAGTATCGATCAATTGACTAGTAGAACAATATTTTGTCTCAGCATTAATTTCATAGCTATTGATATATTTAACTATTTTTGCATATAATAATGTACTTTGTCAAAAATTTAATAATAATGTACTTTGCCAAAATTTTGTAGTTTATATGGGATTTAGCTACTTTGAATAAATGGCTACTGTATCTTTCTTGCGGAAGTAGGGTATTTTTTATAGATATCAGCAACAATTCCTTTTCATGTACCGCTTTCTTTTCCAAGAGGATGAGATGCAATTTTCTTCTGCTTTTACCTGTTCTAGTATTCAACATTGAACTCTTTTTATTTGAAAAGTACAGAGCGTAAAGTAATGCAAGATGATAATATATTATGGAAAGTCCAAGAAACAGCAACAAAAAACTCTCATTTGATAATATTCTTTCTCCCCCCCCCCCCGTTTTTATGCTCCCTTAAAACTTTGATTTCTTACTTATTTCCTTTTTTTTATTATATGCATTCCGACTGTACGTGAGAGAAGGTAAAACAAAACGTTTTAAAAAAATTACCTGCTTTCGCAGTTTTATAAATTAACAGAGTTCTTGTGACAAGTTTAATAAATTACTGTGGACATGGCTGATTAACGTGGGTTATCAGGGTAACATCGAGACCTATTAGCAAAGGCTATTGCATGCTCCAGCGCAAAGCTTAATTTCGCTTCTCTTTGTCCATAGGGCATACAAATCTCGTGTAAGTTGTATTTGCATACTGTTCTTGATATTCTTTATTAATATTTTTTCCATATTGTATATTCTAATAAGCTATATATCTAGTATATTAATTTTTTCATGATTATTTAATGTAATATTTGGTTTTGCATTGTATTCTATATCATTTTAAGAACATTTTCTTTTACTTGATAGTTCACAGTTATGGATAAATTTGACAGAGCTTTTATTTTCAAGCATTTTATTTCTTACTTTATCTTTGACTCTTTTTATTGTGCCATTGAGTGACTTCAGCAATTTTTTTTTAATATTTTATATCTTTATCTTTATAAAATTATCAAATGCAGTACTCTTAAGGCTTACTTCCAATGTTTATTATCGAGGAAACACGTCTTACAAAGAATCATAATTTTCTTTTTATTACATGTTTTAAATTATAACTTTTTATTATACTCTAGTTATTTTAATCACGAATATTTGTTATCTTTTTTCATTTATCTGTATAATAATTATCTGTATTAAAGATTAAAAAATAGCTTATCTACACTGAAGCAAAGAAGATATCTTACAAAATACATTCTTATCGCAACACTGACCGACTTAATAAAACGTGGTCCACGAAAAATCAGCCCTCGGCCTCGTAAACAAAAGTAAGCATTGTATCTTACATCATTTGCGTGTCAACTTAGTACGACTTCTGGGTATCGTGCTTGAAAATCCTTAAATCCAAGAAGAGACCCTGCGTTTTGCAGGAACACCAACAACAGAAAAGTTGACTCAATATTCTAATTTTTTCTTAATGTAAGTGGTACGCTATTACACCTCCATATTGAATTCCTTGTTGCAGAGAATATATCTCGAGGGACATGACTGTGAACACTTCCTTCCGACACAAACCGCTTTCGAAAGTTGTTACTATAGTTTCTTAACATTCTGTTTATAATTTATAATAAAAGCAAGTAATAAATTTTGTTAGATTTTCTGGTCTGTCTATAGCGAAACATGTTGATCTTCTATTACCCAAAAACCCATTAATATTAACGTTTCAGAATCATGGTATTAATGAAAGTGATTTGTAAATTAGCACTAATGATATTTTTAGAGTAAATAAATGCCTATAGTTGTAAACTATGCCACACCCTTTATCTGAAATATCTAACAGATAGGTTAATGCCGAATATCGTATTCTGGTTCTCGCGTTAATTCTGTGAAATAATACACCAGAACCGGTTTTGGAGCAGCAAACATGGTTCCGTGTTAAAAGAAACCTGTAATCAGTTAATTAGACATGATGGTGGATTCTATTAGACTATATGTATTTATCACTGATATTATTTGTATTATTGGTACTGTTAGCCTGAAGAATGAAGATCAGAAATTATGATAAACTGATATACCTGCTGATCCAATGCGAAATGTACGAAGAAATAGTACCTTATTTACTTTTTGCTGAGTCGTTCATAAGATGAACCTTTCTTGGACATCTACAGCCATGCATTGTTGACGTACCTAATACTCAGATACTTGTAGTAACAATTGCTGCAATTAAGGCTTCGAGAACTATATAAAACAAGCATTTGAATGTGTATACATCGTTCATGTAAATATTGTAAATAGCTTCAAATGTTATTTAGATCGTCATAATATTATTGTGTTTATAGCATAATATTAACTCATGTAAGTTAGTTAAAACCATACCCTAAGATTGTAGGGTCTTAATAAATAAACTAGGGGTCATAACAGATTTACACGTTCTAATTATTTCGTGCTAAGAGTAGTTACGGAAATGTTGGTAGATTCATTAAATATGTTTAAAAAAGCGTATTAATATTTTTTGCTTTATTTATTGTCGCTTTGACTGCGTTGGTCTTCTCTCGACGTCTGTAGACTGTGGACAAAATAATGTAGGAGTAAGTCTTAAAGGATGAATAAAATGAATGAATTAGTGAACGAATTAATTAATAAAATGAATTAATGGCGCTAATAAGCTCTGAGTTCTTGGCGCCTTAAAATTATTTGGCGTTCACCAGTACACTCCGAAAAAACCTTACCCACATAACTTGACCTTACCGGGATTCGAGCCCAGAACCGTCAGATTGGTAGTCGCAAACTCTATCACTAGACCATGGAGTATTATTTTGTAAACCTGCAAGAGGATGTCTAAAAATTTAGGTCGAACAGTTTTAAAATATTCTTTAATCATACAAACGGTTTTTTAAAGAATTTCCTTTTACTTTCTGAAAATATGATGATTATAATTTGCTTTAAAGTGGCACGGGTTGGTGTTGATGATGATGACGAGAAACAGGGGATAGTATAAGAAGAACAAGAAGCAGTTTATGACAGAAATAGTGAATACCGAGGAGGCAGAAGCTATATATAGTGGAAATGATGACCACAACGAAGGAGGTGATTACGGTTAAAAGTAAAAGAGTGGTGATTTGACGAATATTTCATTTCATTAATTCACCACAACATTTCTGCACTTTTCAAGGACTACTACAGAATCTACTAGGGTCATTCTGAAAGCTCTCAGCCTGACCAAGAAAACACAATATTTAAGAAAAATATTTTTATTTTTTCAAAATAATCACTTTGTAAATCAATGCATTTAGTCCAGCGACTTTCTAACTTTTTAACACCCTCAGTAAAATAAGATTTGTCCAACTGTGAAAAATAAGTGTCTGTTTCAGCTTCATCCTTATCATTTGATGTGAATCTTCGTCCTCCCAGTCATTTCTTCAGATTTGGGAACAAAAAGTAATCGCAAGGAGTTAAATCTGGAGAATATGGCGGATGTGGAAGCACGCGGAAACGAAGGTCAAGCAGTTTTGCAGCAACTATCGCAGACGTGTGTGAAGGCGCTTTATCGTGATGAAAGAGAACGTTCTTTTTCGCAAGGTGTGGACGTTTAGTCTGAATAGCATCCTTCAGTTGGTTCATTAGTGAAGCGTAATGCTCCCCGGCTGTGGTTGTGCTCTTCTGGAGGTAGTCTACTAACACCACACCACGAAAATCCCCCCAAAAATCCGCAGTCATGACTTTTCCTGCCAATGGAACCGTTTTTGCTTTCTTTGGTGCACTTTCACCTATTGCCACCCACTGTTTGAACTGTTCCTTCTTTTCTGACATGTAGTGACGGATCCCTATTTCATCTACCTTTAAGAAATGTCAGAGAAGCTCACTGAAATTGCGTTTAAACAAGTCTAAACACTTTTGCGAAAAGTTCATTCCATTGCGTTTTTGGTCCATTGTTTACAAACGCAGCACCCATTGAGCGGAAAGCTTTCTTATGCCCAAAGCTTCGCGTAAAATGAACACGGCCTATCAAATTCTTTGCAATATCAGTCAATCGCGTACCTTTAATCGGCAATCATTGAATACGTTTTTGTGAATTTTTGCCACTATCTCGTCGGTCGTCCAGTTTTGGGATGTCGTGGGCACTCATCACCTTTTGTACTTCTTTTGCGGTTAAACCTTTTAAAACGAACTACTTTATCACAGCTCTTATTACGTTTATCCATTTTGTAAAAAATGTTAACACTATTTTATTTACACGATCATCACAGATACCTGACTACACTTAGGTGTCTGAAACTTTGCAGGGCGCCATCTAAATGATGATACTTAACTATTATCACAGTAATTTTGCCCTCTTCATGACATCTCTGAGTTAGGCCGAGGGCTTTTAGAACACATCTCCTAGACACCAGGGCAGAAAGCTTCCAACATCACAGTGCAACAGTTCATCTCGTCCCCTCAATCTTATAACAGAATTCAAGGAATGAAATGGTATGAAATGGGAGAGCGGAAAATTCGTGAAAAGAAAAGATTCATACCGACATGCCCCAAAGCGACCAGGAAAAAACTGAAAAAAGCCCAAGGTCCGATGGCCTATAGCGAAGTATTTGAGTCCGAAATCTCCCGAATGCGAGTCCCAAGTTACCGCCTGAGTCACCCCGCTCAGTAACATTTAGTTTAGTCAATACCGCCACGGGTGGCCGAGGTCGTTAATGCACGGACTCGTGAGCGGGAGGTCTGCGGTTCGATTCCCGCCAGGACCGTCCTCCCTGACTGGGGTTTTTTCCAGGTTTTCCTCAGTCTTCATAACTGGCAAATGCCGGGGAGGTACCTAAACTTAGGCCTGGAACGCTTCCTTCCTTAAAAAAAAAATTATCCTTTCCCAATATATCATTTCATCTCATGTATCATCAGTGTCCACCGTCTGTGGTGCCTCTGTAGCAAAAACGGGCATTAAACACTACTAAAAAAAAAGTTTAGTCAATGAATTTCTTTTCTGTATGCCTAATTATTTTGAAGTACCCCGCATTAGTATATCATGTGTTGGGGTGCTATGAACCTATGCTCTGTCAATTGTTTATTTCAGTGTGCAATAACTATATTACAAATATGCAATATAGCGATTAGGACAATGATAATGATGAGGATATAGGATGGTGCTGAACAAATTGTAATGGTGGCAGTAGCGAAGAAAATGGGGTTATCAGCGACTATTATGCCAATGAACAGGATAGTAATGATTTGACCAAAAAAAGAGGTTGATGAACAGAAATTTGTCGGTCCTGGAGATACAGTGGTAACCATACTTGCCTTCTAAACCCAAGATCGCGGGTTCAAACCTGGCCAGGATCGATGGATTTTTTTTCAGGCGTAAAAATCCTAAGTATGGCTTCCTTCGGAGGGGAAGTAAAGCCGTGGGTCCCATGTCGTACATTTACGGCACGGAAAAGAACCTCAAGCTTGAAAAAAGAGGCCTCTGAGCAAATTTTGTCGGTCGTTTCACGCCCTGAATTGAATGGGACGCTTATGACCTGAGATGTTAAAGATCGTCCATAAATAAAACGAATAAATAAAAAACGACCAAAGAAAGAAGGTTGTGATGATGACAATAGTTTGAGATGAGATAACTATGTGACGAGTAGGAAAGGAAAGGAATAGTGATGATTATGATGCACGGTAGTAACAATGAAAGAAAAAAGAAAATTGATAAGAAAAGAGTTATAACGTCTGATAGGAACCTGGTGTTGATAAAGACGAAGATAGAAAAGTAGATGGTGGTGATATTGGTACTGTAACCATTGATTTCCCATTGAAAGACTGAAGCCGCAATGTACAATGATTACCAGAACTTTAATTCTTAGCTATAGGCAATATAAATATCGGCATTTAATTAAAACTTTCCTTTCCTAGTTTGAATAGAGGCACGCCGGGTGTTTAACAAGAAATTTTCTTTTTCTTTTTTACGCCTTGCTCGACGGATTACCTTGACTTTTTGTTTGCGCTTCAAGACGCTGAAGTGAAAAGGCTTTGTGTAAGTCCATTTTGTCTTCACTTTACTCCGTGGGCCGTTAAGGATGCCCCAATTTCTTTTAAAGAAATTGAGATTGAACAAGCAAAGTTTGTTCCCTTGCAGAAAGAAAAGCGTGTCTGTTGCTCAGTGAAGCGTTTTATGAGATCAGTTCAGTGAACTACGAAACTGAAAATGTCACTTGGCGAAAAGGGAATCATCTCAGTACAAAATGATCTACCCGAGCTAAAAAGATTTTGGTCTTTTTAGAAATGGAAGTAAGCGTGGTTTGACCATGGAAATATTGTATGGATAAGTAGGCTTGAAAATGACATAACATTTATCATAACTCTTTAGGAGATATTCTGTAATCATTCATGAAGTAGATAGAAATTTATGGATTAGATTCCCCATCAAAGATGTTGTTCATATTTTTCCTCACCGAAAAACGTACAGAATGCTCAGAAAGTCAGTTTTTTGCACTGTTTTGACATCAGCTTCGCCGTTACAGAAATTTCTGACACCCTTAGTTAAGCATAGTTCTCAAAGTTCTGAAGAGCTTTTACAGATTTTTTTTTTAAATAACTGATTGTTCTTGTGGGTTTCTTCAAAAGCTTCAGTGATATATGTTTGTTGAGTCTGAAAGAGTTCCATGGGATCAGGTTACAGCAATTTGGGGGTCATTCTACAATTCGTCATCTCAATGAAATTGACTGAAAGAGAGTGCTTCAAACTAGATGCATAATATAGAGGAGCATCATCTTGCTGTCAAATAAAAGTAATTCCCTCATAATCCAATAATTTGTTATTTCATGGAAAAGCACTTTTTTACATTATTTCGTGATAATTCCTCCTCTGACAGCTCTTCCAAAACATAGACCAAATCTGCGATTGCATTACTGCATACGGATTATTTCTTGCCTAGTAAACACGGCTGTGGCGAGTGATCCCTTCATTTATTTTATATGCTTGTGACAAGTTTGGTGTAAGTAAGCTTTAATTTAACTTCCTGAGAACTGCTTTTGCTTATCCCAAATTCGACAGATGCTCGTTTTATTTTACTTGTAATAACTAGCGCTTAAATAGCTGTTTGAATATTTCCACCAGTACGTGCCCTTCTAGGTTAGGCATCTCTGGTATGAGCTTCTTCCCTCAAAACTTAAGCCTGTGGGTAGTTCAATACTTCGATATCTTTCACTGTTATATAACTTTTATCATGCTTTCATCAAGTTTGCAACAAAAATCACATTCTGTAGTAAATTTGCAATCCATCGTATACAAATTACACCAGCACAAATGTGAACATTATTTTTAACGTACAAAAATGATGTATTGAAATAGTTTGTGTTTTAATAGAGCTGAAACAATATTGAATAATATTGTAAACACTATAGTAATGTAATGTGCCTTCCGTGCTTCAGGAAAATTACTTTACTGTACAAAATAAACACACAAGGGAATTATTACTTTACTATCATATTTTGATTTACTAAATTTGGGAACACGCTGTATTTTTGAACAATTATGAATAGTATCCTACCTTATATTTATACCAGATCTGTCCTGAAATTATCCAGCTAGTATGAATATCTCCAGAAGCGGTCGCGTGACATCAATAACATTTGGAAGCTGGCCAAAGAATATTTTGCTGTGCATGCCTGTTATGCTATAGAGTAGTCAGCTATGATAGCATTGTCTTGTGAGATTGCAACTGCTCATATTGATGTTTCATGCAGGGTTTTACTGATAATACGGCACTGTCTGGCCTTAAACAGCGAAGATTCCAAGCCGTGATTTGCATTTAGGAGAACGGAAAGTAGGAGGTAATTTATGGTGATTCCGAAAGAGCATTTGCAGATTGTTTTGAGAAATGACAGATATGTTAGAATTAAATTGTAAAATTCAGAGAAAAATACTTTATAAAGGGAATTAAACGTGCAATTGTGTGTGGTATAGTACGTACATTTTAAGTATAAAATAGATTAGTTTTTGTACATATTCTCATATATTTTGTCAAGTTAGGTATGCTAGCGGAATAAATTTAGGTAGATATATGTAAATGTTCTTAGTATTGCTATAGAGGTTATAATATGTGCCTGCCAATTTCGTTTCTATAATGTTTTGCCGTCAGAAATGAAAGTTTTACAAAAGATAAGATATTTTAAAAAGTATCTTGAAATATTATGACCTCAATATAAACATGTGTTTCGATGAGAGAGGGAGAAAAAGAAGGTGGTCATGACTATGTAAGTGGCATATTTAAACGAAATAGTCTTCGATTCCTTCGATGCACGTAAGGTATGTTATCGTGTTATAAATAATATGCTATTTACACAATTTAAATTCGAAATTTCTGAAGGGTGGGGCAACTCTAGGGTAAATTTTTATTTATTTGTTTTATTTACAGACGTCCTTTAACACCTCGAGTCTTCAGCGTCCCATTCAATTCAGGGCGTGAAACGGCCAATAAATTTTGCTCAGAGGCCTCTTCTTTCAGGCTTGAGGTTCTTTTTCGTGCTGTAAATGTACGACACGGGACCCACGGCTTTACTTCCCTTCCGAAGGAAGCCATACTTAGAATTTTTACGCCCGAAAAAACCCATCGATCCTGGCCGGGATTGAACCCGCGATCTTGGGTTTAGGAGGCAAGTATGGTTACCATTATACCACTAGGAAAACTCTATAGGGTAAAAAGGCAAGAATAAGGGGGTTATAGCAGTAAATAAATCGTTGTTCTACACTTAATTAATATGATATAACTGCCATTTCGCTCTGCTCTGAGAGCATCAAGAATATCCAGAAAAAAATAAAATCAGAAATACGGCAATTAGAGAATTAATGAACGTTGAGCGCAACATAGTAGAAGGCATTAAAACACAACAACGTGAATGGTTTGGCCATTTAATGACAATTCTGGAGGAAATACTACCCAAAATATTGCCTTCAAAAAGGAGAAACAAATGCAGCAGCAGAATTTGGTCAACGATGAGAGGAAAAATATTAGACAAATAGAACTGGCATGATAGAAAAGAATTGAGAAGGAATATTATAATAAATACGAAAATATTTCAATAGCCTGTTGGTTTGAATCCTATATTGTTGTTAAATTTGTTAAAAAAAATATGGTTTTGTATTTTGATGGTGTTTGGCAACCCAAAGAATGTGTCATGCATTTATTCAACCGAAAATAAGATAGATCTAATTAGACTGACAGACAGACAGAATAGGCTAAATAAGATAGGCAGGCAGATGAACAAATGAATAGACGGATAGATATATTACCGCATAAAGAAAAATTAATTCACAATATATGACGTCGCTTTCGCAGCGTTAATTACTTGATTATGGTTTCTCGGGGTATCGGCCACATCAGATTGATGAAAGTCGAACTTTTAGCCATGCCGTACTTTATGGTCTTCATCAGTTACTTCATCACTTCCAGATGAAGACCACAGAGTTCAGGATGACCGAAAGCTAAACTTTCATTAATCTAATGGGGCCGACAATCCGAGAAGCCTTATTAATTCACTCTCTTTAAAATATCGTACGGCACGCACATGTATTATTTACTTTCCTTGTCATGAAACCGCTAGCTGTGCATATGCTCATAGCGAAGTTTTAAAAATAACTAGTAGTTTAATCTGGGTTTATAGGCTTATTTTCTTAGACGTTCTAAGAAAACATTTGTGTATCCTCACCAAGACCGGCTTTTCAGATGTAGCAAGTACAGCATGCTGATATAGAATGATTCTTACACCTGTGTCATCTGATACAGCTCAACGAGTTTAGCTGCACTTGAGGCCTTTTCATATAGGTTACCATGGCAACGATAGACGCTTTATGCTCCGAGATAGCAAGCACTGCCAAAACTGAGGATCGGACAGTGGGAAGCAACTAGAATGGGGAGAAATGTTTATCCTTGATTGACTGCCCCGCTTCCATAGCAACTAGAAGGATGCGCGAGCAGGCGAGCATTGCCAGTTTGCTAAATATACTTTTTTCAGACTTCGTTTAGTTAAAGTTTACGGTATGTTGATTTAACTACTTATTTTATAGTCCGTAGCTAAAAAAATAAAAACGTTTGTATTATTAATGTATGCCTTTTTGCTGTTGCATTTAGTTCCGGCTTTATTGAAGCGATTGGTGTCATACTTATGTTTGTAGCTTCGCTTTCCATGGCGCCATTTCGGAACATAAGGTGCATTATTGCATTTACATGAAATGACGCAGTAATTTTTGCTTTATCAGCCTTTATCAGCATATTTTTGTACTCAAAACTGTGTAGCAGAAATGCATTATTATGTGGAGGTGGATTGCACCACCTTTGTGTGTCACGAGCTACTACCTAAAGCACTTCTGTCCACCACAATGGTTCAGATAGTAGCACTTTTGCTTGCCTACTGACAGACCCGAGTTCAGTACCGGTCGGGACCTGCTGCCTGGGTAAGGTTTGTCTCGGAGTATTCCCTTATGAAAAGGTGAATACCAGGTAACTTTGAAAGACTTTGGTAGTTGGCGGGTCGTTAAATACGCACCAAAAAACTGCGGATTGTTGAACATTTAAACCTGTAAAATATAATTTATAGTTACCATAATTATTTCAAAATGTGAAAACGGCTTTCCTAATTTATCACACATTGCGAAACAATTACTACTGAGCCCTTCTAAGATAATACGGAATGAATTCAATGATATGCGTAATAGTTTTGTGGATGGTATCTCATGTCATGCATGTAAATGGAACGAACTTATAAATCTTATTGCACTAATGAATGTCTCTAGATAATGAGATAATTCGGGAAAACGCTAACAAAAGAGGAACGTTTCAGATGGAACATTATAATTGCCACGGTTCCTTGACTTTGATTCGTTATGCCCATTGAATGCTCTCTTCTTAGGGAAATCTTTAACATTGGTGAACAGCTTTTACTTGCTGGAAAATAGTTGGGCCATAGTTACTTACCACATTTGTTTTAATAGGATTATCTTTTGCAGCAATTTTGCTTTCTATTTGAACAGAATTAACAATAGTAACTGCTAAGTCTTAAAATAGTCGCCTCACTATATAGGCAGTTGTTTCAACGGTCAGCAAGCTTCTCTAAGCACTCTGCAAAGATTTTCGTAGATTACTGACTGAGAACGAGAAACTTATCTCACAGCGTTGTTTTACTGCATGATAAGTTCTACTAGTGATAGTGGTGGTAATGTGTATTTATTTCTAACACATTTGTACAGCATCGCCGCTTGCATAAGTCTTTTGACCGTACATGCTACTCATATCATTTACAGAAGAAAGAAATTGCACCTCAAGTCAAAATATAGGATGTCGTATAATGAATGCATTTTTAAATTGAGCGCCTCTGTCGGTTTATTAGGTTTCCGGACCTGAAATGTAGCAGACTGTCATCTGTTTGTATTGCGATTAACGATTGTCATTTGCGCTTACTGTTACCAGCTAAAATGGAGCGATACACGAAGGAGCAAGGCGTCGAGATTCTCAAAGTGCATTTTAAGTACGGTGAATGTTATGCAGAGACCTGGACGTTCTCGTCGATCAGTAAATGTTGCTACGAGTCCAATGAAGTCGATTCGCCGCCGTTCCCAACAATTAAGCATTCCGAGAAGCAATTTGCAGCGAATTTTAACAAAAGATTCATGCATCGTTTTAAGATCGAACTAACTCAAGAGCTGAAAACGACGGACCGTTTGCACCTTCGAACATTTACCTCTTTCACTAGTGCTATCAAAATTGGCCACCGAGATCGTGTGGCTTGACACCATGTAACTACTTTTTGTAGAGGTATGTAAAATATTGTGTTTGTGTAGACAATCCACGAAACATCCCTCAAATTGAGGCAGAAATTAGACATGTCATGGGTGAAATTAAGCCGGAACTTTGCTCTAAAGTCAATTCTAACAAAGCGCTTCTAATTCCACGCACTTTGCATAGAAAACAACCCAGCTTTGGCCAGTTGCCTTCCTATGCAAATAGATCCCAACATGCTCACCTATTCGTCTTAGCAAACCAAGACCACCATCTGACCTGATGCATACAACGGTTAATTTCCCGCAAATTCCGAGCAGTTTCGATCTCTCATCCTAAGATAACTACATCTTGAATTATTGAAATAAATATTTATAGGGGCATTGTTTTAGCTCATCAAGAGATTCATTACGAAATACAAATGTCAATTGTCAATCACTAGCTTCTTTAGTTTGCTGAGACATATTACTTTTATGCTTCATAGCTAAGTAGTGGATGAATGTATTTTGTAACTATATGGCTAAGTAATAATAAACTAGGTATAGTTCATGCTTCGTTTGACTCTATTTCAATTAATAGATGAAAAAAACACTATTAGAAGAGAACGCAAAGATACGCTGTGCACTGCCATTCATTAGTGTTGCTGATGCGGTATTATATTGTTTTCCGAAAACTTGAAGAAACATGGCTAGGTGTACACATTTTCTTCTGATGTTAATTCTTTTAAAAACAATAGTTCTAAAACGCATTTTTCCTACACTTAGGTTAATTAACCCACAAATGTTACTCAAAAGGATTGCTCACTATAAAAGCATCAAGAAAATAATCAATCATGAATTACAGGAAGCCGTAGCCAGACTCTTGTTCCTTTCGGTAGCGCACCCATTGAGCTTACGTTTGTATTTTATATGACTTGATCATTACACTAGGCTAGGCGAATATTTGTGCGTATTACACTCGCAAAATACAAATGCGAGCACTTACAAAGCACAGGGTAAGGAAAAGCAGCAACAAGTCATCTGTTGTTATGAATTTTTGGAGCTCTGCCGTGGCAACTAGAGAGAAGATCTGCAAACCATTGTTACAGGAGATGAAACTATGGTCCTTTATTATGATCCCTTGTCCAAACGAGAATCAATGGAGTGGCGTAAACCTGGCGAAGCACCTCTAAAGGCCAAGGTAACTCAGTCAACCAAGAAGATTGGGACTGTGAAGGAATACTCCTCGTTGACTTCAAGGAGAGAAACATCACAGTAAATGGGGAATATTTTGCTAGCCTACCACGCAGACTACGTGCTTCCATCAAAGAGAAAAGGCGAGGAAAGCTGACATGCGCCTGGTGTGCGCCTTCTTCACGACAACGCCTTGCACACAGCTCTTGTTGTAAAGGAACCTGTGAAGAAATGTGGCTTCAAGGAGATCGACCATCCACCGTACAGCCCAGATCTAGCTCCCAGTGACTATTTCCTCTTCTCAGAACTCAAGAAGGAGCTTCGAGGAAGGAAATTTAAGTGTAACGAAGAAGTGATGGATGATATTTGTCCCCATTTTGCAGACAACACTTCTGACCACTTGTGGGGGGGGGGGATTGAAATGTGAATTTAAAGATGTGAGAAGTGTATTGCAATAAATGGTAACTGTATATGAAGTGAAATATAATTTTTGTCTTTATCATACACAGGAAATGGTTAGGCCGGAAACTTATGTACCTACCGTCGTACATCAGTAGTGAATCATAAGAGTTTGGGAAGCAGGCCTACTGTGCACCTAGCCATGTTTTCTAAGTGCTCGGAAAACGACATCACACTGTATACTATATAATGAACGACAGTGTACAAAGGTACACCGTTCTGTCCTCGCAGCGCTTAAGTTCGCGGGCGGTGCCTGTCCTCCATATTGCGAACTGTACTTTAAGTTTTCATTTACAGTACTGGTAATTGTGTTATAAAAGAATATGAAATATTTTAATATCGCTCAGATAATTGTTAATTTACATAAAATGTAAACTTTAATTTTGTTCTCGGTAAACAACTGCATGATTTTCATGTGATCTTTTAAAATTGTATAAAGGTTCAAAAAATTAACTCGGCTTCATACAACGGAAATGAAATGAACAAGGCTTTGAGTTGTGATTTTTCCCCCACTTCAGTACAGATTATTTTATTTTATCCAACAGTCAGCGGTCAACGGTATGGGGTTTCTTTTTTCAATCAGAGGATTTTTTCCCATAAATTAAGACCACTCTTAATCAAACAACAAAATAGTAATTATCTTCTTCATGTAAATTTCTTTTATTATTATACTTATGAAGAAATTGTTTTTATTAGCCAGTGAAATTTTGTATGTTGCCACTAATTGCTTCATTTCTTTTCTTTTTAAAATAAAACCTAATTACGATTTACTATCAATTTTTCATCTCAGAGTCAAGAAAACATCGAATAACTTAAAGTACAGAAATTACGATTATTAATGGTTTTGTAGTTCTGATCATAGTAACCGATACAGGGATTTCTATAATAATGGATGGTTGATTTGTTTTATTTACCGACACTTTGTCATCTCAGGTCATCAGTGTCCCATTCCATTCAGGGCGTGAAACGGCCGTAAATTTTGCTCACAGGCCTCTTCTTTCAGGCTTGAGGTTCTTTTTTCGTGTCATAAATATACGATACGGGACCCACGGCTTTGCTTCCCTTCTGAAGGAAGTCATACTTAGGAAAACCCCTCGACCCTGGCCGGGATTGAATTTGCGATCTTGGGTTTACGAGGCCAGGACCGACCTAAGAGATGGTGATTCTGGATATGACTTTGTAGAACATCGAGTTAAAATGAATATTTTAATATAACCTTCAGCATATAACCGATTTACACAATTAATTTAATTGGCGCAGAGAGATGCAAAAAAACATGAAATAAATCTGACTTTTGCCACAAAAAACTAGTGTCTGTAATGTATTTTAACGATAATGAATGTGTTATTACAATAGATTTTTCATCGTAAATGGTTTATCTGTAACATTTATGTTGGCAATTATTTGAAAATATTTGTTGTTATTTTCTTGGAAACTAACACTCATAAAACCGTAATGGATATAGTGAGTGATCTTCAGAAGTCATACCATAACGTTTCTTTCAAAATTCACTTGCACTTAGATTTCTTACAGAACATTTTCGAACAGTCAGTAATGAGCACGGAGTAGCTTTCATCAACAGATTTTTACAGTAGAAAAAAGTTGCTAAGGTGCACTTAACGACTAGTGCTGCATGCTCAAAATATACCAGAAAATCTCTCGAAATATGCATACAATACTTTTACTTCTTTTGTTGCCAACTTTCACTGACAAATTCAACTGATTACATCTACATATATGATATTCTGCTCATAATTAACAAAGGAAAAACGTTACGCTAGAGCAAAACGTCGCATCTGCCTGCTTTCTACACACACATGTATTAGCATAATTAGATGTGTGCGGTGAGCAGAAGGAAGCACTCTTGGAATTTTCACAAAGGACTAAACTGTTCAAAATAAAAATTAAACACTTAAAATAAGAAGTTGGTGCTACTGCTTCTGATTCTTATTTTTATTTTATTCTTTTCCTTTTCCTTGTACTTCTCCATCAACGTTGCAGTAATTAACAACATAGCAATTGTTATTAGTAACAGTTTTTTGTTTAGAATTTATTTATAAAATAACGATTACCAGAGCCCGGAAATTCAGGCATTTAGTTTGGTTAAAATAAGCAGGCAAGAGCCAGTTAAAATAGAAGTAATATAATGAAAACAGGTATTTATTAAAAGTGAAAACAGAGTGTAATTTAACTTATTATTAATGAAAATATATATTTAAGATACTTAATCATTTCTTTATCACATAATTAAAATACTTACGCTTACTTTTCTTGATTACAAGCAACAAGAGGTTTTTTTCAACATATCAATTGTCATAGTCAGCCACTTGTCAGAGAGAACATTTTTATCGTGGAAAAGAACGTTACTTCCACGGAACTGATTGGAGCACATTTAAAACAAGCTATTTCGGAAGGACTCATACCAGTTATAACAGAACATTCATCTTTCAGAACATCATGGAAATATGAACTAGACAAATTAAAGTTTGAATAGTCCTGGCGAATGAACAAAAGATGTGCAATGGTTTTTGGTAGAATCCATTTGTTTGTGCGTTTATGGGAGAATCAGGCTCTTACTTTCGTACTGAACACACCGTAAGAACGGAATATTGCACAGCTGTACCGCTCTCATCTTTCTCGCTTGCAATTGTTTGTTACGTTTATGCAGCTGAAAAGTTACCCCACCACAAATTTCCTAGAATTGTCTCGCGTAGATCAGTACAAGGCCACCCTCAGGACTATTCTAAACTACAGTACTTCTCTCATCCTCTCTATTTCCTGGTATTCGTATGCCAGAGGTAACCGTGCGTTCCTTGCACTAATGGAGGTTCTGCTATTTAAAGAGCTTAAGTGAATGGGTTGAGGAGAAAGTTTTTGACTGACATTTTTGTGAGGTGAACATGCCATTAAATTATAACATTTTTCACTTCGATATATTAAAATTCTTTATGTTCTTTTAATAATAGCAGAAAAAATCAATAACGATGCAAAATAGGCAATAAAAGGCTTTAAACCTTAAAATGAACAACAGAAGCCAAAAATGACAAAATAAAAACAAACTCTACCTACCCCAAATGTATGGAAACATGTTCATATCTGACTTAAATATATCCTTCCAGATAGGAAAGGCATTTTCCTAACTTCCGGGCTCTGATAATTATCCTTCAATTCAGTCTTCTGCCCTCCGCAGAAGACTGTCAATTCCTAGCTTTTCCCTAGAACTGCATTCCAACATTACCTTCAGTACAGAGTTGTTTGTACATGCCCAAACACATCTTATTTCTCGCCATTTCATTCATACTCTCTTTAACTTCCATTTCTGTAGCGTTTACCTGTTTTGTATCTTATTTCTACGTTTCCTCTCTATATAATAATGAGTAATAACTCTTAATCAGCAATAAAAATAATGCAAATTAAGACATTTCATGTTAGGCAAGCGCAGATGGCAGGTTTATCCCCGGAATGTGAACGTAGATGTTAAAAGGAGTTCAAAAAAACATTCTATTTAATATACTATCCCCTAATACTGAAAAAACATAACCCAGCATTCTATATAATGTATAACATTCCCCTCATTTAATTTATAAGAAGACAGTAAATTAAAAACTTCACAAAATACATAATAAAACATACGAAAAATATAGCATACCTAGAAGAAGATAGTATGGTAGACTGCAAGTCTAGTCCAGCTATCTTAACTTCTAATATTTACTTATATGAGGAAGGAGAGCGATGCGATAATCGATTGCTCTTTCTAGTCGCATGAATGTCATTTGATTACTTGCATATCAAAAATAATCTAATAAAGTTACCGTTTGTCTTCTTATAGCATGAGGGACAACAATTTAACTCCTTTTAATGTAAATAAAACAATTCTACTCTTTAGGTTTCGGTTTTAAGTTTGAAGTTCCAATTATTAAGTAAACCTTTTTGGCAGTAGTATTACATTGCCTGTCGTCCATCAGAGCGAGACAATTAGAAAGAAAAACTTGCTACGTTGAAATCTCGCTTTATGCAAAATTGACCGTTATCACATTTTGTTGGGAACACCTTCATATAATTAGTGAGGGTATAAGATATACTTTAATTTAAATAATGCTATATTCAACAATCAATAATATAACACATGCAGTATATAAATGTAAAAGACGGATTGCTGAATGTTTGCTCATTCCTGATGTAGGGCTGATAACTTGTTTGCTATATTATATGTTCTAATTAGTATTTGATTGAAATAAGGTTGATTATTATCAACACATTTCCAAGATAGAATGAAACATTTTATATCATATTGTTGTTGTTGTTGTTTTTTTTTCAAATTATGAAATGAGTGAAAAGGTTAAAACACTTGAAAATTGTATCAAAACTATCATTCATTCGGAAAACTTTAACTCCTATATGAATGTTTTCATTCGGAAAACAATAATCGGTTGTTTTAATAGCAGAGCACGCGATACCTTTCGATTTTATAGCCGCTATAACCGTGACCTTCAAGCTGCATTGATTACGTGACCAGCTGAGACTGTGAAATAACCGTTTAAGCGCTTATCTGATATAATGCAGCTGCTTTGCGCATGTCTATCTTATCACTTTGTAAGCTTGAAATTACAACAATATCAAGTTATGTATTCGTACATGTTGTGTAAGGTTATTATCATGCACATTTTCATTCAAAAGAATAAC